>CM023540.1:66940531-67308915 GCA_013350335.1 Chimonanthus salicifolius
ATGTGGTGGCATATGGTTCAAGACAGTTGAAGATTCATGAACGCCACTATCCCATGCATGATCTGGAACTAGCCGCAGTGGTCTTCGCTCTCAAAAGATGAAGACACTATCTTTATGACGACAAGTTTGAGGTGTTTTCAGATCACAAAAGCCTGAAATATTTGTTTGATCAAAAGGAAGTCAATATGAGGCAGTGCATATGGATGGAATATCTACAAGATTATGAGTTCGCGCTTCGATATCATCCTGGCAAGGCGAACAAAGTGGCAGATGCCCTCAGTGCATCTCACATGCAACAGTGGCCAGTTTGATCAAGAAGGAATGGGAGATGCTGAATACCATTCGAGAATTCAATTTGTATATCAAGAAGCATGGGACCATGTATAATCTGATCATACGGTCCAACATGGTCTCCAAGATTGAACAGGAGCAATGGACAAATCCGGAAGTGGAGGAGATATGGGCTACGATGTCTACTGGTGAGGTTATACCGGAATAGGAATTACAACCTGGACATGGTCTTGTATTCGGAGGTAGGATATATGTGCCTAAGAGCTGCAGAAGAGAGTTATTGATCGAGGCACAATTGGTGGCATGGACTCAAAAGAGATGTGGCAGAGTTTGTTGCGCACTGCCTAACTTGTCAGCAAGTTAAGACTGAACATCAAAAGCCATCAGGGTTACCCAAACCCCTACCAGTGATGGAGTGGAAATGGAAGCACATCTCTATGGCTTTTGTGACAGGGTTGCCAAGGTCATCAAAGGGCAACGATGCAATATGGGTCGTGGTAGATCGATTGACCAAGTCGGCACACTTCCTTCCCATCAAGATGATAGATTCATCTGAGACTTTGGGTCAACGGCACATCAGGGATATCATCAGACTACATGGTATTCCCAAGACTATTGTGTCCGACAGAGATGGACGATTCACAGGCAGAGCGTGGCAAAATATGTAGTCGGCTATGGGGACAGATCTATTGACTAGCACAGTATTCCATCCACAGACTGATGGACAGTCGGAGAGGACGATACAGACATTGGAGGATATACTGAGAGCAAGTATGCTAGATTTTAAGGGTGGATGGGAGGATCACTTGCTGCTAGTGGAGTTCTCTTACAACAAAAGTTACCAGGTAAGCCTCCAGATGGCTCCATTTGAGGCGTTGTATGGTAGACCATGCAGATCACTAGTGTGCTGGACAGAGGCCGGTGAGCCTGCACTTATTGGACCTGAGCTAGTTGCAGAGACTACAGCGAGGATTAAGTTGATACGACAGCACCTACTTGTTGTACAGAGTCGACAGAAGAGCTACGCTAACTAGAGGAGGAGGTTTCTTGAGTTTGAGGTGGAGACTTAGTGTTCTTGAAAGTCTCGCCATGAAAGGGACACATGAGATTTGGAAAGAAAGGAAAACTGTTGCCTAGATTTGTGGGCCATTTCCAATCCTAAAGAGGGCGGGGGAGGTGGCTTACAATTGGCACTCCCTCCACAGTTGTCATCTTTGCACGATGTATTCCATTTATCCATGTTGAGGAAGTACAATCCTAATCCCTCGCACATACTGAATGTACAAGACACAGAGGTGCAAAGCGACGTGACTTACATCGAAAAGCCTGTCAGAGTGGTGGAGATAGAACAAAGGGTATTACAGAACCGAGTAATTCAGTTCGTTAAGGTGGTATGGGATCGACATGGTAATGAGGAAGCCACTTGAGAACTTAAAACGGAAATGAGAACAGCTCACCTGAGCTATTTATGTAATCTGTTTGAAACCCTACTTCGCTCCATTTTCGGGACGAAAATTTCAAAAGAGGGTAATATTGTAACACCCCGGATTTTCATTTCATGAATATATATGGAAATTGTCCATTTAATTTGTGAATTTTTGGAATTTGAAATTAAATAATGGAGATGGACCTTAGGTGGGTAAGAATTGGGATAATAACCCAATTATGATCCAATGGATCAAGGATAGAATTCCGGTTGGAAATAATTGGGTATGTGTGCTTAAATGGGTCAACTACCCAATTGGGACCCAATGGGTCATAGATGAGCTAATTAGAAGTAAATGGGTAAGGTTTGATAATTGGGTCTAATAACCAATTAAGATCCAAGGCATGAGATCCACCACATCAAGTGAGGTGGCATGTATGTGACATGGCTAAGTGGGACCCGAAGTGCCATGTGTCATGGTTGACTTGGTCGACCACCAAAAGAGTTCAAGTTAATTAAGGAGTAGCTGAATTAAATTGGATTAAGTTCAATTGAGTGAGTTCAAAATGGAATCAAGGAGTTGAGTAAATGAATGAGTACAAGTCTTGAGTTTAAAAGAATTAAAAATATTGGAGTTAAGATGAGTTGAATGGGAAGTTGATGGGACTTTCATCTTAAGTGAGTGAAGTGGGAAGATGGAGGGTTTCCATCTCAAAGGAGGAAACCTAAAAGGTATATTCAAGGTGTACACATGTTGGAGGTGAATGGATGCCACGGTAAAGACCAAGGGACACCTTGGTTGGTTAATAGTTAAGATGTGGGCGGGGGGGTTGGTTTCCATCTTGGGTGCACAAGTTGGGAAGGTGGAAGGTTTCATCTCATGAGATGAAACCCATGGATACATGTTGGGGAGATGGAGGGTTTCCATCTCGTGATGGAGACCCAAGGGGCACACGGTTGGAGAGTTTCATCTCATGGGATGAAACCCCCAAAGGAAACATTAATGAGGGAGGTGAAGGGTTTTGGTTGTTACAAAGGGGCATAACCCAAGAGACACCACCCTTGGCCGAATTCCATTGCACAACAAAGAGAGTTCTTTTCTTCATCTCTCTCTCCCTCACTCAAGCTTGGCCGATCCCTCACAAGACAAGGAAAAGACTTAGGGTTTTCCATTCTCAAATCCTCTCCCTCTCTCAAACCTTTCCTTGGCTGAACCACTCTTAGGATTTTCATCTTAATCAAGCACCACTCTTTGGCCGAAGATCAAGGAGGAAGAAAGAAAATACTAAGGAACGAAAGAAGATCAAGGAGGAGAAAGAAAAGACCAAGGAACGAAAGAGGATCGGAGGAGTCGCGGAATCGGTAAGTAGTACTTGACAAGATTTATAAATTAAAAGGACGTTAAGGGAACATTCCATGTAGATTGAAAATAGTTGGCAAAAATGTTGGAAGCCATGGATTTAAGGTCCATTTAAAGAAAGGCAAAATGAGGTTCGGCCATGTTGAATGGCCGAACCCCATTAAGTGATCTAAATATGGGGGTGTGATTTTTAAGAGGAAAAGATGAATCCCATGGAAGTATATGATTAGTTTTAATGGGTTTTAAACGATGAAAAGGATGGATGTATGTTAGGGATTTTAAAGGGTAAAAATGATGGAGGAATATTGATGGATTTACATGTATTTAGAACATGGGTTCGGTCATGTTGTATGGCCGAACCCCATGAACCATTTTGATGGATCAGTTGGTAGATCTTTGTTTGTTTAAAGGATGAGATCAAGCTAAGAAAATGGAGGAATTTATTGTGGATCTATGTTTATGTTAATAAATTATTCATAGACCTAAGTTATGTGTAAATAAGTTAGGTGATTAAATATGAAAATGAATGGTGGCTAAGATGAAAAATGACAAAATAAGGAACCAACATGGCCGAACCCCATGAAGGGCTTTGCATGAACCTAGGTGTATGATGAAGATGATATCTTTATGGACTTAGGTTGTTAAATGATTAACTTATGTGATTGGATTAATAATCAAAGAATGGATGGTGTTGGACCCATTTTCTGTAAAATAAAACAAGGGTTAAAAAAGGGGTTAAAACTAAAGAGTGAGGTTCGCCCATGTTGTATGGCCGAACCCCACAAGTGAGTTTTGGTGGACAGTGGACAGTGGACAATGAAAAGTGGGTAGTGGATAGCGGGTAACCTGTTGATTTTATAAATGAAATGTTTATATAATTTTCCAAATGGCTAGATTAAATTGGAAGGATGAAGGGAATGGTTTAAATCAATTGGAATAATTGATTTGGTTGTTTTATGGAATTAAATGGATCACCAAATTGATGTATGTATATGTTAAATGTAATAAGGTAACGGGATTTCACAAACGGTGAACGATTGACTTGACGTGATCGGTGATCAGTTTTTGGACGGAAACACAAGGACCCTTTATTTGGACATTGGTAGGATTCCTACCTTATTGAAAACCATGGAATATGTATATGTGATAATTTTACTTCATGTTTTGATAAGTTATTTTGGTATCAAATGATATGTTTCAATTATGGGGTTTTAATGCTATGGTGTTTATTATTACATAGCATGTTTGCAATTGCATCTCATGCATGGCATGGGAGGGATCAAATGAGGGGAGTCCACGCTGCATTCGGATTTCCGATAAATAACCATGGGGAGGAATCCACACAAATTCCTATGGATACATGATTGAATTGTAAACGGAGTCCACTCTTCGTTCGGTTGGACCGATAAAACAATCGTGGGGAGGAATCTACACTGATTTCAAGGGATGTATGATTGAATTGTAACCGGAGTCCATGCTCTGTTCGGGGCGACCGATAAGGCATTCGTCGGGATACCTTAATGAGGATTTTCCATCAAGAGGATACTATGTGATTGTGATATGGATGATGGGTGGGACTCATGGCATATGACATCCATGGCATGGCATTTCTTTGCATGTTGTTGATATTATGTATGACTTTATGATTTCTATACTAACCCCTGCGTTTGACCCTACTCGGAGTACCTACTGAGCGTGTTGTCTAACGCCCTACTTCTACTTTAGATGATGACACAGGAAATGGATGGAACGAAGGACGTGATCGGAGCCAAGCTTAGGAGCTTGGATGATCTAATTTCATTTTATTTAAGTTTATTCATGGACAATGTAATTTGAGTAGCTAGTATTTGGGACTGTAATAACTTAGATTATTTGCTAAGGTTTGGATTCTTAATTTTGGATATTTTAACTTAAGGTAATTATTTTTAAGTGATGGACTTCCTTGCTATCTAAAATGGAATAGGATAGTTATTCTATTATAATTCCGCATCTACGATTTATTGCGTGTGAACCATTCTCGTGGACTTAATCTACGCACGCTTAGGGTTGGTTAGTTAAGGGTTGAGCTTTGGAAGCTCGGACTTATCTCGCGTCGTGACGTCCCGCTCCCTCTCACTCTTTATTTTAAAAAAAAAAAATAGACTCTGATTTTAGGCTAGTGAAAAACGGCGGGGCACTACATAGCTTGGTGAGGCATGATCTCTTTTCTCGATCATCTTGAGTCTACATGATTTTTAGAAAGTGCTTCTACCCAAGTCATGTAATTGACAAATGGATACTCTGTCAAGCCGGGGCACTAACAATCTCCCCCTTTTGTCAATTACCTGAAAAAACCTAGATGCTAACCCAATTACAAGCCCACCCTTTATTACAACACATTTGAATGCAAAATATTACATCATTCACATGTATATTCAAATGGATTAACAAGATTATGGTCTTCATATTCTTGCTTAGCTTGCTTCATTTTCATTTTCCTACTTAAGCACAAAAGCAAGCAACACTAAACAATCATTAGATGGGTTATTCCAAACTATAAACATCCATGGACTAAATATGATTTTCTCCCCCATACACCAATGAATTTCTAGGATTCCTTCAATTTCCTTGAGTTGGATCTTCCACTAATTAATTCTCCTAAATGGTTTTATTGTGCTTCCTAGCTCCAAGCTTCTACTATTTTCTCCCCCATTTTGTCATTCAATTGACAAAGGGTTAGTAGGCATGCATCAAGATCAAGCATTCCGCCATGCATCTTGCATCAGCGCTTAACTGAGATCTATTCCAACTCATGGTTCTCTCCCATGGTTCAGTGCATACTTTTCGTACAACAAGGTTTGTTTCCTTTTGCATGTGTTGATTTCTTTATGGGTTAAGCTAATATCCTAGCTTCCTTTGAGTTTCCTCCCCCATTCTCTAAGCTATCTTCTTACTTTTTTTTTCAGCTCCCCCACAAACTTAGCCACCCCTAAGTTGATTTTTCTCCAAGCTTGCAAGCATGCATTCTCCTTCCTCAACAAACTGTCATGACTAGTTACAACATCTAATCAGCACATATTTTGTGCTCCCCCCATACTCCAAGGATGTGTGCAGCACTACAACCCGATCCCTAATCTCCCTTAACATGCCAATACAAAACCAACTCATTCAATCCTGCATGTTAGTCTATCATACACAAGAGATATACGACATTTATACACAACAATACACACATAACATTAAACCAAACCATATCATTGCATTGATAACAAAATGTGCATTGAGTACATATGGTGTTTGTTAGTGTAACGCCCTGCCTTTTTTCACTCGTCGAAAATTAGAGTCTATTTTTTTAAAAAAATAAAGAGTGAGAGAGAGCGGGTAGCCATGACGCGAGCTAAGTCCGAGCTTCCAAAGCCCGACCCTTAACTAACCACTAATACGTGCGTGTGGACAAGTCCACTAAAACATTTCACACGCATTAAGAATATTGCAGAATTGTTATATGAATACAAATACCATCCATAACATTAATTAGCAAGGAAGTCAATCACCATTAAATTAACTGAACTTAATATCCAAATGCAACATCAAACCATTGCAAAATATATCTAAGTTATTACAGTCCCAAAGTGCAATTATCTCAAATACATTGTCCAAAATAAAAATTAAATAAAGTGAACATAAGCTATCCAAGCTCCTAAGCTTGGCTTCTTTCACATCCATCGCCCGTTCCATTCCCTGTACCATCATCTAAAGGTAGAAGTAAGGCGTTAGTCAACGCGTCCAGTAGGAATTCCAAGTAGGGTATACACATGGGATTAGTACAAAATCACGATAGATACATAATATCAAAACTGTAAACAACTTGTAATACTAAAATCAGCGCATGATACTCATAATAAAAATCATGCTAATTTGATGCCGTCCCATAGGTGTCATATGCCAATGATCTCCCACCTAACAACCATATCACAAATCACATTGCTAATCTTCTTGATGAACAAGCCACATCAAAGTATTCACTGTTATGCCTCCCCACGTATATCGGCAACACCGAATGGAGCGTGGACTCCCCCCCACGTTTGTTTATTGGAAACATTGAATAGAGCGTGGACTCCTTCCCATATATGTTAATTGGAATTAGTATGGATTCCTCCCACGTTTGTTTATTGGATATACCAAATGGAGCGTTGACTCCTCCCTTGTATTCCCTCCCATACCATGCATGAGGTAATGAGTGCAATGATGCCGTTTCATATCCAAGTTCATAATAGCATGGAAAATCAGTTCTTAAAACATAACCAACATAAAAATCAATACATGTATATAATCCACAGTGTGTCAACAAGGTAGGAATCCTACCAACGTTCAAGATGATATCCTTGCTGCTTCGTTAAGATATCGATCACCGATCGTACACCATTTTGTGAAATCCCGTTACCTTAATGAATTCATCACACACATATGTTAATTTAATTACTCATTCAATTCCCATCATCTTTTACTTATCCAGATAAACTTAAACAATATGGAAAAATTATATTAAAAAATTCACTTTAAAATTTAGTCGACTGAACTCGGTAGATCACCGTCCGCTACTCGTCCTGCAGATGATAGAAACCCATCCGCGGATGGTCGAAACCCGTCCCGTGGACGGCAGAAACCCGTCCTACAAACAATGCAACCCATCCGCAGACAACACCTTATCCAGTAACCCGTCTGCAGACGGTCAAAACCCGTCCGCAGACAGCACAGTCCGTCCGCGCCCACAACACCTGGTCCTCCTCTGTTACCCATGACCCGTTACCTGTGACTCGGTACCCGTCACTGCTACCCGTGACCCGGTACTCGTCACCCACTACCCGTGACCCAGTACCCGTGACCCGTCCTGCGAACAGTCCACACCCTTCTTGCGGACAATCCACACCCGTCCGCGGACGATAAAACCCATCCCACAGACGGTGCAACCCGTCCGCAGACAACATCATATTCATGTCTATTACCCGTCTGCGGACAGTCCACACCCGTCCGCAGACAGCACTTTGTTCAGTCCTCCTTGTTTGATTATTTGTAAAAAAATTCTTCATGAGATTCATTCTTTAATCTTGTCTAAATATGGTCATTATCATCATATCTCATTTTAACAAGTTTATCTTACCCACCAAACAAGGTTAGGGTCTTTTCCATTAATCTTTCAATCTTGTTTATAAATCGCACATCACCTTGCCGTTTCTTTCAATCATTCTACCATTCTTTGAATGGCTTTTACAGTCCATGGTCCATAAGACTTTGGCCATCTATTTCAAATCGATAAATAGAATCCATAGGTTCGGCCAAGCTATGGCCAAAACTATGGTTTCCCTTAGTTCATTTATTCTCATGTCATCAAACATAATTCTACATTCAATCCCTCTGGTTGTTGATCCTCAATACCTATTCATTCCTTGAATGGATACCGTTTCTATGATCATTTGACAGTTTGACCACTTATTCCAACCATTCTTGGAATCCATGGATTCGGCCACCCATGACCAAGTCCATGAATTCCTTAATCACGCTTCCATCTAAGATAACCATAGGACATACCTTTACTCGCGTCTCCTTCGTTTCTCTTTAGTCTGAACTTGCTCCTCAGTCCTTCTCCTTCCTTTCTTGTTCCAAGGGGATGCAATCGGCCAAGTGTAGTTGATAGGGGGGAGAGAGAGCGAGAGGGAGAGAGATGAAAATCTCTTTGTTTCAAAGAGAGGTGAAATCGGCCAAAGGGGGTGGAGTTTGCCCTTTTGTAAATCAGCCCACAACCCTCCCAATTCCCTCATTATTATTTGTCTAACCAAGGAGTCCCTTGGCATAACCAAGGGACACTTGGCTTAAGCTCAAGAAACCCATTCCATCTCCCAACGTTGGTGCCTTGGGTTCCATCCTTTGAGATGGAAACCCTCCATCTCCCACTTGGCTCACTTCAAATGGGAGTCTCCCCAACTTCCCTTTCAACTCAACTCACTTTAAATGAACTCATTTTCCAACTCAAGCACTTGCACTCAACATTAATAAATTCTCAACTCATGTGAACTCACTTTCCAACTCAAGCATTATTTATCCCACTTGAACTCATTCATCAACTCAACTCAATTTGAACTCACCCATGGTTGACCAAGTCAACCATGCTTAGCCGACCATGTATGATACATTAACCACTTGCCACCTCACTTGACGAGGTGGATTTGGGTCCCACTTGGCCATGTCACTCACATGCCACCTCATTTTTTGAGGTGGATCCCATACCTTGGATCTTAATTGGTTATTTGACCCAATTATCAAACCTTACCCATTTACTTCTAATTAGTTCATCTATGACCTGTTGCGTCCCAATTGGGTAGTTGACCCATTTAATCACACATACCCAATTATTTCCAACCCGAATTCTATATTTGATCCATTGGATCATAATTGGGCTATTGACCCAATTCTTACCCACCTAAAGTCCATTCCATCCATAAATCTTAAATTTAATAAATTTAACAATTAAAATAGACTCAAATCCAATATAATTATGCATTAAAAATCCGGTGTTACAGTTACGGGGCACTATGGATGCTTAGTAAAAAAATACCAAAAGTATAGATTTTCTAAACAGAAGAACTATCCTAAGCAGAACCATCTGAGGGGGTGCCGGAGGAGGAGGTGATGGAGAGTCTGGAACTCATTTAGAGATGGAGGTAGCAACAACTAGATCCTGGACTGTCATCCTCAACCTATATAGGGATCTTTCAAGGCAGTCAATCCTTATTTCCAGTTTGAAGACCTTGTTGTTTAGATTGTCATTCACTTAATTAGGATATTCATATTCTCTTTCTTCTTCAGAATCTCCCCAAAAGTCCTCAGACCGACGACTATCCTCCTCACTGGTGTCGTCAGAAATATCAACATGGTCTTCATGACCAGTTCGAGAACCATTTTCCTCTTCTGCTTCTTCTCCCCTTCCTTCTCATCGATTTTCGACGAAGATGACACCTTTGTCAATAATGGGCTCTTCTTCCACTTCTACTTGGGTTTCTTGTTCTTTCTGAACATAAGTGGGATTTTCATAGCTCGACCCAGGGAGAAGCAAGAGACTGACCTTTTGGTTCTTTTGGCCCATCGACTGGCACGATTGGATTCTTCTCGTTCTACAAAGTGCTTAGGATGTGTCTGAGCTGCCATTTTCCTAGGCATGGTGTTTCTTGGAGGAGATCCTTAGACACTGGTTCGAAGAAGGATGAGATGAAACTGAACTTTTACTCGATCTATGAAAATCACAAAAGGCTTCTAGAGGCTTGAGGAACGAAAGCGGCATGTTTTTCTGGTAGGAAATCACCCAGAGAGGTCCTATTGACTAGTCTAGGCACGGAAGGAGAAGGAGGGACCACAAACTTTAGAGGGAGGGGAGACAACGAATTCAAAAGTGTTGTCGCTTTTGCAGAAAGGGTCCCCTTTTAATTCAAACTTTCTGTCTTACCAATATGTCGGTTCCATCGGTAGGTTGACTTTTTCGACATTTTTCTTTTTTTTCTACAGTGCTTGATTTAGCACAGTATCGACATATTTGTCACTCCGATAGTCTATTCACCAACATGTCATCTATACTGAGAGGTTCAAATTGCAGAGAAATCATTCTTGATTTGTGCATCTTTGATGAGATCCTATTCTAAGCACGGCATACACAAATTCATTCTAGTGCACAGATATGCTAAACATAATTCATGCACATGAACCATTCTCATTCAAAAAATGTATACTTTTCAAAAATATTTTGAATGAAATGTATGGCTCTTCAAGTAGAATATGTACTATAGCCAAGAAAAGTACATTCTAGACTTGTAGTTGGCCAGTTCCTCTCCTCATGTCATAGCATTTTTGCTATGTGAATTCACATGGTCTCTTGTGAGTTCATTTGTACTGGTCTAAGATATGGAAGTGAATCTTAAACCAAAACAAAATATGACTAGTGTTCTATCTCCTAGGTACGAAGATTATGGCATTTGATGTTGCATAAACACTCTACGATCATACCTTTGATGACTAACCTTAGGTTCCAATTCCTTCCAACATAAAGGGACTCGATGTCTGCTTACTAATCTTTGTCAATTGTATGACAAAATGGGAGAGAAATTAGTAGAAGCTAAAAGACATCAAAGTCAAGTAAGGGGAGAAATTGGTGAAAAATGGAAGAAGCCTAAGTGTTTGGAGGGCCCCTTAGAGAAAGGGAGCTAGAATATGAAGAAGTCAATGGACATGGGAGAATGTCTATACTTGGAGTCTGGAAGATCTAACTAAAGAAGATTGGGGGAGAAAATTTTCTCAACACTATTAGCTCAGATAAGCTATGGGTAGTGTGGCTAGGAAATCATGGTGTTTGGGGGAGCATGAATACGAATCTAGTTTAGTCCATGGATACATATTTATGTTTTGGACAAATCCCTAATGATTTTTAGTATTGCTTGCTTATGCGCTTGAGTAGGAAAACATGAAATGAAGCAAACTGAACAAGAATATGCGAACATCATAATCTTGTTTTCCCATTTGAATATGTACATGTAATTGATGTAATTTTTGTATTCAAAATGTGATGTAATAAGGGTGGGCTTGTATTTGGGTTAGCTTTTATGTTTTTGTCATGAAATTGACATAGGGGGAGATTGTTAGTGCCCTTGCTTTGTCGAGTCCCTATGTTTGTCAATTCCATGACTCGGGAAGAAGCACCTGGTAGAAGTTTTAAGACTCAAGGTGACCAAGATTGAAGATCATGCTCCACCGGATTAAAAGCTCATCATCATGGCAATCACAAAAAATAGTTATTTGGCCATTGATGACTTTAGGTGATACCCACACCTTTGCAGGACCATTCCTTGGCTTAGTTGAACAAATGGTAAAATCATAAAAAACCTAAAGAGGAAACTTGACAGTGAATTGGAAGTGAACTTGGAAATATGAATTAAGTTCACTGTTGGCTCGACTAGTCGTTCTCACCGACCCCTCGGTGGAGACAGGATCGACCAATCGTGGTCAAAAACTGGTCGGCCAGATTGATAGTGGTTCTCGAATATTGAACTGTCATTCTGGATATGCCTCTGCTCGAGAGTCTCGTATGCACCGATCCCTCGGTGATGAACCTAATGACCCCTCGTGGTCAATGACTCTTCAATGATAACTTATGAGTTTTGGAACTTAGAACTCAAGTAGACTCTCGAGAAAACAGACCTCTCTGTAATTCAAGACCGATCTAGAGTACCAGGACCGACCCCTCGGTGAAAGGCGACAGGTTGTTCTGGGCAGGACAAGTTTCGGGACAAGAAACTCTGTCTGCATGGTGTTTCCCCATATCGAGAACCTCGTATGGAACGACCCCTCAGTGCCATGACTGTTGACCCACCGGTGACACCGATTTGTCGACCGAAAATTAATCATGCTATTGGGAGTGCAATTAATGTGCAACAGTCGGGTGGTGGAATGGTAATAAATATGAACACCGACCCATCGATGCCCCTGATCTGTCGGTACTGGACAATTTGAAAAACTGTGTTGACTCCTCTATAAATATGAAGTTGTGTGATCATTTAATCATCTTCCTTGACTGAGAAAAATCACACATTCTAAGGAATGATCAACTCTCTTGTGCCTACACCTGAGAATCAAATACAGCCAATCTATTGATTGAGTTAGTGAAAGAGAGAAACAGAGGAGGAAAGAAAAGATACCAACTAGGATAGAATCAGTTTCCTAGTCACCCTGAAATTGTGATTGCTCAACGACAACAACAAGGCGGAGCGTCGGGATTAACTTGTGCACACATTGGGTGGATCTTTGAGAAGCACACATCTTCGAGAAAGAGCTACAAGGCAAGTGCTTCTTGGTTTTAATTTTGTTCTAAATCTTTTGTCCTGTGAAAGTGGATTAAGGAGGCTTAGCTTCAGAACCACTACAAAAAATCTCGAGCGTAGTCTCTGGCACATGTGGTGGGTTGAATTCCCATCCAATTCAAATAGGTGGAATTCCTATTTTACATGTGGTGGCTGAAATTCAGCAGATTGAGTGAGGTGAAATTCCTATTATAATTGTGAGGCTGTAAGTCCCCACTTAGTGAATTTTGGGATAGCTCAAGGTTGAGCTAGTCTTAATAGAGGATGTAGTTTGGCTAACCGAACCATTATATATCTTGTGTCCTTGTGCTTGCGGTGTTAGAGTTAATTCCTTGTGTTGATTTCTAAATCGCATTTTGCTAACACACACACACACACACACACACACTTGATTGTTATATCCGCTACGCTTAATTAATCAATCAAGTAATTTTTAAATGGACCAACAAATTTTAGATTGACCTATTCAACCAACCCCCCCCCCCCCCCCCCCCCCATCCCGCAGCACTGTAGCATTTTTACAACGATGCAGCCGCAAGCACACCCTCACCTCTCTCTCTCTCCCTCGGAAACCCTAGGAGACCCCCCTCTCCTTGCAGCAGTCGCCGCACCCCCTCCTAGCTGCGATCCTCTCAGTAACTCTCTATCACTCCTCTTCTAATTTTTCTTGTCCTCCTCCTTCCTTCACTCCCCGACCTTGCAACACCCGACCGCCGCTTCAACCGATCCTACTGATAACCCTTGCTGCCCCGACCTCAGCCGTCAGATTTCCTTTCCTTTTCGCCGATTTCAAATTGATCTCCCTTCAAACAATCAAGCCGCTTACTCATTTTGGACTTTCGACTCCACCCATAGTGAGGGGACTTATCACTGTTTTAACATGCATTTGTATATACTAAACCATTATCTTTGGACATGGAGTGACCCAAGTGCAACCCTCTATTTATTTAGCCACTCAGTAAAAGAAAACTATTAAAATAAATATGTGGCAAAGGGTCCGTTCTGGCGTACTCCTGTTAACTATATACATTTGTGGAGAACTTTATTTTGGATAATCTGATAATTGAATGGGATACATGGAAATTGTTGACGATGCTTGGAGTGTTTATTCACTAGATGTTAATGAAACGATGTTGAGTATAGATATGCGTGACTAAGTAACTCCTTGTATACTTTTGACTCGCATGATGAAATATGTTACTGATTTTGAGTTGGTTATATCCGAATGTCTCCTCACTGTTATACTTGATCATGAAATTGTGTGCATGCATTGGAGAGATTGTTCATATGTGTATATGCTTATGATGATGTGTATATGTGTATATGTTACACTCCAGCAGTCAAGACCCGCATAGAAGATGCGGGTTTCCCCGTTGCGTCCCGCCAGTTGAGGTTCCTGTCCTTCAGATTGGCCTCCCCGTTATTATCCAGCGGTTGAGACCCCTATAGGGGATGCGGGTTTCTCCATTGCATTCCGGCAGTTGAGGCAGTTGTGTATTGTATGGTCTCCCGTTTGTATTAGTAAGCAGACCGGAGTTGTTGGAGGCCATTATGAGTCATGGACATGATGTCTCGGACTGGTCGGTGGGACCATTGCTTTGTAGTATAGTTGAGCACTCATGTATAAAGAGACACTCATTCTATTATGATGTTCACTACATTTCATAATTGTGATATATGTTTATATTGTTGATATGTGATATGTTTTATCCTTTCACTGGGCTGGCTAGCTCACCCTTACCTCTCAGGTACCCTGATCATGGAGGGGCCAAGTGGGCCCCTTGAGCAAGCACCTGGGGAGGACCAACAATTGTTAGACGTTTTATGTTCATGCTTATGCTTTAGATTTGAGAAACTCTAGATTTGTATGGACTCATTATCACATGTTTCCTAGGATTATTGTATGACCATGTTTGATCAATCCATGGTTTATTATTATGTTTCTTAGCATTATATAATTGTGGCTTGTTGAGCAGAAGGTAGTTACCCCGTTTCAAAAAAATATATATATACCCAATATCCGTCCTTTTGTGATGTTTTTTAAGGTATTTCGAAGATAACACACCCATAACGAGACATGGCATTACAGTTAGTATTAGTGCACGGTTCAACTGTCGGATTGTGCATGGGTCAAAGATTGATGTGATATTGACTGGATAATAGGTTCATCGCCTGTGTGATAGGTAAATGGAATCGGGTTATGGGGTAGTGCGTAGACACCCTAGGTTTGTGTGGTATGCTTGATACATTACCTTTTGGTTAGCATCCTTTAGACATGACTTGTAGCGGATTCTCGCTCGATTTGAGACTCCCTAGCTTTTGATTCATGGGTGGGTCAGTGGTGAGATAGATCTCTCGTTGAGTGGGTGGAGCATCGCGATGTGGCCTTGGGAGCTACGGGATACGGATATCTAGGTTTGGAGTCATGTTGGTCTTACTCCCTAGAGTAATTAGAAGTGTTCCTCTATGGGACCCACGTTAGGAGGAGTCCACACCTTGGAGGCGCGTCAGTGGTATTTTCTGAGTGGCTTGAGTACCGTCATGGAGTCATAGGGGCTTCAGACTGTATTGTTATCTCCTATCTGCCAACGAGTGAGAGCCCTTGAGGTCGCCTAGGCATTAGCAGGGAGACCATGGGTGTTTTAGTGTGGGAGGGTGTAATGATACCTTATTAAGCGTAACTATTTTTGTGCCGTGTGATTTAGGTGGGATTGTTCGAGGGTCCAGTGTTGAGAGGAGGAGATTCTATTGTGGATCTACCTCCTAGGTTCATAGGAGACTCTTCTTTAGAGTGCGGGGCCACCGTATGTGGGCCTCACTTGTGGCTATATAGTATGCAGATAGATTCATTGGAAATCTATGGACGTCTACCGAGTGAGTCCGACTGGCTTGCTGTGTAGGCTTACTGTGTAGATGACCGACGCAATTCCATGAGATGTTGACGGGCTTGGTGCTTTTGAGTTGTTAGTTGGGCCTATTTTGGTTTTAGGAATGCAGGGAGTGCCTGGCGGCCGAGCCTGTGGATGTATGCCTGGCTCTAGGATTCCCGTATGCCCAGTGCTATGGGTAGAGGTAGTTGTTGCTTTGCTAAGAGCTTGTTTAGGTCAGACTGGTAGGATTGACCGTTAAGACTCAGTCTGATTTTGATATATGAGTGAGTTGGGAACTTGGTGCCTTGAGTAGAGCACGTGGGTGCTTCTGGGCTCTTGACCCGTGTAGTGTCCAATTCCGGTGTGTCTCACTCTTTTATTTTCTTGAGTTTTATTGGTGGTGGACCGAATCTATGGCTTGTGTGTTTTGACCTTGAGGGCTTAGCATTGGAGGTTGATTTACGAGTTTTGGAGATGTTGGAGTTTGACGTCATCTTGGGGATGGATTGGTTGTCCTCCTAGCAGGTTACCTTGGACTGTTACAGTAGGCGAGTGATGGGTTAGTTCCTCACGGGTATGCATTCGTCAAACGGTTTATGACTTATATTCCAGACGTGGAGGAGTTGTAAAGTTTTGGTGGCTAGCTTGAGTTGGAGGGGAGTTCGGAGTTAGCGGGTGTTGAGATGCCTCGCGTGGTCCAAGAACTCTCGGATATCCTTCCACAGAAGCTCACTCGATTGTCTCTACGTCAGGAGGTAAGGTTTGTTGTGGATTGGCTCCCCAGTGTGGCGCATCTTTTGATTACTCATTATTGAATGGTGCTAGTAGGAGTGTTGGAGAGCTAGCTCAGGATTTGAAGCCTTTTGGCTACAATTGATCCAACGCCCTCCTTGGAGCGCATCGGCTTTGTTGACCAAGAAAGGAATGGCCTCATGAGTTTGTACATTGATTACCGGAAGATGAGTAGAGTATGTGAGAAGCAAACACCTATTGTCGAGGACTGACAACATTTTAGACCAGTTGAGGGGATCTCAGTGTTTCGGAAGATATACTTTCTTCAGGCTATTATCGGGTTGGTGTGCGAAGTGTTGTATTGAGAAGACCACTTCCCACACTCGTTTTGGACTCCTCGAGTTTGTGGTAATATGGTTTGGGGTGACTAATCCCCAACACCCTAATGAACAAGATCATTAGGCCGTCTTGGATCAAGTGGTATCAGCTAACGGTGGTTGCCAGTGATTCAGTTTCTGGGGCAAGTGGTATCAGCTAACGGTGTGGTTGTGGACCCGGCTAAGGTTAAGGTTGTTCTGAGTTGGGACCGACCACGGAGCATGACTGAAATCCACAACTTTTTGGGTCTTACGGGTCACTATCGACCATTTATCAAGGATTTCTTCAAGATTGCCTCACCCATGACAAGGTTGACCTGCAATGATGTGCAGTTCATCTAGGACGAAGCTTGTGAGACAGCCTTCTGGAGATTGAGGGAGAGTTTGACATCTGCTCTAGTGTTGATAGTGCCAGAGAGAGGTCGTGGCTATGCGGTCTACCATGATGCTTCCGGTGGTGGTTTAGGCTGTGTACTGTTTCAGGGTGGAAAAGTGGTAGCTTATGGTTCGAGACAGTTTAAGACCCATGAACAGGATTATCCTACTCATGACTTGGAGTTAGCGGCTGTAGTTTCTACACTTAAGGTTTGAAGACATTACTTATATGGTGAGAGATTCGAGGTTTTCTCAGATCATTCATTAACTAAAGTATCTGTTTGTAACGCCCCACCCTTTCTCACTCGCTTTGCTTTCCGAAAATCAGAGTCTAGCTTTTTTTTTTATAAATGGAGAGTGATAGAGAGCTGGACGTCACGACGCGAGCTAAGTCTGAACTTCTAAAGTCCAACCCTTAACTGGCCAACCCTATGTGTGCATGGACTAATTCCATGAAAACGGTTCACACATAACAATATAAACCTGCGGAATTAAAATCATAACTGCGGAATTATAATAGAACCTAGTTCCATTCCATTTCAGATAGCAAAGTACGTCAAGTCTTTATTCCATAATTAACATAAGATAGTTATCCAACCAAACATCCAACCATAACAAATCATCTATGTTATTACATGTCCGATGTCTAGTTACTCAAATCACAAAGCCATAAGTAACTTAATCAAAATATAAATGAAAACATCCAAGCTCCTATGCCTGGCCCATTTTGTGTTCATCCTTCTCCTTGTTTCCTGTATCATCCACTAGGGTAGAAGTAGGGCATTAGAACAACGCGCCCAGTAGGTATTCCAATTAGGGCTAACACATGGTTAGTACAAAACATATGTAATAATATCAAAATGTCAAAACCATATAAACCATGCCATGCAATGATGACAAATGCAATGAGTCCCACCCATCACATGTACATAAAAGTACCCCCACATAGGTCTTTTGAACGCCCCGACGGAGTGTGGACCCTTTGGTTTTTTCTTGATGGAAAAGCACATCAAGGTATCCCACATAGGTTTTTCGGACGCCCCGACGGAGTGTGGCCCCTCCGGTTACATATCCTTCACCCCATGCCATGCATGAGATGCCAATGAAATACATGCTATTTTATATAATAAACATAGCATTAAAACATCACATTTGAAACACATCTTTTTCCCAATGAAACACATGCTATTTTATAAAATAAACATAGCATTAAAACCTCACATTGAAACATATCCTTTTCAATATAAATTCATCCAAAATAAGATAAAATCATTGTACATAAAATCCATGGTTTCAAAGAGGTGGAATCCTACCAAAGACCACTACGTGTCCTTGCGCTTTCGTCCGGTAACCGCTCACGATCGTATACACCTTGTAAGGTCCCGTTACGTTATAATATAACAATCAATTAAAACCAAGTCCCACTTGATTTACAATAATGTCCAAGTCCATAAACCAAACTTGTGGGGTTCTGTAACACCTCGGATTTTCAGTTAATTATTTTGTATGAAAATAATCCATTTAATTTGTGAATATTAGTTATGGATCTTAATTGGGTAAAGAGTTTGGTCATTAGCCCAATTAGGACCCAACGGTTTTTGAATTGTTTTTCATAAAAATTAAAATGGCAAGTTCTAACTAAGGAAAGTGGAAATTAAAATGGGAAGTTCTAATTATGGAAAGTGGAAATTAAAATGGGAAGTTCTAATTAAGGAAAGTGGAAATTAAATTGGGAAGTTCTAATTATAGAAGGAACATTGAATTATAATTCAAGTATGGAAGTTGATGAAATGGAAAGTTTAGATCATAGGGTTCGGCCATGGTGTTTGGCCAAACCCCATGAATTAAGTCCTTAGTTCAATAATGTTTCTATTATTATTAAATAAATTTAGGAGGAGGATGGAAACAAGATATCATAGGTTCGGCCATGGGTTATGGCCGAACCCCATGAACCAATTTTAAATGGATCCCTCAATGATAGATCATGTTTGGATTAAGGAATTATTATGGAACATTTAAAGGGTATTTGGAGTTTTGATGCATGATCTAATTATGGAAGGAGATTGCTAAATGTGGGAAACTATCTAAATATGGAAGGAAACTTGAATCATGATCTAATTATGGAAGGTGGAGACTAAATTTGGAAAGTTTCTATAATTGGAGTGTTATGTATAATGTATAAATTTATGGATCGGTTTTAGAAACCTAAACCTAAGGTAATGAAGGTGATGGCAAAATTGTTAATAAGTGAAATAAATGGACATAGGGTTCGGCCATGATGTTTGGCCGAACCCCATGAATCAATTTTATAGGTTTATGTTTATGTGTATTTTAAAGGGAGGATGCAAGTATAGGTTATGCTTTGTGGACCTAAGTTGGTGAACCATTGAAAAGAAACATCAAGGGTTCGGCCATGGTGTATGGCCGAACCCCATGAACTTGTTAATGGGCCATGTTTGGGTTTTTGCATAATTTTAATAAATGGTTCACCAAACCAAGGGATGAAGGGTGAGAATAATGGAATTATAGCTTTGGATGGCAATATGGTAATTAATAGATCTATGTGTTGGAACCTAAGCCTAAGTTGTTGGAGCCAATGGCAAGGTTGTAAATACTTGCGAAAATGGGTTATATTAGCCATGGATGGCAATCTTGTAAATATATGAAAAAATAAGGAACATAAATGGCTATGGATAAGTATAATGGCAATATTGTAATTAAAATGAAAAATTAACTAAAGGTTAGACCAATAGCAATTTGGTAAATAAATGTGAAAATGGTAGGTAATGGGTTATGTTAGCCATGGATGGCATTGTTGTAATTATGGTAAAAAATAAGGGACCATGGGTTTGTCCATGGTGTGTGGCCGAACCCCATGGGAATTGGTTTATGGACTTAAAATATTGTAAATCAAATGGGACTTGGTTTTGATTGATTAATATGTTATAAGGTAACAGAACTTCACAAGGTGTTTACGATCGTGAGCGGTTACCAGACAAAAGACGCAAAGACACGTTAGCGGTCTTTTGTAGGATTCCACATCTTTGAAATCATGGGTTTATATACATTGTTTTTATCTTGATTTAATGATTTTATATTGCAAAGGATATGTTTCAAATGGTGATTTTATATGCTATGTTTATTTGATAAAATAGCATGTGTTTTAAATATGAGCTTTTAAATGCTATGATTTTGTATAATTGCATAACATGTGGTATTTGCATCTCATGCATGGCATGGGAGCGATGACAGGTAACCGGGGACCCACACTCCGTCGGGGCGTCCGTAAAACACTCATGGGGGGATACCTTGATGATGAGAATTCCATAAAGAGGATACTATGTATGAAGACCTTGATGATGAGCATTCCATCAGGAGGATACTATATATCCGGAGATCCACACTTTGTCGGGGCGTCCGTAAAACACTCGTGGAATGATACCTTGATGATGAGAATTCCATCAAGAGGATACTATGAGTTTGTGATTGGTGGGATTCATTGCATATGATAGCATGACACGGCATTGAATCAGCATGATTATGACCTTTATTATCATGCAAGGTTTCTGGTTTTTATCGGTATGATTGGATCTCTATTATTATATACTGCTTTGGATATAATGTTTTATAAGTAAGGTATGATTTATTATACTGGATTTGATATATTTATTATATTTGAATTTTTGGTGCTAACCCATGTGTTAACCCTAATTGGAAAATCTACTGAGCGCATTGTACTAATGCCCTACTTCTACCCTAGTTGATGATACATGAAACGAAGGGAACGATGAACGTAAAACGGGCCAGGCGTAGGAGCTTGGAGGATTATAGTTTAAATTTTGTTTCAGATGCTCATGGGCTTGTATTTTGAGTATCTAGAGTTCGGATGTAATAACTTAGATGAATTTGTTATGGTTGGATATTTTACTGAATAATTATGATATGATAATTATGATTCAAGACTTGACGTACTTTGCTATCTGAATGGAATAGAACTGTGTTCTATTATGGTTCCGCATGTTATGATTTTATTCCGCATGTTTATATTGCTATGTGTGAACCATTTTCTTGGACTGAGTCCATGCACACATAAGGTTGGTCAGTTAAGGGTCGGACTTTAGAAGTTCGGACTTAGCTCACGTCGTGACGTCCCGCTCTCTATCACTCTTCGTTTATAAAAAAAAAAATTAATAATAATAGACTCTGATTTTGGAAAGAAGCGAGTGAAAAAGGGAGGGGCGTTACAGGTTCGGCCATACACCATGGCCGAACCTCACCCCTTTTTTTTAGTTTCCTTCTTTGGTTTATTCATCAATAACCCCTCAGTTAAACATTTAATCACTTCCCTTTTATTTAAACTAACATACATAAACCCTAAGTCCATCAAAACAATCCCCATGGGGTTCGGCCATACACCATGGCCGAACCCATGGTCCCTTATTTTCACTTATTTACGTCATTGCCATTGTTCTATTTATGGCTGTCCATTCCATTCTTTTTAATTTACCATGCATAGACCTTAAGTCCAAGAATGATCCATACATAATTCATTCACCATTTACATGACTTATAATCTTAGGTTTAAGTTCCAAAACATAGGTCCATTCATTTATACATTATATACATGGATCCTTCAATGATCCACAACCATAGAACCATAAAAAGATTCAACATGGGGTTCGGCCATACACCATGGCCGAACCCATGATTTTTTTCATCTTAGACCATATTTACATTTTTTCCATTCCTTTAATCATATTAGGTCCATACATGACCCATAACCGGTTCCTTAATCCAAACATGATCCACCAATGAAGAACCCATTAAAATTTACTTATGGGGTTCGACCATACACCATGGCCGAACCCTATGATGTCTAACTTTCTAAATATTGCAATTACCATCCTTGAATCCATAATCAAGGTTTCTTCCAAAAACAATCCAAAAGTCCATCATTAATTTTTTTTCTAAAATAATAACCATCCCCCATGGGGTTCGTAACCTTCTCTTTAAAAATCATTAGACCCATATAAATTCCTTAACCAATCAAGTCCATAAAAGAAACCTCATGGTGTTCGGCCACATGGCCGAACCCATGATCTTTCATTTTGGTCTATAATTACAACTTTGCCATCCATAGAACATAACCAATGTTTCTCCATGGGGTTCTGCTCTTCATCATGGCCGAACCCTATAGTTCAACAACTTCTCTTTAAAACCATTTAAACCCTTTTAAAAATCATAAGCATACATCTATTTAAAATTATAAACATAACTCTATGATTTTCATCCTCCAAACTTCCATTAAAATAACCATAGTCCTTCCATGGTTTCCAACCCATAAAAATCCATTAAAAATTAACCAATGTTCTTTCATGGGGTTCGGGCATGCACTATGGCCGAACCCTATGGTTCCTCCTTCCCATTATCATAATCGTTCCCTAATTCTCTTTCATGGGAATCATTATTTCCATTAAACCAAACGATAACTCCTTTTAAAATATAACCAATCTCTTTCCATGGGGTTCTGCCATGCAACATGGCCGAATCCTATGGTTCATCATCTTCCCTTAAAATTACTTTATTTGTCTCCCAACTTTTTTCCATGGGGTTCGGCCATACACCATGGCCGAACCCTATGGTTCCTTGTCTTAAACAAAAGTATCAAACTACTTACCTGTTCCGCGACTCCTTCAGTTTTCCTTCGCTTGTTCTTGCTCTTCAAATCTTCTTCTCCTTTAGTCTCCTCTCCTCCTTGATCTTTCACAAATCCGAAACTAATCTTGATGTTGTGTGTTTTGCCGTGAGCCCTTGTTGTTTATGCTGCTTCCTTTCTTTGTATGTGAATGCCGTACGCCCCTCTCCCTTGTCTTATAAAACTCCACGCGGTCCTATCTTAAAAGATGGTCGTGCGCCCCTTCCTTTTAGCACCTTCCCTATTATTACTCCTAATAAGGAAAGGACTCCTTTACATCATGTGCATAACTCATTCCTAAAATCTTTCCATCCATCCAATATTAGAAGGTGCCATGCGCCCCTCTTGCTTCTCACTTTGAAGAGTCCTTTAGTTTAGCAATTTCCTTAGTATTGATCCTAACAAGGAAAGGACTTTTTTTAAAGAGATACACTTGCGCATCAACTTGGATTGCTCCTAACCTTGGATATGGAAATCCCTATACACGGCCATGCATCTTTATTTAATTTTAGACATCTTATTTATTTAGGAATCCCCTGTTTAAAAATATTCTAGCACATCATCATGGATATGGATATCTAAAATTCAGCCATGCACAATTATCCCAAGTTTCTTTATATGCATGACAATTTATCCAAATCCCTTATTTATATATATTGCATTACTGATTATATTCAGCCCCATTTAATTTATTTGAAACCATTTCCACAATCCGTTGGGTCTTAATTGGGCAATGACCCAACACTTTACCCATATAAGATCCATTCACAATTTAAATGGGTAATTTTCATATATATCAATAATTTGAAAATCCGGGGTGTTACACTGTTCACCCAGAAGGAGCTGAATAAGAGAGAGGTGGTGGATAGAGTACCTTCGTAACTACGACTTCGTGTTGTCTTACCACCCGATAAGGCGAACATTGTTGCAGAAGCCTCGAACCGCAGAACGAGGGCAGCCTTATCGAGTCTGATCGGTGGATATAGAGCATCCAGACTTTGCAGCATGGTTGTTCAGCCAAAGATTTATGATACAGCTTTGAGAGCTCACCAGATGAATGAGAGGTGCATCGCGTTGAGGGATGTTGTGGCTAGTAACAATGGATCCTTTTAGATGGATTGTGAGATGAGATGTGGTTTTATTTCCTAGAGTAGATTGTATGTACCTATGTAAGACAGTTCCGAGAAGAGGTATTACGTCGCTTCCATCACTCCAGATATTTTTTGGATCTGCGACGCGCGAAGGTGTATTAGGACTCGTAATGACAGTTTCAGTGGAAAATAATGAAGAGTGCAGTGGCTGAGTTTGTGACCTGATGTATGACTTGCTAGCACGTCGAGATAGGGCACTCGACGCCCACCAGTAGATTGCAGTTTCTTCCAACCCCCTAGTGGAAGTGGGATCACATTATTATGGATTTTGTGACTAACTTGCCAAGGTCGTCTTGCGGGCATGATATAGTGTGAGTCTTAGTGGATCGATTGACGAAGTCGGTCCATTTCTTTGGTATGAAGATGATGGATTCTCAAGAAGCTTTGAATCGGTTATTTTTTTTGGCAGAGGTCGTCAAACTGTATGGTGTGCCTATGTTGATTATTTCAAACCGGGACCTGAGACTTGTTTCTTGGATTCGACAAAACTTGCAGAAAGAGTTAGATACAAGACAGTGTTTCAGTACAACTTTCCAACCACAGGCAGATGGTCAGTCAGAGCGGACCATTCAGATCTTAGAGGATATGCTAAGAGGTTGGGTTTTGGACTATGGTGGTAGTTGGGAAAGCCATTTATATTTGGTTGAGTTTGTTTACTACAACAGCTAACAGTCCAAAATCAAGATGGCACCGCATGAGGCCTTGTATGGCAGGCTGTATAGATCACCCTTGTGTTGGGCAGAGACCAATGATACAGTGATGTTAGGACCGGATATGGTCAGGGAGGCTACTAACCAGGTAAGACTGATCAGATAGAGATTGTTAACTGCTTTGAACCGACAAAAGAGGTACACTAATCATCGGAGGAGCGCACTTAAGTTTGTCGTTGGGGACTGTGTTTTTCCTTCGGGTTTCGCCCCGTCATGGGATTTAGAGATTTGGGCATCGAGGGAAGTTTTCACCCCGTTATATTGTTCCGTTTGAGATTCTGGGGAGGATCGGAGAGGTGGCCTACAGGCTTGCACTTCCTCCGCGTCTCGTTCGAGTGCACAATGTCTTCCATGTTTCAAAGCTTTAGAAGTATCATCATGATCCGTCGCATATGATTAACTGGAAAGACGTGAAGCTCAGCGAAGATGTTACCTATAAGGAAGGACAAGTGCTGAACATGGATTATAGAGAGCAAAGACTTTGTGGTAAGACTATCCTCATGGTTTAAGTGGTTTGGCAGCGGAAGGAAAGGGAGACTTCCATTTGGGAAAATGAGACAACGATGCGGAAACAGTTTCTGTAACGCCACGCCCTTTTTCACTCGCTCCTTCCCGTAAATTAGAGTCTATTTTTTTTTTATAAGCAGAGTAGAGTGATAGAGAGCGGGACGTCACGATGCGAGCTAAGTCCGAACTTTTAAAGTCCGACCCTTAACTGGCCAACCCAATGTGTGCATGGACTAAACCCATGAAAATGGTTCACACATAACAATATCAACTTGTGGAATTAAAATCATAACATGCGGAAATAATAATAGAACCAAGTTCTATTCCATTCAGATAGCAAAGTTCATCAAGTCCTTAATCATAATTAAAATATCATAATTATCCAAAGTAAACATCCAACTATCTAAGTTATTACATTCCCGGAAACTAGTTACTCAATACATGTCCATAAGTAACTTTTATTCAAACATATAAAATAAATCATCCAAGCTCCTATGCTTGGCCCTCCTTCCATTCATCGCTCCCCTGATTTCCTGTGTCATCCACTAGAGTAGAAGTAGGGCGTTAGAACAACGTGCCCAGTAGGTATTTCAATTAGGGCTAGCACATGGTTCGTACAAAATATATATAATATCAGATGTCCAAAAACCATATAAAACGATGCCATGCAATGATGACAAATGCAATGAGTCCCACCCATCACATGTACATAAAGTACCCACCACATAAGTCTTTCGGACGCCCCGACGGAGTGTGGACCTTCTAGATTCTTCCTGATGGAAAAGCACATCAAGGTACCCCACATAGGTTTTTCGGACGCCCCGACGGAGTGAGGACCTTTCGGTTACAAATCCTTCACCCCATGCCATTCATGAGATGCCAATGAAAACACATGCTATTTTATCATATAAACATAGCATTAAAATCACATTTTGAAACATATCCAACACATGTTATTTTATCATATAAACATAGCATTTAAAATTACAATTTGAAACATATCCTTTGCAACATATATTCATCAAAATAAGATAAAAACAATGTACATAAACCCATGGTTTCAAAGAGGTGGAATCCTACCAAAGACCGCTAACGTGTCATTGCATCTTTCGTCCGGTAACCGCTCACGATCGTAAACACCTTGTGAGGTCCCCGTTACCTTATAATATAATAACCAATCAAAACCAAGTCCCACTTGATTTACAATATATTAAGTCCATAAATAAATTCCTATGGGGTTCGGCCATACACCATGGCTGAACCCATGGTCTTTCTTTTTTGACCATATTTACAATAATGCCATTCTTACCATAGCCATTTACCTTCCTTATTTTCATAAGACTTAAGTTCCAAAATAATCCATACAATAGTTCATGGGGTTCGGCCATACACCATGGCCGAACCCTATGTCCAATATTTTCACATATTTACAAGATTGTCATTGATTCCATCAACTTATGTTTGAGTTCCAAAACATAGTTCCATTAATTCTACGTAATTACCAAAATGCCATCTATGGTTATCATTCCATTATTCTCGTATTTACAACATTGCCATCCATGGCTAACTTAACCCATAATCTAATCCTTTCAAACATTAAAAACCATAAATTATTCCCCATGGGGTTCGGCCATACACCATGGCCGAACCCTATGATGTCTAAGTTTCCATTTTCATCAACTTCTATTATTAGCAAATCCATAATTAGATAGTTTCCAAATTTAGCATGCATCCTTCTATAATTAGATAGTTTACAAATTAGAAAGTCCATAACTAGAAAGTTCATAATTAGAACTTTCTAATTTAGTCTCCACCTTCCAAAAATACTCTTTCCCATTTTAATCTCCTCCATCTATTTTTTTAGATACTTTTTAAATTAATAAACAACTTCCATAAAAATAAACTTTAGTGGGGTTCGGCCATACACCATGGCCGAACCTCACCCATAGGGACAAATCTAACCCTTTCCATTTATTTTCTAAATTAATAACATCCTCCATGGGGTTCGGCCATACACCATGGCCGAACCCTATGGTTCATGATCTTGACCATTATTTACTCCTTGATCTTCCATTATTTAATCCCATTAAAATTCAATAATAATACCAACACGACTCCATGGGGTTCGGCCATACACCATGGCCAAACCCTATGGTTCATAATCTCCTTTTAACAATTATCAATAATATTCCATGTATCCGAAAACCATCAACCATACATCCAACTAGACCCTTTAAAATCATGAATCTACACTTATGATTTTCATCTTCATATTCCATTAAAATAACTAATATTATTCATGGTTTTGAACCCATAAACATAACCAAAGACCTTCCATTAAACATCTTAAAAATCCTTCCATTAAAAAGAATCATCAAAGTTCTTCCATGGGGTTTGGCCACACCACATGGCCGAACCCTATGGTTTATCATTCCATTAATTGATACTCCAATCTTCTCCCATTCTTCTTCCATGGGGTTCAGCCATGATGGTTCTTTTCTTTTAAAACAAATTTATCAAATAAAATACGAACCGGTTCCGATTGATTCTTGCTCTTCCAATCCTTCTCTTTTCTTCTTGATTTTCCCTCTTGCTGGCTGCTTTCTTTTCCTCCTTGTTTTGCTGTGAATAAGAACTTGAGATAGGGAGAGAATTCGGCTAGGGTGGTATTGCCGTGCGCCCCTTGTGTCTCTCCTTTTATCTACTTGTAATTAATCCCAAGTTAGAAGGTGTTGATATAGTAATTGCCATGCGCCCCTCTCCTAACAAGGAAAGGACTCTTCTTAAAAAAAAATACACTCCACTCGGCCAAATCTTGTTTGAATTAGCAATGTTGTGTGCTCCTCTTATTGCCCAAGATAGCAAGTGCCATGCGCCCCTTTGTCTTTAATTTTGGAAGGTGCCATGCACCCTTGCTTCCTTTTAGCCATTGCCTTAATTAATCTCCCATTAATCCCAATTTAGAAGGTGCTAAGATAATAATTCCCTTATGCCATTTTTAATCAAGAAAGCCCCTTTTTAAATGACCCATGCGCATCACCTAGATATGCATATCTCTATACACGGCCATGCAATATTATCTCTTTCCTTATTTATATAATATTGCAATACTAATTTAAATTCAACCCCATTTAATTTTTATTAAAACTATTTCCACAATCTGTTGGGTCTTAATTGGGCAATGACCCAACCCATTACCCATCTAAGATCAATATTTAATAATTCATAAATTAAATGGGTAATTTTCATATATATTAATAAATTAAAAATCCGGGGTGTTACAATAAAACCCTCTTTTTAAAATTTTCGTCCCGAAAATCGAGTGAAGTAAGGTTTCAAACATTTACATTAATAGCTCAAGATGAGCTTTTCTCATTTCTGACTCGAGTTCCCATGTGGCTTCCTCAATGCCATGTCGATCCCATACCACCTTGACAAATTGAATTGCTCGGTTCCGTAATACCCTTTGTTCTGTGTCTACCACTTGGACAGGCTTTTCGACATACGTCACATCGCTCTAGACCTCTATGTCTTTATGTTCAGTACATGAGAAGGATCAGGATTATACTTCCTCAACATCGATATATGGAACACATCGTGTAAAGATGCCAACTGTGACGGGAGTGCCAATTGATAAGCCACGTCCCCCATCCTTCTTATGATTGAAAATGGTCCCACATATCTTGACGATAATTTCCCCTTCTTTCCAAATCTCATGTGTCCCTTTCGTGGCGAGACTTTTAAGAACACCATGTCTCCCACTTCAAATTTAAGGAACCTCCTCCTCTTGTCAGCATAGCTCTTCTGACGACTCTGTGCAGTCAATAAATGTTGCCGTATCAACTGTATCTGCGCTGTAGTTTCTGCAACTAACTCAGGTCCAACCAGTGCAGGCTCTCAGGCCTCTGTCCAGGACACTGGTGACCTACAAGGTCTACCATATAATGCCTCAAATGGAGCCATCTGAAAGCTTGCCTGGTAACTGTTGTTGTATGAGAATTCTACCAACGGCAAATGATCCTCCCATCCACCCTTGAAATATAGCATACATGCTCTAAGCATATCCTCCAGTGTCTGTATTGTCCTCTCAGACTGTCCATCAGTCTGTGGATGGAATGCCATGCCCGTCAATAAGTTTGTTCCCATGGCCGCCTGCATGCTCTACCACACTCTACCGGTGAATCGACCATCTTTGTCAGACACAATACTCCGAGGTATACCATGCAATTTGATGATATCCCTGATATACCGCCGACCCAGAGTCTCAGATGAGTCTGTCATCTTAATGGGAATGAAATGTACAGACTTGGTCAGTCGGTCTACCACGACCCATATCGCATCGTTGTCCTTTGAAGACCTTGGCAACCCTGTCACAAAATCCATGGAAATGTGTTCCCATTTCCATTCCGGCACTGGTAAGGGTTTAAGCAATCCTGGTGGCTTCTGATGTTCCGTCTTAACCTGCTGACAAGTTAAGCAATGAGCCACGAATTCTGCCACATCCCTTTTGAGTCCGTGCCACCAGTAATGTTTCTTCAGGTCGTGATACATCTTGGTGCTGCCTAGATGAATAAAGAGTTTGGTCTGATATGCCTCAACCAATAACTCTTTTCTGCATCTCTTAGGTACATATATCCTTCCTCGGAATACAAGACCCATTCCTGGTCGTAACTCCCATTCCGGTATGACTTCATCAGTAGACATCTTGGCCCATATCTCCTCCACTTCCGGGTCTGTCCGTTGTTCCTGCTCAATCTTGGTAACCATGTTGGACCGTATGATCAAATTGTACATACTCCCATGGTTATTGATATAAAGATTAAACTCTCGAATGGTATTCAGCATCTGCCATTCTGTCCTGATCAAACGTGCCACTAATGCATGTAATATGGGGCTGAGTGCATCTGCCACCTTGTTCGCCTTGCCAAGGTGATAACGAAGTGCGAACTCATAATCTGCCAAATATTCTATCCATCTGCGCTGCCTCAGGTTGAGTTCTTTCTGATCAAACAAATATTTCAAGCTCTTATGATCTGAAAACACTTCAAATTTCTCGCCATATAGATAATATCTCCAGCTTTTGAAAGCGAAGACCACTACGGCTAGTTCAATATCGTGCGTAGGATAGAGACGTTCATTTATTTTCAATTGTTTTGAACCATAACCCACCACACGATGAGTTTGACTAAGGACACACCTGACTCCTTCTCCTGAAGCATCGTATTGTACTTCATAACCCTTGCCTCTTTCTGGCGAGCCCTTGTAAGTCTCTCTTTCAGCGTTTCAAATCTCCGGTTGCACAAATCTGACCACCAAATTTGACTCCTTTCTGAGTGAGTCAAGTCAATGGAGATGCAATCTTGGAGAAGTCCATGATAAACTTCCGATAATAACCCGCCAATCCCAAGAAGTTACGGATTTCGGTTACATTCTTTGTCGCTTTCCATTCCCCACTGCCGCCACTTTAGCTGGGTCCACGGCTATACCTTCTGCCGATATGACATGTCCCAAAAAGTTCACCTTGGGTAGCCAGAATTCACATTTGCTGGCTTTAGCATATAATTGGTTCTTCCTCAAAGTGTCCAAACTATCCTCAGGTGCTCAGCATGTTCTTCCTGAGTTTTGGAATATATCAAAATGTCATCAATAAATACAATGACAAATTGGTCCAAGTAAGGACGGAAAATCCTGTTCATAAGATCCATGAACACAGCCGGTGCATTGGTGAGTTCAAACGGCATGACTACAAACTCAAATAGTCCATACCGCGTTCTGAAGGCTGTCTTTTCTATATCCTCCTCTCTAACCCGGATTTGGTGGTATCCAGACATCAAATCAATCTTAGAGAAATGACTGGAACCTCTAAGTTGATCAAATAAATCATCGATCCTGGGCAGAGGGCACTTGTTTCTGACCGTCAGCTGGTTCAGTTTTCGGTAGTCCACACATATACGGAGTGAACCATCCTTTTTCTTCACAAATAAAACCGGAGCTCCCCAAGCTGATGTACTGTTGCGAATGCACCCCAGTCTAAGCAGTTCATCAATCTGCTTCTTTAGCTTGGACATCTCCGCTGGTGCCATCCGGTAATGTGGTAATGACACTGGTGCAGTGCTAGGGTACAACTTGATTTCAAAATCGATCTCCCTCATGGGAGGCAAGCTGGGAAATTCTGTTGGGAATACGTCCGCAAAGTCCTTTACTATTGCCGGAAGTTCAGCCACCGGTGCCTTGTTGATTCTGATACTGTTCAATACTAGGTGATTCAACCCTTCATGCAGTCTACTTTGTTTGTCAGTACGCACCACATGTTGTTTTCCCTTGGGCGACCAAAATGTCACCTTGCGACGATAACAATCAATGTTGGCCTTAAAGTTAGCCAACCAGTCCATGCCGAAGATAACATCGTACTCAGTCATATCGAGTACCAAATAATTGAATTCAAATATGAGTCCAGCAAGTTCAATATTCACTGCTGTGCATATAAGCCCCAATGATGTGTCTCCGACGGGGGATACAATGGTGAGTGATGTGGACAGTTTTTGTACCAATGTACCAGTAGCAGTTATAAATGCAGCAGATATGAAAGAGTGAGATGTTCCCGAATCAAATAATGCAAAGGCGTAGGAACTATTGACTACTGCCATACCTTGAATTACAGAATGATCCTCTGCTGCTAGAGGTGCTAAGGTGAATAACTGTCCAGATCCTGTAGGTGGCCGTCTCGCCTGGTTAAATGTCCTGCCTCCACGTGAATTAGCTGGCCTAACTGGTGGACAAGATGAACCTCTGGAATATGAGGGTTTGTTGAGTTGTGGACATTCCCTCTTAAAATGGCCAGGCTGATCACAATGAAAGCAGTTGCTCACACCTCTGGGAGCCTGAGTGAGTGCTGCAGATGGGGAGGGATGATTGGGACGAAAGCCCCCTGTTGACCCAGTAGATGGTGAGGGTCTGCTAGAATTTGGTCGAAACCTCTTATTGGGTTGAAATGTACCCCTCCCACTCTAAGGTCGGCGATTATCAAAACGCGATAACTCAGCCATCTCCTGCTCTGCTATAGTGGCCCTGTTGACTACCTCTGCCAATGTGGCTACTTTAAATATGGTTACCTTGGCCCTTATACTAGGCCGAAGGCCCCGCTCAAACTTCCGTGCCCTCCGATACTCTGTATCCACCATATAAAATGCATATACAGACAAACTAAGAAACTCCTGGTGGTACTCTGCCACGTCATGGTACCTTGTACCAAAGATAGGAAAGCCTGAGTCTGGCGCTCCTTCTCCTCCTCAGGGAAATAATGTTCTAGGAAGGTAGCTGAGAACTGCTCCCAAGTCATTACAGTCCTCTCCCCTTCCGGAAGAAGTGTTCGCTGCTTCTTTATCACCTCCCACCATTTACCGGCATCGTCGATCAGCTGTGACGTCGCCAGTAAAATTTTGTCAACATGACTCTTGATCTTGAGTAGGGTCAGGATTTGTGTAATCTTCTTAAGCCAATTTTCTGCTCCGACAGCCCCTTCTTTCCCTTTGAAGTAAGGAGGGCACTGCTGCTGGAAGTCCCTGACCATGCTTCTGTCATTGGTCTCTTTAGTGGTTCCATTATCATTCAAGTGTTGTTGAAACACCGAAGTGACCACCACTTGGACCAAATTTTGCAATTCAGGAGGCACCACCGGTATGTTCACTCTGCTTTGTGCCTCCTCCTTTTGGTGGGATGGTTATTGTTCCTCTTCATGATGAGATTGTTGCTCCTCCTCATTTTGAGGTTGTGCCTCCTCCTTTTGGTGGATGGTTATTGTTCCTCTTCATGATGAGATTGTTGCTCCTCCTCATTTTGAGGATGTTCTACCTCATCTTCACCCCCCCCCCCCCCCCCCCCCCAATTGGGTTTTGTCGGGTATTTCTCCTTGGTCTTCCCCGTGGAGCCATTTTTCCCTAAGCCATTAAAAAAAATATCATGACTTAGTTTCCATCATAAAAATTCGTATTTCCTACTTCTGGGGAAAATTTCCAAATAAGCACTCTTGATTTTGCTTTGTTTTTGGGGAAATACATCTTATGTTGCTATATTTGATAATCCGTTTATTTTGACTGTTCTTCCTTTGCTATCATCCGTCTAAGTCTAACGAAGTAAATTAATGCACGGAGGCCGGATCAATTAACACCGAAAGATTCAATGTTTCGGGTTCGCTCTGATACCAAATGTAACGCCCCGCCCTTTTTTCACTCACTTCCTCCCGTAAATCAGAGTCTATTTTTTTTTTTTATAAACAGAGTAGAGTGATAGAGAGCGGGACGTCATGACGCGAGCTAACTCCGAACTTCTAAAGTCCGACCCTTAACTGGCCAACCAATGTGTGCATGGACTAAGCCCACGAAAACGGTTCACACATAACAATATCAACTTGCGGAATTAAAATCATAACATGCGGAAATAATAATAGAACCAAGTTCTATTCCATTCAGATAGCAAAGTTCGTCAAGCCCTTAATCATAATTAAAATATCATAATTATCCAAAGTAAACATCCAACCATCTAAGTTATTACATTCCCGGAAACTAGTTACTCAATACATGTCCATGAGTAACTTTTATTCAAACATATAAAATAAATCATCCAAGCTCCTATGCTTGGCCTCCTTGCGTTCATCGTTCCCTTGATTTCCTGTGTCATCCACTAGGGTAGAAGTAGAGCGTTAGAACAACGCGCCCAGTAGGTATTTCAATTAGGGCTAACACATGGTTAGTACAAAACATATATAATATCATAATGTCCAAAAACCATATAAAACGATGCCATGCAATGATGACAAATGCAATGAGTCCCACCCATCACATGTACATAAAGTACCCACCACATAGGTCTTTCGGACGCCCCGACGGAGTGTGGACCCTCTGGATTCTTCCGGATGGAAAAGCACATCAAGGTACCCCACATAGGTTTTTCGGACGCCCCGACGGAGTGTGGACCCTCCGGTTACAAATCCTTCACCCCATGTCATGCATGAGATGCTAATGAAAACACATGCTATTTTATCATATAAATATAGCATTAGAATCACATTTTGAAACATATCCAACACATGTTATTTTATCATATGAACATAGCATTTAAAATCACAATTTGAAACATATCCTTTGCAACAGATATTCATCAAAATAAGATAAAAACAATGTACATAAACCCATGGTTTCAAAGAGGTGGAATCCTACCAAAGACCGCTAACGTGTCATTGCATCTTTCGTCCGGTAACCGCTCACGATCGTAAATACCTTGTGAGGTCCCGTTACCTTATAATATAATAACCAATCAAAACCAAGTTCCATTTGATTTACAATATATTAAGTCCATAAACCAATTCCGATGGGGTTCGGCCATACACCATGGTTGAACCCATGGTCTTTCATTTCTGACCATATTTACAATAATGCCATTCTTACCATAGCCATTTACCTTCCTTATTTCCATAAGACTTAAGTTCCAAAATAATCCATACAATAGTTCATGGGTTCGGCCATACACCATGGCCGAACCCTATGTCCAATATTTTCACATATTTACAAGATTCTCATTGATTCCATCAACTTATGTTTGAGTTCCAAACATAGTTCCATTAATTCTACGTAATTATCAAAATGCCATCCATGGTTATCATTCCATTATTCTCGTATTTACAACATTGCCATCCATGGCTAACTTAACCCATAATCCAATCCTTTCAAACATTAAAAACCATAAATTATTCCCCATGGGGTTCGGCCATACACCATGGCCGAACCCTATGATGTCTAAGTTTCCATTTTCATCAGCTTCTATTATTAGCAAATCCATAATTAGATAGTTTCCAAATTTAGCATGCATCCTTCCATAATTAGATAGTTTCCAAATTAGAAAGTCCATAATTAGAAAGTTCATAATTAGAACTTTCTAATTTAATCTCTACCTTCCAAAAATACTCTTTCCCATTTTAATCTCCTCCTTCTATTTTTTTAGAAACTTTTTAAATTAATAAACAACTTCCATAAAAATAGAGACAAATCTAACCCTTTCCATTTATTTTCTAAATTAATAACATCCTCCATGGGGTTCGGCCATACACCATGGCCGAACCCTATGGTTCATGATCTTGACCATATTTACTCCTTGATCTTCCATTATTTAATCCCATTAAAATTCAATAATAATACCAACACAACTCCATGGGGTTCAGCCATACACCATGGTCGAATCCTATTGTTCATAATCTTCTTTTAACAATTATCAATAGTATTCCATGTATCCAAAAACCATCAACCATACATCCAACTAGACCCTTTAAAATCATGAATCTACACTTATGATTTTCATCTTCATATTCCATTAAAATAACTAATATTCTTCATGGTTTTGAACCCATAAACATAACCAAAGACCTTCCATTATACATCTCAAAAATCCTTCCATTAAAAAGAATCATCAAAGTTCTTCCATGGGGTTCGGCCACACCACATGGCCGAACCCTATGGTTTATCATTCCATTAATTGATACTCCAATCATCTCCCATTCTTCTTCCATGGGGTTCGGCCATGATGGTTCTTTTCTTTTAAAAAAAAATTATCAAATAAAATACTAACCGGTTCTAATTGATTCCTGTTCTTCCAATCCTTCTCTTTTCTTCTTGATTTTTCCCTCTTGCTGGCTGCCGTCTTTTCCTCCTTGTTTTACCGTGAATAAGAACTTGAGATAGGGAGAGAATTAGGCTAGGGTGGTATTGCCGTACGCCCCTTGTGTCTCTCCTTTTATCAACTTCTAATTAATCCCAAGTTAGAAGGTGTTGATATAGTAATTGCCATGCGCCCCTCTCCTAACAAGGAAAGGACTCTTCTTTAAAAAAAGACACTCCACTCGGCCAAATCTTGTTTGAAATAGCAATCCCGTGTGCTCCTCTTATTGCCCAAGATAGCAAGTGCCATGCGCCCCTTTGTGTTTAATTTTGGAAGGTGCCATGCGCCCCTTGCTTCCTTTTGGCCATTGCCTTAATTAATCTCCCATTAATCCCAATTTAGAAGGTGCTAAGATAATAATTCCCTTATGCCATTTTCAATCAAGAAAGCCCCTTTTTAAATGATCCATGCGCATCACCTAGATATGCATATCTCTATACACGGCCCTGCAATATTATCTCCTTCCTTATTTATATAATATTGCAATACTAATTTAAATTCAACCCCATTTAATTTTTATTAAAACTATTTCCACAATCCGTTAGGTCTTAATTGGGCAATGACTCAACCCATTACCCATCTAAGATCAATATTTAATAATTCACAAATTAAATGTGGAATTTTCATATATATATTAATAAATTAAAAATCGAGTGTGTTACAGTTTCCACCCTTATTTGAGACTAGAGGCATAAGTTCAGTTTGAATTTCAAGGACAAAATTCTTTAGAAGGGGTAGTGTTGTAATGATCTGTTTCGAGTAGACTTCTATTTTTTGAGAGATTTTCAGATCTGTGAGTTTTCTCAGGACCTTGGTAGCAGTGAAGAGAGTGTGGGCACCGTGGTGGGCCCCAGTTTGCATGATTTTGAGTTTGGGAAGTTGAAAGACATTTTGGTAATTTTGTATTTACCACATAAATTGTCATGAAAAAATGTTAAAAATCACACATTTTCTCACTCGACGTCCGGTATTCAAGATTTTTCGGGTTTTTGGTTTCATCATATTTTATTTCTTTCAAATAGAAATTAACTTATTTTTAGCGAAAAAGAAAGAGACTAAAAATCCTAAACCCTAAAACCCTAAAAACCCTAGCTTGTTAAACGAACCCATCTTGCCGCACTGTAGCACTTTTACTACAGTACAGCTGCACACCTTCACCTCTCTCTCTCCCTCACTTTCGATTTCTCTCTCCCTTGGAAACCATAGGAGACCCCCCTCCCCTTGCATCAACCGCCGTAACCCCTCCTAGCTGCGTCACTCTCTGTAACTTTCTCTTTCTCTCGTGTGCGGCTCTTCTTCTTTTTTTCTTCTCCTCCTCCTTCCCTCACTCCCCGATCCTGTAACACCCAACCACCACTTCAGTTGATCCTAGTGACAACCCTTACTGCCCTGATCTTAACCGTCGGATTTCCTTTCCTTTTCGTCGATTTCAAATTGAGCTCCCTTTAACCCACCAAACCGCTCACTCGCTTCGGACTCTTGACTCCACTCACACATTTAGGGGACTTATCAATGTTTTAGTATGCATTTGCATATACTAAACAATTATCTTTGGACGTGGAATGACCAGAGTGCAAACGTCTATTTATTTAGCCACTCGATGAGGGAAAACTGTTCAAATAATATGTGGCAGAGGGTCCACTCGGGTGTAATACTGTTAACTATATGCATTTGTGGAGAACTTTAATTTGGATTATCTGATAATTGAATGGGATACAAGGAAATTGTTGATGATGCTTGGAGTATTTATTCATTAGATGTTAATAAAACCATGTTGAGTATAGATATGCGTGACTAAGTAACTCATTTTATACTTTTGACTAGCATGATGAAGTATGTTACTGATTTTGACTTGGTTGTATCAGAATGTATCCTCACTATTATACTTGATCTGAAATCATGTGCATGCATTGGAGAGATTGCTCATATGTGTATATATTTATGATGATGTGATGGGTTTGGTTGTTGGGAGGACTTCCCCGTTGTGCTCCGGCAGTCGAGACCTTCATAGGAGATGTGGGTTTCCCCATTGCGTTATGGCGGTTAAGATGCCTTCCCTTGTGATTGGCTTCCCCGTTATGCTCCGGCAGTTGAGACCCCTATAGGGGATGCGGGTTTCCCCTTTGCATTCTGGTGGTTGAGGCGGTTGTGCATTGTATGGTCTCCCGTTTGTATTGGTAGGGAGACCGGAGTTGTTGGAGGACCATTGTGATGTCTTGGATTGGTCAATGGGACCATTGGTTAGTAGTATAGTTGAGCACTCATGTATAGAGACACTCATTCTACTATGATGTTCACTACATTTCATACATGTGATATATGTTTATGTTGCTGATATGTGATATGTTTTATCCCTTCACTAGGCTGGTTTGCTCACCCCTTACCACTCAGGTACCCCGATTGTGGAGGGGCTAGGTGGGCCCCTTGAGCAAGCACCTAGGGTGGAACAATAGTTGTTAGACATTTTATGTTCATGCTTATGCTATAGTTTTGATAGACTCTAGATTGTAGGGACTCATTATCACATGTTTGTTTCGATGACTGTATGACTATATTTGATCAGTCCATGGTTGTTTGTCATGTTTCTTAGCATTATAGACTTGTGGCTTGTTGTGCGAGAGGTACTACTTTTTTTTTTTATGCAAATCTTAATCTAACAATGCAAGCATCAAGCAAATATGCACAACAATAAGAAAATAATTTATACTAAATGCATGAAACTAGTAACCTAAATGCATGATCAGAATAAGTGTGCAATCTAAAATGTTTTTAATGCAAGTAATTGTAACACCTCGGGTTTTCAGTTTATTATTTATTTAATTTTAATTATGAATGTTAGAATTAAATCTTATATGGATAAGGAATTGGGCCATGACCCAATTAGGACCCAACCAATGATGGAATTGGTCTTATAAAAATTTAAATAGGTTGAATTAAATTGGTGATGAATCATATTCAATTTTGGATAAAAGATATTATGGCCGATTATTGGATTTGAAATATCCAAGGAGATGTCAAAAATCAAATAAAGATTATGTTTGGCCGAATTTTAGATAATGATATACATATTATGCGCATGGGATATTTTAAAAGGGAATGTGTATTGTCTTCAATTAAATTAAAAGATTATTTGGATTATGAGTAAGTTATGCGCATAATACTTGCTAAATAAGAATTAAAGGAAGGTCTTAGTAAGGCAAGGGAGGTCGGCAATGGCTAAGTGAAGCAAGGCCACATGGCATTGCCATCTAGGACAAGGTAGGTCGGCAATGGCCATCTATGGCAAGGGGTACACGGCTAAGGATTGCCTATCTTAAACAATTTCTAAGTATGGGATTAAGGAGAGCTAATAAAAGGAGAGACCCAAAGGGGTGCACGGTTTTTACAACCCCATCTCTCTCTCAATCTCTCAAGGCTCATACACGGCAACACACAAGAAGAAGGTAGCAACAAGAAGGTGTTCTTGTTTGGAGAAAAAAAATAAGAAGAAGGGAGAAAGATTAGAAGAGCAAGGAAGAGGCTAGTATCTAAGTGTTTAATGTTATAATTTTATTTATGAAATCAAAAGAACCATAGGGTTCAGCCCTGGTGGTTGGCCGAACCCCATGGAGAAAAATTGGAGATGGGTTAATGGTTTAAAAAGAGAAGAAAGAACCATAGGGTTCGGCCATAGTGCATGGCCGAACCCCATGGAAAGATTTGATTAATTATTGGTTTTAAAGATTGAAAACCATGGTGTGTTTTTGATTCATTCATTGGGTTTATGTTCTTAGATTTTGGATCATGGAAAGTCATGGTTATTTCATGATGGTTTAAATAATAAAACCATGGGGATTTATGGTTTAGATTAACAAATTGGAATGATGAAAATCCATGGAAGAGTTTGATAACTTTTAAAGGAAAAATTGGATGGACATTGGATTGGCCATGGCATGGCCGAACCATGATGTTTTTATGGTTAAGTTATGGGATCTAAAGTAATAAAAAGAAGAAGTAAGGTTCGGCCATGGTGTATGGCCGAACCCCACCAAACATTTTGTGGATTGGTGATGGATTTTATTTGGATCTAAAACCAATGGCCAAGATCATGAACCATAGGGTTCGGCCAAGGTGTATGGCCGAACCCCATGGGGTAGATTTTGGAATGGAGATTAAAATAGAAAACCTTTTAATTAAGGAAAGGGTTTGCTAAATTGGAAAGCACCCGACTTTGGAAGGTGTTTTACTAAATTTGGAAACCTTCCATTTATGGAAGGAGGTTGTTTAATTTAGTAAGTCTAATTAAGGAAAGTATCCAAATATGGAAAGTATTGCTAAATTTGGAAAAAACAATCTAATTTTGGAAGGTGTTTCCAATTATGGAAAGGGTTGGTTAATTAAGGAAACAATCCATTTATGGAAAGGAAGTTGAATATTAAGAAAGTTTCTATTCTTGGAAGTTGATATTAAAATTAGAAAATATCTACTTATTGATCATGAAGATTAATTATGGAAACTAACCAAGAATGGAAGGTGGGGTTTGATCATGGAACTTGGATTAAATGAATGGATGGGATACCATGAGTGAGGTTCAGCCATGGTGTATGGCCGAACCCCACTAGGGTTTAATTTTGGGAAATCTTTTTAATTATGGAGTATGATGTCTAAATATGGAATCTATGTTAGGAAAACATACAATTATGGAAAGGTGGAGTTAATTTGGAAACTATACACCATAGGGTTCGGCCAAGGTGTATGGCCCAACCCCATGGTTCAAATTAAGGGATTAATGACATCTTTAATTCATGGTTTAAGGGCTGATTTATGAATCAGATTATGAACCTATATTATGAGTTAGGTTATGTGTAGTTTTAAAATAAAATAAAGGATACAATGTATGATATGAATTGATGGAGAAAGGAATGGCCAAAAAAATGTAATTAAACACCAAAGTGTAGAACCATGGGTTCGGCCATGATGTGTGGCCGAACCCCATGAGTTGTGTTTGATGGACTTATTCGGTTAGGGAAATGTATAAGGTCTAATTATGGAAGATTTAAAGGAAAGAGGAAAACCAATGGCATTATTGTAAATAAGTATGAAAAATGGTAAGTCATGGGTTCGGCCATGGTGTATGGCCGAACCCCATGGGGTTTTGTTTATAGACATAGAACCTTGTAATTAGGTGAGACTTGGTGTTGATTTATCATTATATTATAAGGTAACGGGATCTCGCAAGCGGTGCGCGATCGGTGATCGAATCTTTGACAGAAACGCAAGGACTTGTGAACGGTCTTAGGTAGGATTCCACCTCTTTGAAACCATGGCTTATGTACTTTGTTTTATATTATGTTTGGTGAAAATATGTTTCCAAGGATATATTTTATTATATTGAATTTCAAATGCTATATTTAAGTGTTTAAAATAGCATGGCCCAATTATGTTTCAAGGGATGATTTTACATGCTAGGTCTATTTATATAAAGAGCATGTGTTGTATGTGTTTTCAAATGATGATTTTCAATGCTATGTTTATATTATAAAAAAGCATGTGTTTCATTGGCATCTCATGCATGGCATGGGGTGGAGGATTTATAACCGAAGGGGTCACACTCCGTCGGGGCGTCCGAAAAACCTATGTGCAACACCTTGATGTGATTTCCATCAAGAAGATTCCCGGAGGGTCCACACTCCGTCGGGGCATCTGAAAGACCTATGTGGTGGGCACTTTTATGTACGGGTGATGGGTGGAACTCAATGCATATTTGTCATCATTGTATGGCATGGATTTCATATGGTTGTGACATCGCCATATTATTATATATGTTTTGGTACTAACCATGTGTTAGCCGTAATTGGAATACCTATTGGGCGCGTTGTACTAACGCCCTACTTCTACCCTAGTTGTTGATACAGGTAATCAAGGGAACAATGAACCTAAGACGGACCAAGCATAGGAGCTTGGAAGACTTACTTTACTTGTTTTTGAATAAAGATACTCATGAACTTGTATTTGAGTATTTGGATTTCGGAATGTAATAACTTAAATGGTTGAATGTTTTGGTTTGATGATTATGACGTACTTTGCTATCTGAATGGATTAGAACTTGGTTCTAATATGATTCCGCATTTTGATGATTATGATTCCGTAGTTTATGATTTTAATTCTGCAAGTCGGTATTGCTATGTGTGAACTATTTTTATTGGGTTGAATCCATACACAGATAGGGTTGGCCAGTTAAGGGTCAGACTTTGGAAGTTCGGACTTAGCTCGCGTCGTGACGTCCCTCGCTCTATCACTCTACTCTGTTATAAAAAAAAATATACACTGAATTTAAGGGAAGAAGAGAGTCAAAAAGGGCAGGGCGTTACAGTAATATATACAAACAACATAATAAATGTTATATGAATGAATGAGAAAATTAAAATTTAAAAGAAGGCAGTCAAGCACTTACCTTAGCCAATGCGCTTAAATTCCAGCAACTTTGACTCTCGATTCTCAAAACTCCTGGAAAATAAGACACATGAACTGTAACGCCCCGCCCTTTTCCACTCGTTTTTTCCCGTAAATTCAGAGTATATTGTTTTTTATAACAGAGTAGAGTGTGATAGAGCGCGGGACGTCACGACGCGAGCTAAGTTCGAACTTCCAAAGTCCGACCCTTAACTGGCCAACCCTTTGTGTGCATGGACTCAGTCCACTAAAATGGATCACACATAGCAATATTAACTTGCGGAATAAATATCATAACCTGCGGAATCATAGCATCAACTTGCGGAAACATAATAGAACCAAGTTCTATTCCATTCAGATAGCAAAGTACATCAAGTCCTTAATCATCATTATCATAACGTAAATATCCAATAAAACATCCAAACATAGCAAATCCATCTAAATTATTACAATCCGAATTCTAGATACTTGAAATACAAGTCCCTGAGTATCTTAATAAAATATAAAATTAAAAGCGTTCCAAGCTCCTATGCTTGTCCCTTTCCGAGTTCAGTGTTTCCCTCGTTCCCTGCATCATCCACTAAAGGGTAGAAGTAGGGCATTAGTACAACGCGCCTAGTAGGTATTCCAGTTAGGGTTAACACATGGGTTAGTACCAAAAACCAAATATAATATATATCAAAACCAGTTATACTAAAGCATTCCATACTTTCAAAACATTTTATCCAAAACAGTGTATGATAATAGAGATCCAATCATACCGATAAAACCAGAAACCTTGCATGATAATAAAGATCATACTCATGCGATTCAATGCCATGCCATGCTATCACATGTAATGAGTCTCACCCATCACAAAATATATGGTATACTCTTGACAGAATTCTCCTCATCAAAGTATCTTCCTGGTGGAATGCTCATCACCAAGGTCTTCTCTCTTGATGGAATTCTCCTCATCAAGGTATTTCCCACAGTTACCTTACGGACATTCCGACGGAGTGTGGGCTCCGGTTACTTAGTATCCTCTTGATGTAATTCTCATCATCAAGGTATCCCCTGATGGAATGCTCATCACCAGGGTCTTCATACATAGTATCCTCTTGATGGGATTCTCATCATCAAGGTATTCATACATAGTATCTTCTTGATGGGATTCTCATCATCAAGGTATCCCCACTAGTGCTTTACGGATGCCTCGACCGAGTGTGGGTCCCCAGTTACATGTCATCCCTCCCATGCCATGCATGAGATGCAAATACCACATGCTATGCAATTATACAAAGTTATAGCATTTAAAAGCTCATATTTAAAACACATGCTATTTTATCAAATAAACATAGCATATAAAATCACCATTTGAAACATATCCTTTGCAATATAAAATCATTAAATCAAGATAAAAACAATGTACATAAACCCATGGTTTCAAAAAGGTGGAATCCTACCAAAGACCGCTACGTATCCTTGCGTCCTTCTTCCTGTAACCGCTCACGATCGTAAACACCTTGTGAAGTCCCGTTACCTTATAATATAATAACAAATCAAAACCAAGTCCCACTTAATTTATAATATTTTAAGTCCATAAACCAATCCTTACTTTTCACCCTTTATTACCACTTTGCCATTGATATAAACCTTAATTAAAATTCCATTTATTTTAATTAAATTTATCCCCCATGTCATCATTGATTCATGGAAACAAACACTCATATATTATCATTTTCAGCTAATATTACAGAATTGCCATTCATGGGTAACATAACCCATTAATTCACTTAACTACAATTATGCCATTATAACTATCTTTCCATTCTTTTCATCCTTCATCCCTTAGTTTGGTAAACCTTTTATTTAAATCATACATAGACCCAAACATGGCCCATTTAAAAGTTCATAACCGTAACATAAAAATCCCAAGTCCATAAACCAATTTTGTGGGGTTCGGCCATACATCATGGCCGAACATCACCCCTTTTTGTTTTTAGTTTCCTTTTTGCTCATTTATTCTGTTAATTACCAAATTGCCATTGTTTCCATCAAACATTTCATTTGCCGTAATCTTTCACACAAAGGCCCTAAGTTCACCAAATATTTCCCATTTGTGGGGTTCGGCCATATACCATGGCCAAACCTCACCATATTGATTTTTGTCCCTTTTTCAAGTCCTTAAGCCATCATCCATCCATGGCTAATTACTTGGTTTACTTACTTAATACCAAGTCCCAACTTGATCAACCATGATTCCTTAACTTGGTCCATGGGGTTGGGCCATACACCTTGGCCGAACCCTATGGTGTATAATTTCCAATTATGGCAACTTCCATAATTCAAGTTGCCTAATATAATACTTACCCTTAGATCCTTTCTAAATTAATTTAACTTCCATAAATAAAAGCTTCCTAATTTACCAACCTTCTTTCCATACTTGGATAATTTCCTAAATTAGAACTTCCCATTTTAATTTCCACCTTCCATAATTAAAAGATTCTAATTTAATCTCCAACTTCTAAACTTAGAAGCTTACTAATTTAATAATCATTCTCCATATTTAGAAGGTTTCCATAATTAAACTCCTCCTTCCATTATTAGAAGGTTTCCATAAATAATCTCCACCTTCCATTTTAATCCAAGGTCCATAATTAGATAGTTTCTAATTTTAAACTCCACCTTCCAAAAATAATTATCATACATTAAAATTACCATAACCACTCCAATACAACTCCATGGGGTTCAGCCATGCACCATGGCCGAACCCTATGGTTCATGATCCTTTCAAAACCATATATCATTAACCTTAAGTCATGTATACTCCTTGGTGGGGTTCGGCCATACACCATGGCCTAACCTCACCCTTTTGTTTTGTGCCCTTCTTTCCATTTAAACCTTATTTAAAACATACATAATGTTCTATGGTTTTTTTATCCCTCAAAAGTAACAACAACCTTCCATTAAAATTTATTGAAGTTCTTCCATGTAATCCCTTTAAAAGAATTGATAATCCTTCCATGGTTTCCAACCAATAAAATTAATAAATCAGCCCACATGATTTTCATCATTAAAATTCCATAATTAAACCATGCTTTTCCATGGATCTAAAACCATATAATTTCTCCAAGACTTTCATCCCATAAAATATAGTCACCACAAGCATCCCTTAAAACCATACATTAACCATAATAATATGACCCATGTTTCTTCATTAAAATCACCAAAACCCTTCCATGGGATTCGAACATGGTACATGGTTCATCCATGATCATCTCTTAATTCCTCTTCCATGGGGTTCGGCCATACACCTTGGCGGAACCCTATGGTTCCTTATTTCATTAAAACAAAAACATCTAAACCACTTACCGGTTTCGCGACTCCTTCGGTTTTCCGTCGATTGATCTTGCTCTTCCAATTTTCTTCTTTCCTTAGTCTTTTCTTCTCCTTGCTCTTCCACTCGGCTGGCTGCTCTTGTGCTTGTTGCAGTCTCTCTTTGAATGAGAAGTGAATGTTGTGTACCCCTCTCTCTTGTCTCATTTTATTGCTTACAACTAGTCCCAATTTAGAAGGTATCAAGATAGTAATTTCTAATGCTTCTTTCCCTTGGTCGACTGCCCTTTCTTTTCTTAATTAATCCAATCTTAGACAATGCCATGTGCCCTTGTTAAGATAACCAATGCCGTGTGCCTCTTTCTGCCCTTTATAAAATCTTCCATTTGATACAAGATAGAAATTGCCATTGATCCAAACTTAGAAGGTGCTATGCGCCCTTGCTCCTTTCTTTTATTAAACCTTCCCTTTAATCTTTTCTTAGTTTAGAAAGTGCCATGCGCCCCTTGTTCTCTTGATTCTTATAAAACTCCAATTGGCCCTAATATAGAAATAGCAATTGGAGTGTTTCACCAAGGGAAGGATCCTTTTTGGCGCATAACTCCCAATTTAGAAGGTGTTAAGATAAGTAATTCCCCTTTCTTGATAATGTCGTGTGCCCCTCTCTTTTATTCCATTCTGCCAAGTTTTTTTCTTTATTTAGATTAAAACATCATCTTCATTTGGATTTAGACAATCGGATGACATTGTCTAATCCAATTTATCCTAACGTGTGGCCTATTTTAGATCCATCCTAAAACCTTTCCATCAATGCCTTTCATGCGCATGCAATTAATCCAAATCCCTTATTTATATAAATTGCATTATGAATTTAATTCAGCCTCATCTATTTAGGCTTAAACCCACTTGGTGGTCAACCAAGATAACCATAACCCCTTGGGTCCCAATTTTAGCATTTTTACCCAAATAACAACCTTGACCCCATTAAACACATCTTACCCAATTTATTTTAAATTGAACCCTATCACATATCCGTTAGATCTAAATTGAGCAATGACCCAACCCTTTACCCATATAAGATCCATATCTAAAATTTTCCAATTAAATGGGTAATTTCCGTAAATATTTATAACTTGAAAATCCGGGGTATTACATGAACATAGGTGAAGATTCTAACTCAAGAATGCATGAACTAACTAAATTCAAGATCCTAAACAACAATTAGAAAGAGATTAAAATAATTGAACTTAATTAAGTCTCCTAAACTAATGTGAGATTATGAATAAATTTCTAAATTAATACCATCACTTAATGCAAATTAAAAAAAATGATCTAAAATTAAAAACTTTCTAAAAATAGAAATTTCAAAAATTAGACGTCTCCAAAATCGGCCGACTTTCTAAGAATAGAATGTTTCCAAAATTAGATAAATCTTAAAATTTTCCATAGACAGAAATTTTAAAACCTCCTAAAATTAGATTTGATTCCAAAATTAAATTGTTTTTAAAAAAGATTATATTTATCAAATTAAAAAGAGGATAAAGGAAGAAACTTAGTTAAATCTTTTAGTTTTCTAAAAATAGAAATTTTCTACAAAAATAGAAACTTCAAAATTTAACAAGTATCTAAGTTAAGTTAAATTTTTTAAATTTGAAATTTTTTATGATCTCTTCTATTTTAAAGATTTTTTTCATTTTAGGTAACCTTCCAAAATTAGAGTTTCTAAAAATAGAATTTTCTAATTTTAGAGAGTTGCCTTAATTAGAACATCCCAAAGATAAAAGTGTTTTCTACAAACCATAAAATTCAAGACATATGATTTCAAGACATATATTTTGATTTGTTCTCCGGCAAAGTGGAAAAACATGTTTTTTGTTCCCCGGCAACGGCGCCAAAAACTTGTTGATATGAAAATTATGTAAAGCTTTAAATTTATAATCTCGCAAGAGCATGAACCATTTAATAGTGTAGAAAGTTGAGTGCGATGTCGATCCCACAGAGAACAAGCAAGACATATGCATAAGTAAATCAATATATATATATTTGGAATCTAATGATTGAGTTAATATGTTGCTTAGAAAACATAGAGATTTAAAAATAAATCAAATGCATAAAAATCAATCCTATTTTCACAAATTTATTTCTAAGTTAAAAATCAGTCATTTAAGATTCAAAACCAAAAGTTAGAACATTGATTTAAACATGGTTATGATAATGGATTAAGATAGAATTTATGGATAATCTCACATCTAAGTTCAAGAAAACAAACTTAAAGTTTATTTAAATTAGATCTCAAACTCGCTAACCTGTATTGAAGGATTGATTTGTATACATAAAATAAAATACGTGGTAAATATTTTAACAGGATTAAAAGAATTCAAATAATTAGAATACAACATACAATGAAAAGATCTAACATAACTAAAGACAAGAAATAAATTTGCAAATAAAATAAATGACATAATATAAAAATGTATAATTTAAAGGTGGTTATGGAATTATTCTCTCATCGCCCCCAAAAAAAAAAAAAAAAACAAGAAATCTAGATCTGAGATTCAACACATAGAATTCAAAAATCAGTTTACACCATTTAATTAAAATTCATACCCTTTAATCTAATTAAAGTTTGGATCCTAGGTTCAACATTCACAACCTAAAACTTTAATTAAACAAAGAATGCAAAATTAAAATTAAAATAAAACATAAAAGATATATTGAATAATAGAACAATAACCTAAAATGGACATCTCTTATATATTTAATGGAAGAATTAAATACAAGAATTGAAAAGACAATGAAGAACACAACTAAAAATCGAATTTAAGATGATAGCTCACTTGTGAAGTTCGCATGAAGCACAATGTCTCTTGTTCTTCAGGGTGTGTTCTCCAATCTCAGGTCCTCTTGAGCTCTAGGTCTAATTCGATTTTCACCATGGATGAATGGGGTATTTGTAGGCTCAAGGAATGGATGGACGGTGGATATTAAATTTAAGTTTAAGTCAATGGATCAAAGAATGTGATTAAATCTAATGAAATATAGGTGGTTGGGATTAAAAGATTGAAACCCTAGGGCTGCACAGTGCTATACATGAATTGGGCTAGATGGTGGCTTGGTGGCTAAGTAAAAGTGGAGAGAAAATTGGGATTGGGATTTGGCTATGTTATTTTCGAATTTGTTTATGTGGTTTTAGAATTTAGGGTTGTGCAATTATGGGTCAATGAATGGATGGATGAGATGATGACATGTGATGTGGAGAGTTGACCTAGTGTGAAATTCGAATGAGGTGGATGGATTTGTGCAAAATCATGTGATGTGCTAGTGATGAGGATGGTGAGGTCGTTTAGAGATCTTAGGAGTGTATTTGGATGGAATTTTGTCTAAATGCATGGAGTATTTTTAGTGTTAAAGTCATGTGTACCTATGTTTGGATTAAATTGGGATACAAGATAGGATCTAGCTGAGGTGGATGGATTGGAGAGAAAGAATAGGGATTTTCCATTGTGTGTTGGGTGCATGAGGTGTGTGTGTGTGTTGTGTGAAGCAATGTGAAATGTGCATGATTGCTAAAATATAGGGTTTGTTCACTAGATCTAGGGTTTATGAATGGATGGCTATGATTGATTGGCCTAGATCTAGTGGCTTTGATTGGTGATGGGTGATCTAAATGGATGGATGGTTAGGTAATGCCTCAACGATCTTAATCCTATGGTTAAGTGATGGATGGTTTGGCTGACCTAGATCTAATCATGATGAATAAATGGGTTGGATTGGATGGGAGGCCCTAAGGTTTACCTATGTTTTATGAATGCAAATGGATGGTATGAATGAGATATATGCAATGAATGGTTTGGACTGATGCATGATTAAATGGATGGTGGATATTAATGCATGATGAAATGAATGGTTAAGATTGAATGGGTAGGATGGTTTGGATATGGCTTTATGGGTTTGGGCTTAGGATTAGTTAATTTGAATATGGACCTGGAGCATTGGATCTTGAATTGGGCTTGGATTTTGACCGGAGCATGGATTTGGGCTTGCTAGACTTGAATTCACTTAGGCTTGGCCCACATTGGAGAATGCGCATAGAGTGCTTGGCCTGGCCCAAGGTTCGAAAATTAGAGCAAAGCTTGGCCCAATTCCAGTGGATCTCTGGCCCATGGATCTTAATTTCAAACTCTTCCGGCAATTATCCACTTTTTTTATAAAGATTTCTTGTTTTACCCTGAATTTTCCTATAAAGCTAAACTAAACCATTAAATGCATCTTATATACACAAAATCAAGGCTCACTAACCTAAATATCAGGGGTAAAAAATGTAATATTTTCAGTCTCAACATCATGTGCAAAGAAAAGAACTTGGTACTCAATTGGAAAAAAAATGTCACTTTATGGTGAAATCATGCATAGTACTAGGGCACATTATCTCTGAAAAAGGAATTGAAGTAGATAAAGCCAAAGTTAACCTAATATCTAATTTGCCAAGACCCCAAACTATTAAAGATGTTAGGTCATTCTTAAATCATGCTGGATTTTACAAAAGGTTTATCAAAGGTATTAATGACATATCGCGACTTCTCCACAGACTCTTAACCAAGGCTGACATTTTCAATTTTGATGAACTATGTGTCATAGCCTTTGAAAATTTGAAAATTGTTTTGACTTCTACTCCGATCATACAGTCACTTGATTGGTTTGTACCTTTTGAAATCATGTACGATGCCTCTGTCACATTTGTACTAGACAAATTTCGGTCTCACCTAGTAGGTTCGAAGGTCATCGTCCATTCAGATCACGCTACACTGAAGTATCTTCTTTCCAAGAAAGATGCTAAGTCCCGCTTGATCCGATGGATACTTTTGATACAAGAATTTAAAATTGAAATCTAGGACAAGAAAGGTTCTGAAAATGTGGTAGCCGACCATTTGTCTAGATTGGCAACTGAGTTCATTGATGACACCGTCCTATCACTGTGTCCTTCCCTAATGAAGAACTCATGTCCGTATCTCAACTACCATGTTTTGCTGATATTGTTAATTATCTTGTAACTAGTCAAATCCCTCTGCTTTGGACTGAGTAAGATAGAGTTAAGTTTCTGCCACAAATCAAAGTTTTGTGTGGGACGATCCATTTTTGTTTAAGTGTTGTGTGGATGAAATCATTCGCCGTTGTGTCCCTAAGGAGGAACAATGAAGTGTCATAAGTTTCTGTCATGATCAAGCCTGTGGAATCTACTCCAGTACTAAAAAGACAACTGCAAAAAACTTGCAGTGCGGATTTTACTGGCCTTCCATGTTTCTTGATACTCATACCTTTTACGTTTCATGTGATAGATGTCAAAAATTAAGAAGTTGTTGATTTTTTAAATTTGTAAATCTCGCAAGCGTACAAACCATGTATAGTACAACGACTGAGTTCGAGGTCGCACCTTTAAAAATGATTATTTTCAAGAAGTAGAACCTTTATATGAGTCATGTATCTATCTTGAAAATCAGCAAATAAGATGTGTGAATTAATTGTCCTTGAATTAAAATGGTGAATTAAATGATAATCTTAATCATGATCAAAATTACAAGTTATAAGATTAAAATACCACATCTCCAATCTTTAATTAAATGAATTTTGAGAGAGAGAGAGAGAGTATAATTACAAAGAATTAAAAGAATAAAAGAAGAACATGAATTAAAGAATTTAAAAAGAAAAAAATATACAAGACTTAGGTTAGAACAAAAATTATACAACAATCATAGAATCTAACATGGTTAAAAGACAGAAAATTAAATTGCAAGAACATAAATGACTGAAAATAAAAGTGCAGTAACGTAGAGGGTGGTTTTTTGGAATAGACCGTTCATCACCCAAAATGTGTAAACAAATACAAAACCTAGATCTGAAATTTGCGTAAAGATCTAAAATGCAATTCATACTCACTAATAAAGATAAGATTCACAATTTTTAATTTAATTAATCAAACCTTAGTAATCATGATTCAACATTTACAATCAAGATCCTAACTGTTGCATGTGCATATGTTCATTTAAATAAACAAAAGTTACAAACTCAAAATTAAAAGCAAAATAATCACAAAAGAATTCTATAACTTAAATGTTTGAGGATTCTAAATGGATGCTTTGTATTTATTTCATGGAAGAATTCAGTACAGGCACTTATAAAATTAAATACAAGAAAGACAACATAAAAATAAAATTTATAACTCTCACTTTGTAAATTCGAATGGTGCTCCTATCTTCTTATCTTTTGCTCCATCCTTGGTCCTTTCAAGCTCCAGGTCAAATTAGAATTCTATGGTGTGCTTAGTGCTTTATTTATAGGCTCCAAGAATGAATGGATGGTTGGGACTAAATCTGGGTTTAAGTTATGGATTGATGGCTTCGATTAGATCTCATGAAATTTGGATGGATAGGATTAAAGATTAAAAACTACGGCTTACAATAGGGTATACACGAAATTTGGGTGGCTTGGCTTGGTGGCTAAGAAATGGTGGAGAAAAAATTGGGATTTAGGATTAGTTTGGAAAGTGGAGTGCAAACCACATTTTTCTACACATGTACCATCTTTGAGCTAAATATTGACCTAGTAAACATCCGAATCATGAAATTCTGTTAACTACAAAGTTGTATCCCTTGAAGTCTTATTTCCAACTAAACAAGAATGAATGCAATCGGATATTGGAGTGAAAAGTAATGGTCAAAATACCAAAGTTGTATCAAAACTTGTCTTCTAAATCCCATTTTTTTCTCCAGTTCTTCCTCCACAAGGTTTCACACCAAATTGACATGTAACACCTCGGGTTTTCAGTTTATTATTTATTTAATTTTAGTTATGAATTTTAGAATTAAATCTTATATGGATAAGGAATTGGGCCATGACCCAATTAAGACCCAACAAATGGTGGAATTGGTTTTATTAAAATTTAAATGGGTAGGATTAAATTAGTGGTGAATCATACCCAATTTTGAATAAAGGATATTATGGCCGAGTAGTGGATTTGAAATATCCAAGTAGATGTTAAAAAAATCAAATAAAGATTATCTTGGCCAAATTTTAGATAGTGATTTACATATGATGCACATGAGAGATTTGTGGGATTTTTTAAATCCACAATGATATGCTAGATATTTAAAAATGGATGAAATATCTATGAATTAAATTAAAAGAATATTTGGATTATGATTAGGGTTATGCGTATAGTACTTCCTAATAAAAATTAAAGGAAGTCTTAATAAGGCAAGGGAAAGTCGGATATGGCTAATTAAAGAGGGAAAGTCGGCCATGGTCAAATAAGGAAGGCTTGATATATGTCCAGTATTTTGGTTATAACTTTTCACTCTGATATCTGATTGCTTTGATTCATTTTGTGTTGGAAAGAAGATTTCAATAGCTACAACTTTGTAGTTTACCAATGTTTCTGATTCAGAAGTTAACAAGGTCGAAACTGGGTTACAATATAGTATGTGTAATGACGGGGTACACGGCTAATGTGGGATTAGGAGAGCTTAATAAAAGGAGAAGCCTAAGGGGGTGCACGATTTTTACAACCCCATTAGCAAGTTTTATTCTTCTCTCTCCCTCTCTCAATTCATCACTCTTTTCCACGCCAAAGCAAGAGAAGAAAGGGCAGCAACTAGAAGGTGTTCTTGTTTGGAAAAATAAGAAGAAGGGAGAAAGATTAGAAGATCAACGAAGAGGTTAGTATTTAAGTGTTTAATGTTATAATTTGATTTATGAAAACAAAAGAACCATAAGGTTCGGCCATAGTGCATGGCCGAACCCCATGGAAAGATTTGTTCAATTAATTGGTTTTAAAGATTGAAAACCATGGTGTGTTCTTGATTCATGATTGGGTTTATATTTTAGATCTTGGATCATGGAAATCATGGTTATTTCATAATCGTTTTAATAATGAAAACCATGGGGATTTATGGTTTAGATTAACAAATTTAAATGATGAAAATCCATGGAGGAGTTTGATGATAATCAAAGAAAATTGGATGGACATTGGGTCGGCCTTGGTATGGCCGAACCATGATGTTTTGTGGTTAAGCTTTGGGATCCAAAATGATAAAAAGAAGAAGTGAGGTTCGGCCATGGTGTATGGCCGAACCCCACCAAACTTTTATGAAAGTGATGATCGGTTTTGATGGATCTAAACCAAGGGCTAAGATCATGAACCATAGGGTTCAGCCAAGGTGTATGGCCGAACCCCATGGGGTAATCTGGAATTGAAATTAAATAGGAAACTATCTAATTAAGGGAAGGGGTGGCTAAATTAGAAAGCACTCCAATTTTGGAAAGGAGTTCTAATCTTCGAAAGTTTCCATTTATGGAAAGTAAAAGTCTATATATGGAAACCTTCCATTTATGGAAGAAGTTGGTAAAAATGGTAAAGCCATCTAATTTTGGACGGTGTTTCCAAATATGGAAAGGAGGTTACATATTAAGGAAAGTTTCCATTCTTGGAAGTGGATATTAAAATTAGAAAGTATCTACTTAAAGACTATAAAAGTTATTTATGGAAACCATGCCAAGAATGGAGGGTAAGGGCTGGATTATTGAACCTAATTGAATGAAGGGATTAATTGACAAGAGTGAGGTTCGGCCACAATGTATGGCCGAACCCAGTAGGATTTAGTTTTTGGAAACTTTGTTATTTATGGAATATGATATTCAATCATAGAAGGGTTGGTGTCTAATTATGAAACCTTCTAAATGTGGACCATAGAAGGGTTGATATTCATAAATTTGTGAATTTTAAATATGGATCATGGATGAGTAAAGAATTGGGCCATGACCCAATTAAGACCCAATTGATTGTGGAATTGGTTTCAATAAATTAAATGGGGCTGAAATTAATTTAGTATTGCAATCCATGATTATGCGCATGGAGAGGATTATTATAGATTGCCTTGGCCAAATTTTAGATAGTAAATCTAAGATATGCGCATGGAAGAAATTGATGAAAGATTTTAGGAGTTGCATAGGTTTATGTGGGATTTTCATATCCACATAGATATGATAAAATATCTTGAGAAAATTAGATAAGTGTGCATGGCCGAAATTTAAAGATAGGATCAAGGGAAGATTATAAAAATGAGAGGTAGCAAGGGGCGCATGGTTTACACACCATAGCCGAATTTCTTTCTCTCTTTCTCTCATTCTCGACAATACAACAAGAAGGAAAGAGGGCACCCAGCAAGAGGGAAAAATCAAAAAGAAGGAAAAGGATTGGAGGAGCAAAGAACAACCGGGAAAAGCCGAAGGAGTCTCGTAAACGGTTAGTATCTTATTTATAAATTTGTTTTGAAAGATAAAGAACCATAGGGTTCGGCCATGATGTTTGGCCGAACCCCATGGAAAAAGTTTGAGAGATGATTATGGTATTTGTAATGGAAGCATGAACCATAGGGTTCGGCCACAATGCATGGCCGAACCCCATGAAAGAAAATATGGTTAATGTATGGATTGTTAATGAGGAAAAAACTATGGGTATTGGTTAATAAATTCATGTCGTTTTAATGGATGTTTTTGGTGATTTTAAATGGAATGTTATAGATTGTATTTAAAGGAACAAAAACCATGGAAAGTCATGGTTTAAGTCATGGGTTCTTTGGTTGGAAAACCATAGAATAAGATGAACCATAGGATTCGGCCATGTGGCATGGCCGAATCCCATGGAAAGGATATTGATAAAATTTAATGAATTTAAATTAATGGCCAAGATCATGAACCATAGGGTTCAGCCATGGTGTATGGCCAAACTCCATGGGGTTGTTTTGGAATGGTAGATGGATTTTGGTTGCAAAATTTGGAAAGCATCCAATTATGGAAAGATGGTTTCTAATTTAGGAAATTATCTAATTTTGGAAGGAGGTTGCTAAATTTGGAAAGCATCCAATTATGGAAAGATGGTTTCTAATTTAGGAAATTATCTAATTTTGGAAGGAGGTTGCCAAATTGGAAAGCATCTATTTATGGAAAGTAATATGATTAGAAAGTTGGACATCATGGGTTCGGCCATGTGCATGGCCAAACTCCATGAATCAATTTCTATAAATGTATGTCTATAAATATTTTTAAATGGAAGGTGGAGTTTAATTTAGAAAGGATCTAAGAATGGAAAGAATGGATTGTTTTTGAAAAGATGGGGATTAAATTAGAAAAGTTTCTAATTATGGACTTTCTATTTATGGACCTTCTTGTTATGGATTTGCTATTTATGGATTTTCTTATAATGGCAAAGTGGTAATTAAAGGTTAAAATGAAAGGTCATGGGTTCGGCCATGGTGTATGGCCGAACCCCATGAGGTTCTTTATGGGCTTAATATTTAAATGAATGGTTGACCAATTGGAGAATGCAAATAAATGATTATGGATTTTATGGACTTGACATGCCTAGGTTAACGGATCATTAATGGAGCTCTAACATGGATTGGTCATGGATTTAACATAAGTGATTGATTAAATATTAATTGGAGCATACCAATTTATGTTTATCAATTATATTATTGGACTACGGGCTATGTTAGCCATGATGACATTGTTGTAAATATAAGTGAAAGTGTTGGATCATGGGTTTGGCCATGGTGTATGGCCAAACCCCATGAGGAATTATTTGGAGAACTTAGATGTTTATGATCTATGTTTTTGGACCTAAACATGGGAGCTGTTTGGAGGACCTAGGGTTATGTATTTTGGAATAAAATAAATAGAATATTAACTAAGGTTTAGACCAATGGCATTCTGGTAATTAATGGAATAAATGAACAAAAAGGGTGAGGCTCGGCCATGGGTATGGTCGAACCCTACAAGTTTGGTTAATGGACTTTAAATGTTGTAAATCAAGTGGGACTTGGTTTTGATTTATTATTATATTATAAGGTAACGAGATCTCGTAAGCGGTGCGCGATCGGTGATCGATTCTTAGACGAAAAACGCAAGCACACGTTAGCGGTCTTTGGTAGGATTCCACCTCTTTGAAACCATGGGCTTATGTACACTTCTTTTATCTTATGTTTGATGAAATTATGTTTCAAAGGATATGCTTTATATGAATTTTAAATGCTATGTTTATTTGTTTAAAATAGCATGTGTTGGATATGTTTTAAAAGGTGATTTTAAATACTATGTTATGTTATAAAATAGCATGTGTTTCATTGGCATCTCATACATGGCATGGGGTGGAGGATTTGTAACCGGAGGGGTCACACTCCATTGGGGCGTCCGAAAAACCTATGTGCAATACCTTGATGTGATTTCCATCAGGAAGATTCCGGAGGGTCCACACTCCGTCGGGGCATCCGAAAGACCTATGTGGTGGGTACTTTTATGTACATGTGATGGGTGAGACTCATTGCATTTTTCATCATTGAATGGCATGGATTTATATGGTTTTTGACACTACGATATTATATATGTTTTGTACTAACCATGTGTTAGTCGTAACTGGAATACCTACTGGGCGCGATTTTCTAACGCCATACTTCTACCCTAGTTGATGATATAGGAAATCAAGGGAATGAGGAACGGAAGACGGGCCAGGCATAGGAGCTTGGATGATTTAGTTTATTATTTTTAATAAAAGTTACTCATGGACTTGTATTTGAGTATCTAGATTTCGTGATGTAATAATTTAGTTGGATGGATGATTTATTGGATAATTATGATATTTTAATTATGATGATTAAGGACTTGAAGTACTTTGCTATCTGAATGGAATAGAACTCGGTTCTATTATGATTCTTCAATTTTGATGTTATGATATTTATTCCATATGTTGATATTGCTATGTGTGAACCATTTTCGTGGACTTAGTCCATGCACACATAGGGTTGGCCAATTAAGGGTCGGACTTTGGAAGTTCGGACTTAGCTCGCGTCGTGACGTCCCGTGCTCTATCACTCTACTTTGTTATATAAAAAAAAAAAAAATAGACTCTGAATTTATGGGAAGAAGCGAGTGAAAAAGGGCGGGGCGTTACAAGCACATGGGCCTCCAGTGGATCTTTGACTTGAGCTTGCGGACTTGGGACTTTGTTGGATTTTGGAGTGCACATTGGCCTGGCCCATCTTGTAATATGTGCATGGACTGCATGTGGCCTGGCCCAATGTTGCCGTGGAGCTTAGCTTGGCCTAATTGAAGTGGATCTCTGGCCCATTTGATCTTGATTTTCAGTTTTTGACACATGAATTGCATGTTCTCTCCCCTAGAATTAAATAATTAACTCCACCACTTAAAAATCTAAAATATTGTTTAGAACTAGACTCTCATAACCGGATCTAGACTAACCAATTTACATTAAAAAATTTAAAAGTGGCCCGAATTAATTACTAAAATTCCAGATCTTCTATTTTAGACTGAAAACTAGCAATTATCCACTGACATAGCTTGATTTCCTGTATTCTCCATTTTTAATCTACAAAACTAAGAAATTATATTAAATGCACTAATATACACAAAATTGAGAGCTAACTGGTCCAATAATTAGGGGTAAAAATGTAAGATTTCAGTTCTCAACAAATACCCCAAACTCAAATTTTGCTAGTTCTCGAGCAAAACTAATGCTAAAAATTCTAAAAAGCAAAAATCCTAATATAATCCTAATCTAAACCTTGACTATACCTAGAGAAAACCTAAACTTAGCCTAAAAACTGCACCACTTTCATTGGTACTCTCGATGCATTTAGCATATGCAACAAGTCTTTAAAACCCTAAGTTACCCCTAGTGGACGAGTTATTGTCTCGTGAGGGGTTTCAGTGATAATACCCACAAATATCAGCATATTTAACAAAAACGCAAAGATGAGAGGTCCAGACATCATACAGATCTAAATTTCATTTTACAAGGTTAATACTTGGAGTGTAGTGTGTGTTTAGCCAATATTAACATAGACTTCTTTTTTCCAAATAGACTCAAGTTTTGTTCACACCGTTGGAAAATGCGTTTGGCTGGATATGTCTCTCGAAAAAAAATTAACACTCAGAGGTTTGGGTTTATTTTCACTCAAGTATATGTGAGCAGAATTTATGTATTCGAAATTCAAATATCTGACATATATATATTAACAAAGATGCTCAATTCAAAAGAAAATGAATGATCTCTTGAATAGGTGCCACTTTCCTAAAAACGTTGAGTCAAATACCATCATTTTTCTTCCTTTATTCTCCACTTGAAACATCTTATTTAGACCTAAGATCAATATGACTTCCTTTTAGGATGAAATGTGGCTTGGGATCGAGTCAAATCAAAGAAGTATAGACAGCTCTAAAGATAAATACTTCGAATTGGTTAGAGGTCTTCATGATTTTGAATGAGATATTTTTCCTCTATTTCTCTTTCCGCCACTTTTCTAAGTAATTTTTTTCCTTTTTTTTTCACATCCTTCTTTTGGTGTGTGGATGTTTCCCTTTTTTGGATGTTATTTTCGTTCTTTTTCTTTTCTTGTTATTTTCTTTCTTATGCCCTTGTTTTTAGAGTACCATCCCCCAAAAAAAAAAATCATCTCTAACCTTTCTTTAGGAATTGGTCATAGAAAATTTTTCAATTGGGTCATACTCCTGGACTAGAGTTGGGTATGGTAGACATGCCTAGTCAAGAAAACAAGCTATTTTGAAGGCTCAACTGGGGAACTATCAAGATAAGATGACCAAAAATAGGTAGGCTTGAAAGCTCAAACGATCCAAAAATGGCCAATATCATATCATAAGCTTCATAAGATGATTTCTTTGTTTCAAATAAATTCAGACAAATTTCAGGTACAGTAACTCAAGTTTGATGGCGTTCTCAGTAATATGACCAAGATGAAGAATAATGAGATCAACAATGACTTATTTGCGCTACCAAAGAAAATGGAATCGACTTATAACCCACTGAAGAAAAGAATGGCTCTAAAGCTCACTTGGTTAAATCTCCACTGGTATTCTTTAGTGATTACTCGACTCGTGAATATTTTTTTTTCAGACAAAACTTAATATGGTTGTGCACATGTTTTTCCAAACATAAATCTTATAAAAGTCTTTCTGGAAAAGTATGTTATAAAGATCTCTATCTAAGTATTAATGTTAAAAATGTGACTCTTTTACGTCAGATTGTCAAGACACATGTTTTTCTCAAGTTAAGATTAACAGTCTTTTTAAGCACCAAGGAGTCTCAGACTTCTCCTAGTCTTCCCTTGAAAAGGTTAAGTCTGTCTATCTTTTCATAAGAAAACATTTTTTTTTTTTTACTGAAGTGTAACCCCTCAATAGCCTAAAACTCGAATTGAACATTGTCCTCAATGTTCCCTAATCTACATTGATCAAGTGCAAATAAGAAAATATCGCAACAACGCTAAATGGGTTTAGATGTACCTCAAAGGGCTCACAATGCGAGACCAATAAATAGACCTAATAACAAAATTCCTAAATTGACTTAATAAAAATCCTAGGCTAGACTGACTTTAACAAATTAATTAAAATCCTAAACTAACTCAATGAAACCTAAACTAGACACTAAGGACTCAGACCAACTCAGACATAGACATGTGGGTAGTGGATCTGGGTAAATGAAGATGAGTGGGTGAATAAAGGTAAATGAGTGTGGGTGGATGGGTAAATGAATAAATGAGTGATGTGTAAATGGATAAAAGGGTAAATGGGTGGATAAGTAAATTGATAAATGGATTAAATGGGAAGTGGATAAATGGCTGGATGGGTAAATGGGTAAATTGATAAATGGGTAAATGGGTAAATGGATCTTTCTGATCAGTTCTGGTCAGATGTTGGACCTACATGTTGGCTATCAAGTAAGGGATGGGTTGATAGGGCGGATCCTGTGATGGTTCTAGTGTGGGTGAAATGGCTGGATGGTTGGTGGTGATGTGGGTGGTGATAAGTGTGGACCTATATCTATGACTGAGTTGACAAAGCCCCGGACACAACAATCGGTGGACTGATGGAAAGTATAACTCGAACCAAGCGATTGGTGGAGTCATGAGATCAATGAAGCATATACAGACACGATCACACACGTTTAAACAAAAATCACACAAGAAGTGCCTAAATCTAGATTCAAATTTCTTTAAGAGAAATTGAATTTTTATTGGATGCTAATAGGACCCTAAAATTTGTCTCTAGACTTGCTCCTACTTTTCTCTCCAAATAATCTAAGTCTCCAATGAGAGTTTAACCACAAGATGGCCAGGTGAGTGGGGGAGCACACGGCATCTCATCCCAGCTTATCCTTAGAAGATGATCGACCGCATGTCTTGGTGACAGAACTAGCCTTAGAAACCATTCTTGAAGATAAACTACTCATTGGTTACAAAAATTGGCTTAGATTGAAAAGGTTCATAATGAGCATGAAACCCTAAAAATCTACCCTAATGGTTACTTAATTGATTTTATTAGGAGATGTATCAACCAATTTTATTTACTAATCTTTTTCATTTTTCTATTTTTGTGAATGCAATTCTAAATCTAACAATACAATACTCAAAGCAAATATGCAAACAATAAGCAAACAATCTAATATAATGTATGAAACTGTAACACCCCGCCCTTTTTCATTCATCGAAAATCAGAGTCTATTTTTTTTTATTAAAAATGTGAGAGAGAGTGGGAACGTCACGACGCGAGCTAAGTCCGAGATTCAAAGCCCGACCCTTAACTGGCCAACCATGCTTGTGCGTGGACAAGTCCACTAAAACATTTCACACGCGATACTACAACTTGCAGAATACCCATTGCGGAAATAACATCAGATTACAACATTTATTTAGCAAGGAAGGCAATCAATATAAATTAACTTCATCCAGATTAATCATCATTCGATCCATAGCAAATAGTCTAAGCTATTACATTCCAAATACTAGCTACTCAAATTACATTGTCCATGAATAAACTTAAATAAAGTGAAACTAAATTATCCAAGCTCCTAAGCTTGGTTTCGATCGCGTCCTTCGTTCTATCTTCCTGTGTCATCATCTAAGGTAGAAGTAGGGCGTTAGACAATGTGCCCAGTAGGTACTCCGAGTAGGGTCAACACATGGATTAGTATGAAAATCACATAGATAACATAATATCAAAACCATGCAAGTCAATGCCATGCCATGGGTGTCATATGCCACGAGTCCCACCCATCATCCATATCACAATCACATAGTATCCTCTTGATGGAAAAATCCTCATCAAGGTATTCCCACAAATGCCTTATCGGTCGCCCCGAATGGAGCGTGGACTCCAGTTACATTACAAACATAATATCCTCTTGATGGAAAATCCTCATCAAGGTATCCCCACGAATGCCTTATCGGTCGCCCCGAACGGAGCGTGGACTCCGGTTACATTACACACATAGTGTCCTCTTGATGGAAAATCCTCATCAAGGTATCCCCACGAATGCCTTATCGGTCGCCCCAAACGGAGCGTGGACTCCGATTACATTACACACATAGTATCCTCTTGATGGAAAATCCTCATCAAGGTATCCCCACGAATGCCTTATCGGTTGCCCCGAACGGAGGGAGGATCCGGTTACAAATCCATAGGAATCAATGTAGATTCCTCCCCACGATTGTTTTTCAGTCCACCGAACAAAGCATGGACTCCGTTTACATCACAATCATCATAACCCGGAATCACTGTGGATTCCTCCCCACGATTGTTTTATCGAAAATCGAATGGAAGAGTGGACTCCCCTCATTTGGTCCCTCCCATGCCATGCATGAGATGTAAATGCTAACATGCTATGTAATAATAAACATCATAGCATTTAAAATTCCATAATTGAAACACATCATTTGATACCAAAATAACTCATCAAAACATGAATTAAAATCATCATATATACATATTCCATGGTTTTCAATAAGGTAGGAATCCTACCAACGTCCAAATATCGGGTCCTTGTGTTTCCGTCCAAAAATCGATCACCGATCGCGTCAAGCCTATCGTACACCATTTGTGAAATCCCGTTACCTTGTTACATTTAATCACAAATACATACATCAATTTGATGATCCATTTAATTCCATAAAAGAACCAAATTAATTATTCCAATTAATTTAAACCATTCCCTTCATCCTTCCAATTTAACCTAACCATTTGGAAAATCATATAAATATTTCATTTTTAAAATCAGCCAGTTACCCGCTGTCCACTGTCCACTGTCCACAGTCTACTACCCACTGTCCACCAAAACTTACTTGTGGGGTTCGGCCATACAACATGACCGAACCTCACTCTTTGGTTTTGACCCCCCTTTTTAACCCTTGTTTTATTTGAAACGAAATGGGTCCAACACCATCCATCTTTTGATTTATTCATCCAATCACATAAGTTAATCACTTAACAACCTAAGTCCATAAAATGTCATCTTCATCATATACCTAGGTTCATGAAAAGCCCTTCATGGGGTTCAGCCATACAACATGGTCGAACCCATGGTTCCTTGTTTTCATTTTTCCATGGTCTAAATACATGTAAATCCATCAATATTCCTCCATCATTTTCCTCCCTTAAAACCCTTTAAAATTACTAACATACATCCATCCTTTTCATCCTTTGAAAACCCATTGAAATTAATAATCCACTTCCATGGGGTTCGGCCATACAACATGGCCAAACCCTATGGTTCATCTTTTCCTTTTTAACAAACACCTACCCATGATTAAATCACTTGATGGGGTTCGGCCATACATCATGGCCGAACCTATCCAATCCAAAATGGAACCCATAGGTTCGGCTACACCATGGCCAAACCTATGGTTTCCTTTGTCATAATCCCATAACTCTAAACTCAACACATACCTCTTTCCGTGTCTCCTTCGTTTTCCTTATTTCAGTCTTTCCTCCTTAATCCTTCTCTCCTTTCTTATTCTTCAGCAACTTCTCTAAGTGTTGATGATGTAGATGGAAAATGGATAGAAAAGAAAAGGAGAGAATCTCTTGTTTCCAAGATGTGAAGTTCGGCTAAGGGGTATGATGTGCCCCTTGGTGATGTTCCTTTGAAATCAGCCCCAACTCCTTCCAATTCTTCCTTAATTCTTCTCTTCCCTTGATGCTTTGCTGGTCCTCTAAGTTAAGAGCAAATGTGGGAGAGAAAGAGAAAGAAAAGATAAGATGGAAAACTCTCATGGAGGGGACGGCCAAGGGGTGTGGTGTCACTTGATGATATTTCTTTGTAACAACCAAAACCCTCCCACTTCCTCATAATGGTGGTGTCTTTTGAGATGAAACTCCTCATTTCTTTCATAATGGTTGTCTTTAACCCATGAGATGAGACCCTCCATCTCCCCCAACGTTGGTGCATGTCTTCATTCCAGAGATGAGACCCTCCATCTCCCCCAACGTTGGTGCATGTCTTCATCCCATGAGATGAGACCCTCCATCTCCCCCAACGTGTGGATCATGATGGTGTAGAACTCTCCATCTCCTTATTCAACTCATCTCTTTAATTCAACTCTATTTAACTCATTTAGAATCAACTCAATTTAATTCAATTTGGATTCATTTCCAACTCAAAGTAATTCAACTCAATAGTTGGGTTCACCCATGATTGACCAAGTCAATCATGGCTTAGTCGACCATGCCCTCATTTGTAATTAATCATTTGCCACCTCACTTGATGAGGTGGATTTGGGTCTTAATTGGGTAATTGACCCAATTAACTTAAGTCTACCCATTTATTTAAAATCAGCTTATACCCATTGGGTCCCAAATTGGCAATTGGCCCATGTAAGTACATTTACCAATTGTTTTCAAACCAAACCATAATCATCAATTCATCTTGACCCATTGGGTCCCAATTGGGCATTTGACCCAATTAAATCACACTTATCCGCTTATCTTCATTCAAACTCTATCCATGACTCGTCGGGTCTTAATTGATCCGATTAAATATATTCCAACTGTATCCACTATCTATTGGATCCTAATTGGGCCATTGACCCAATTAAATTTATCCTCTACTCAATTACATTCCAAACCCATTTCAATTAATAAATTAATCACCCTTAATTTCACTCTTAAGAGGGAATTTCTTTTATTTCCTGGGTTAAGGTCTCGGGATGTTACAGAAACTAGCAACCTAAATGCATGATCAAAGTAAATATGCAATATTTTTTTATGCAAAATAAATGCAAAACACCCTAAATAAAAGTTCTATATGAATGCATAGAAAATAAATAAAAAATTAAAGAAAATGAGGTTAGGCAGTTACCTTGACCTGTAGTGCTTTCCTGCTAGAAATTTTTATTGCGCAATTCAAAATCCTTATACAATTGAAATACCACAAAACAAAGTGAAGATTCTGACTCTCATAAAGAATGCACGAAACCTAATCTAAATGTTGTGTTCCTATAACTACAATTAAAGAAGGAGATGCAATATTTACAATCTACAAACAAGAATTTTAAAATATGACAAGATTATGGAAATTAAATCAAAGTTCACCACATTAAAAATTTATTCCATGATTCCCAAGATTTGACATTTTATTTTGAAGATTTCATATTTGATAAAAGTTTTAAAATTTTAAAAAAGTTATAAGTTTGCAAATTTTGCTAAAATTGGAAGGTTTCTAAAAACAGATCAATTACCAAAAATAGATTTTTTCTAAAAATAAATTAATTCAAATTATTTATATTTTTAATAATTTCTTATTTAAGGTAACTTTCCAAAAATAAAAAAAGTTTCCATTTTTAAAGAGTTGCCAAAAATAGAAAAAGTGGAGTGCAAATCCCGTTTTTCTACTCATGTACCATCTTTCAACTCCATTTAAATCTAGTAAACGTCCGAATCATTAAATGTACTAAATAGTTGTAACCCTTGAAGGCTTCTTTGCAATGCAACAAGAATGAATGTAATCGGATATTAGAGTGAAAAGTAATGGTCAAAATACCAAAGTTGTATCAAAACTTGTCTTCTAAATCCCATTTTTTTCTCCATTTCTTCCTCCACAAGGCTTCACACGAAATTGACGAGTATCTCGTTGCCTTAGGCGAATTTGGATTGCTTGGAGGAGGGGTGATGAGGTGTAGGTGATGTGGCATGAACCTAGATGGAACTTTGGGTCAAGTGTCTGGAGAGATTTTAGTTGCTTGGATTCCAAGTTGTTCTATATCTAAGGTTTTTATGAATGAATGGATATATTGAATAGGATCTATATCTAATAGCTCTAAGGTAAGTTGATTAAAATAAATTATATAAATGGTAGGTTTCCTAATGGAGGGTTGAGATTAAAAGGTTCATCAAGATGGATGATAATATGCATGGCTTAAATCTAAGATAATGAATGTATGCATTGGATAAGTAAGGTGGCTCTAGAGTTTTTCCTAGGTTTATGAATGATATGAATGGATGTGATGAAATGTCCTAAGATATAATGATTTAGATGGTTGATGGATGATCTAATTGAATGGATGCAGATGTGATATATGAATGTATGTGATCTTAAGGTAAATCTAGATGATGAATGGGTTGGATGGTCTAGATCTAATGTTAATGCATGTATGGGTTGGATTTGATAGGTGGATCTAGGCTTTTGTCTAATTTTGGTATAAGATGAAGGGTTAGGTTTTAAGATGAAGATTGGATGGTGTGGATGATAAGGAAATGGACAAGGCTTGGGCGAGTGAATGGGTTTTGGACTTGGGTTTTGGACCTATAAATGAGCACATGGGCCTCCAGTGGATCTTTGACTTGAGCTTGAGGACTTGGGACTTTGTTGGATTTTGGAGTGCACATTGGCATGGCCCATCTTGTAATATGCGCATGGACTGCTTGTGGCGTGGCCCAATGTTGGCCTGTGGAGCTTAGATTGGCCCAATTGAAGTGGATCTCTGGCCCATTTGATCTTGATTTTCAATTTTTGGCACTTGAATTGCATGTTCTCTCTCCCAGAATTAAATAATTAACTCCACCACTTAAAAATCTAAAATATTGATTAAATCTAGATTCTCATAACCAGATCTAGACTAACCAATTTACATAAAAAAATTTAAAAGTGGCCCGAATTAATTACTAAAATTCCAGATCTTCTATTTTAGGATCAAAACTAGCAATTATCCATTGACTTAGCTTGATTTCCTATATTCTCCATTGTTATTCTACAAAACTAAGAAATTATATTAAACGCACTAATATACACAAAATTGAGAGTTAACAGGTCCAATAATTAGGGGTAAAAATGTAAGATTTCAGTGCTCAACAGAAGCATATCCCCCTGGAATATGATGCCTTTAAACCTTATCTTAATTGTTGAGCTCTTTGATGTTTGGGGCATCGATTTCATGGGACCCTTCCCTAATTCTTTCGGCAATATATATATCCTCGTAGGTGTCGACTGTGTATCAAAGTGGGTAGAAGAAGTGGCATCCAAAACCAATGATCACAATGTTGTAGCCAGTTTCTTTAAAGAAAATATTTTCTCTAGATTTGGAATTCCACAAACAATCATCAGTGATGGAGGTAAGCACTTCTGTAATCTTCCGTTCAAAAAATTGATGAAATCATATGGGGTGATTCACAAAATAGCTACTCCCTATCACCCACAAATAAGCGGACAAGTGATAATATGAAATAGAGAGATTAAGCATATTCTTGAGAAGACAAATAATCCATCCCGAAAAGACTGGTCTTCCAGTTTCACTGATTCATTATGGGCTTATCGAACAACATTCAAGACACCCATAGGAATGTCACCCTATCTTTTAGTGTATGGTAAGGCTTGTCATCTGCCAGTCGAGTTAGAACACAAAGCTTATTGGGCTATCAAACATCTCAATTTTGCTCTAGACTCTGCTGGATAACTCAGAAAACTCCAATTTCCTGAGTTGGAAGAAATACTAAATGAAGTTTATGTTAGTGCCATGGGTTTCCTGAGTCCCTATGTTTGTCAATTCCATAACTCAGGAAGAAACACTTGTTAGAAACCTGAAGACTCAAGGTGATCAAGATTGAAGATCATGCCCCACCGGATTCAAGCTCATCGCTATGGCAATCATAAAACAGGTATTTGGCAATAGATGACTTTAGGTGGTACCCACACATTATGAGGACCATTCCTAGGATTAGTTGAACAAATGGTAAAATCATAAAAAGTCTAGAGAGGAAGCTTGACAGTGAATTGGTAGCAAACTTGGAAATATAAATTAAGTTCACTGTCAGCTCGACCAGTCGTTTCTCACCGACCCCTCGAATCAGCTAGATTGACAAATGTTATGTATCATAGAACTGACATTCTAGGTATGCCTCTGATCGAGAGTCTCATATGCACTGACCCCTTAATGATGAACTTAACAACCCCTCATCGATGATAACTTATGAGTTTTTGAACTTAGAACTCAAGTGGACTCTCGAGAAAACAAACATCTCGGTAATTCAAGAACGATCGAGAATACCAGGACCGACCCCTCGGTAAAAGGCGACAGGTCGTTCTGGGCAAGACAAGTTTCTAGACATTAAATTCTGTCTGCATGGTGTTGCCCCAGAACGATACCCTCAAATGGATAGACCATCGGTGCCATGAATGTCGTCCCATCGGTCACACTGACCTGTCGACCGAGAATTAACCATGTCGTTGGGAGTGCATTTAATGAGCAATGGTCGGGTGGTTGAACGGCAATAAATATGAACACCGACTCATCGGTGCCACCGACTCATCGGTGCCACCGACCTGTCGGTAGTGGATAGTTTGAAAAACTGTGTTGACTCCTCTATAAATATGAGAGTTGTGTGATCAATTAATCATCTTCCTTGAACAGAGAAAATTCACACACTCTAAGGAACGATCAACTCTCTTATGCTTACACGTGAGAATCAAATACAACCAATCCATTGATTGAGTTAATGAAAGATAGAAAGAGAGAAGAAAAGAAAAAATACAAAGTAGGAAAGAAATTTGTAGAACTAGTTCCCTAGTCACCCTGAAATTGTAATTGCTCAATGACAACTACAAGGCAGAGAGTCGGGATTAACTCGGACACACATTGGGTGGATCTTTGAGAAGCACACATCTTCGAAAAAGAGCTACAAGGCAAGTGTTTCTTGGTTTTAATTTTGTTCTTAAAACCTTTGTCCCGTGAAAGTAGATTAAGGAGGTTTGTCTCCAGAACCACTATAAAAAATCCAGAGCGTAGTCTCTGGCACACGTGGTGGGTGGAATTCTTAGCCGATTGAGTGATGTGGAATTCCTACTCTAATTGTGAGGGTGTAAGTACCCACTTAGTGAATTTGGAGATAGCTCAAGGTTGAGCTAATCCTAACAGTGGATGTAGGTTAGCTAACTGAACCATTATATATCTTATGTCCTTGTCTTGTGGTGTTAGAGCTAATTCCTTGTGTTGATTGCTTAATCACATTTGCTAACACACACACTTGATTATTATATATGTTGCACTTAATTAATCAGTCAAGTAATTTTAAAAGGACCAACAATTTTTTAGATTGAAACCCCCCCCCCCCCTTCTCTCGGGTCAATCGTTTTCTAGCACCTAAGGGAGAACTTTCAGCTTATGATACAGCCAGGAAGTACAAAGACCGGCCAAAATATTTTCATGACAAACAAATTCTCAGGAAAGTGTTCATTGTTGGTCAAAAGGTCTTATTGTACAATTCACGATTACATCTTTTTCTTGAAAATTTGAAGTCAAAATGGTTAGGTCCTTTCATTGTCACAACTATATTCCCAAATGGAGTTGTTCATATCAAGCATCCTAAGAATGGTCATGCTTTCAAAATCAATGGTCATCGATTAAAACCATTCTTAGAGTTTCACATTTCAAAAGGAGAGGTAGAAGTTGTATTCACTGATCCCATTTACCAAGACTGATCCATTCACCCATTGACCCATCCACCCACACCCATTCACCCATTTACCCAGACCCACCATCCTATCTGTCTATGTCTGAGTTGTTAGTGTCTAGTTTTGAGTTTAACATCTCTAGTTTAGATTTTTTTTCTTTTTTTATTGAGTCAGTCTAGCCTATGAGTTAGTCATCCGAAGGTACGTTTAAACCCAAATTGTTGTTTTCTGAAATATTTCTTCTTTTACACCTGTCGAGTGTAGATTAGGGAATATTGATTATAATGTTCAATTTAAGTTTTGGGGTACCAAGGTCATCATAGTTCATCATATTTCATCAATAAAAAAATTTTTAGGGGAGAGTAAGTGCAAAACTGAGAACCCTTAAAAATAAAAATTCAACATCCATCATCCATCTTTGTCTTTGTGACCAACAGACGTTAAAGGCCTGGATAGAAGTCATGCACGTAGACGGTGGAGTTTTCGTTTTCGTATTGTGTCTGTCTTGAACACAAGTTCTCTAGACTTGTATAGGAAAATCATTTCCTTAGCTATGAGAGTGAGGAAGCTGGAAATCCAAGATGAGCAACTCAGACCTCTTTGCGATCGAAGTACTCTGGCTGTACAGAGGAAATCTAAAAGGCTAGCAAGGTGTCACAAATGTGGACATAGAAATTGTGATGGAATAATATCATATCAAGGAGTCTGTTGTGTGACAGCAGCACAGCATAGACCCATAAGCACGAATATGCAAATTTTTTTGGATGTAATCAATGTTAGAATAAGTCCAGAAAGACTGAGATGCTTTGAACTCCAAATAACTATCGATTTTTGTTTATCGACCTACAAACGTCTTGACGATCTAATGTAAAACGAGTCAATTTTTCTTAGGTAAAGATAGGCAGACCTAATTTTTTTAAGGGAAAAATAGGCGAAGGCTGACACTCCTTGGTACTTAATAAGACTGTCAATTTTAATTTGAGAAAAGAATGCGTCTTGACAATCTGGCATAAAAAGAGTCACATTTTTAGCATTAGTACTTAGATAAAGATCTTTATATCATACTTTTCAGAAAGACTTTTATAGAATTCATACTTGGAATATTTTGTACACAGCCATATTAAGTTTAGTTGGAAAAAGAAAAATATTCACAAGTAGAGTAATCACTAGAGGAATACTAGTGGAGACTTAACACAATGAGCTTTAGAGCCATTCTTTTCTTTTGAGGGTTATGAGTCAATCCATCTTGGTCAATATTACTGAGAAAAATATAGCCCCGACTTGCCGAATCCCTATGTTTGTCAATTCCATGACTTGAGAAGAAGCCCTTGCTACGAAACTTAAAGACTCAAGGTGATCAATAGTGAAGATCATGCTCCACCGGATTGAAGCTCATTGATGAGTGCAAAATTATTACATATTTTACACCTCAATTTATATTTGTTAGTATCTTATACTTATTAATTTTATCTAATTTGTGTGTTTTGTATGTTTGCAGGTTGGGATATTTTCTAAACCAAAAGACGGCCTCATTGAGCAAATTTGATGAGTTTTCTCTATTTAGACTAATGCTTAGTGGCCATACAATGGAGCACATTTGCCATTGCCACAGTGCGACAATATCTTGATAGCTCTGCTATACAAGTTGTTGAGGGAGCTATTACTGAAACAACTGCACTGCTAGAGCAACAGTGGGATAAAAATTTTTATACAGATAATGGCAGAATGGGTTGCTTTGTGATGATTGCCACTGCAAGGCATCTATCTAACACTAGTAGAATTGGAATTGGGTGGAAAATGTCCTATCGTTGTCAATTTAAATATCAATCTAGAGCTTGTAACAAATAGAATTGTCGCAAGGAGAGGAAAATTTCCAGACGGTGTAGTTGGCGTTTTAACACTTGTGCAAATTTTAAATTTATAACTCGCAAGCGCACAAACCATTAGAAAGTATAGTGATTGAGTGCGAGGTCGAACCCATTGGAACATAGGAAATATATCCGTGAAAATTATACCATTGAATTACATATTTTAAGAACTTTATGAAATATGGAGAAAAATCATAAATATGGAGTTTTTTATCTAATCTATGAACTTTAGTTTTAATTTAGAAAGACTTAAATATAGAATCTAACAATTTAACTAATTTTAATTAAGATGGTGGAATTAATCTAAAAATATAAACAATCTTAATCTAATTTAAAATACAAATTTAAGATGCAATTAAATTATTTACCAACCTAGTTCTCCAATTTGATGAATTTTTTAATTTATAAACAAAACAAAACAAAAAAAAAAATTGAAAAGAACATATATACATATGTACAGTGGAACCTTGGACTTATAATTATGGAGGCATGATATTCAATATTTTGAAAATAAATTTTAAACCTAGAACATTGAGCTCACATTTGTTATTGCACGTTAATTCAAATCATGAATTCCATTAAGAAAACCATGAGTCTCATTAATTTTGAAATTTTCAAATAAAACTTGGGCATGGAAAGAATTCAACATAAATTTCAAATCTAAATTCTTCATCTACCCTTAACAAGAGCCTTAGAATGGATATTTAAGGTTCTAAACCTCCCAAAAATTAGATGTTTAAGATGAAAATTTTAAGATTAAATCAAACATGCATTCATAAAAAGATTAAAAATTATCACAATTAATTTATATTAAGTGGAAAACAATAGATCTAAATCGAATACTTTAATTTCATTAATAAAATTGAAATCAAAATTGCAAACCAAAGGAATAAAATAAGAAAATACATGACAAAAGAATGAAGAAAATAAAAAATCCAACCTTATGGTCAAAACTTCGGTCTCTCTCATTTTCTCCTTCTCTTATTCTCCTCTCTCTAAGCTTCCAAAAATTACAATGCCAAGTTAGAATTGTTGTGTTGAGCCCCTCAATTTATAGACTTTTGGGAATGTAAATGGATGGTGAGGATTGAAAGAGATGAAAAAAAACAGCCCATGAATAGCGTGGATGGCTGGTTTAATTTAAGAAAGGAGGTGGAGTTTGAAGTGTCAGGATCGCATGATACAATCATGGAAAGGCCATGTGGACGGTGGTGATGAGCTTAGCTAAATAAAGAGATGAATCAAAATGGAAGGAGGCTTGGCGCAGATGGGGCTAAGTCGGCCATTGCATCATGCGAAATCTCCAATCTCCTTTGTTGTTTGATCTTTAATGGGTTGTTTACAGCCAACTGGCAGAGGAACTAAACATGAAGTGCTCTTGATTCTCATAGTGTCCATGATGTGCCACGTCTTGAGGACTTAGCCTGCTTGGTCTTCACCACCTAATTCTTCTGTTGCAAAACCTCTATGTACAATTTGAGAAACCAAGAGCGTCATTGCTGCTTGAATTCCTTTCTTCCACATGTATTGGGTTGGACAGCTCATGTTAACAATAACACTCATCTCCAATTCTCTCCGTTCTTCAGCCACGTTAAGTGACTTTCATTTGACAAGTGCTTAGCTGTTGGTTGTGTAACGCCCCGCCCTTTTTCACTCGCTTCTTCCCGTAAATTCAGAGTCCATTTTTTTTTTATATAACATAGTAGAGTGATAGAGCTCGGGACGTCACGACGCGAGCTAAGTTCGAACTTCCAAAGTCCGACCCTTAACTGGCCAACCCTATGTGTGTATGGACTTAGTCCACGAAAAATGGTTCACACATAGCAATATCAACTTGCGGAATAAAAATCATAATCTGCGCATACCTACCATCAAAATGCCGAATCATAATAGAACCGAGTTCTATTCCATTCAGATAGCAAAGTACGTCAAGTCCTTGTCCATAATTAAAACATCATAATTATCCAATAAATCATTCGACCATCTAAGTTATTACATTCCAAAATCCAAATACTCAAATACAAGTTCATGAGTAACTTTATTCAAAACATGTAAAATAAGTCTTCCAAGCTCATATGCCTGGTCCGTCTTACGTTCATCGTTCCCCTGATTACCTATATCATCAACTAGGGTAGAAGTAGGGCGTTAGAACAATGCGCCCAATAGGTATTCCAGTTACGGCAAACACATGGTTAGTACAAAACATATATGATAATATCGCAATGTTAAAACCATATAAAATCCATGCCATGCAATGATGACAAATGCAATGAGTCCCACCCATCACATGTACATAAATGTACCCACCACATTGATCTTCCAGACGCCCCGGCAGAGTGTAGACCCTCCGGTTTCTTCCTGATGGAAAAGCACATCAATGTACACCACATAGGTTTTCGGACGCCCCTACGGAGTGTGGACCCTCCGGTTACCAAATCCTTCACCCCATGCCATGCATGAGATGCCAATGAAACACATGCTATTTTATAACGTAAAACATAGCATTGAAAACCACCTTTTGAAACATAATCAATCCATGCTATTTTAAACAATTTAAAAATAGCATTTGAAATTCAATAATAAAATATATCCCTTGAAACATATTTTCATCAAACATAAAATAAAACAAAGTACATAAACCATGGTTTCAAAGAGGTGGAATCCTACCAAAGACCGTTCATGAGTCCTTGCGTTTCCGTCCAAGATTCGATCACCGTAGCACACCGCTTACGAGATCCCGTTACTTTATAATATAATAATAAATCAACACCAAGTCCCACTTTATTACAAGGTTCTAAGTCCATAAACAAAATCCCATGGGGTTCGGCCATACACCATGGCCGAACCCATGGCTTACCATTTTCACACCTATTTACGAAAATGCCATTGTTCATAACCATAGTCCTTTTTCTTTGCTTAGGTTCCAAATCATCCATACATGTTTCTTTTAATCCAAAACACATAGTCTATAAAATAATTCATGGGGTTCGGCCATACACCATGGCCGAACCCAATATCCAATATTCTCACATATTTACAAAAATGCCATTGGTTCCCTTATTCCTTCAAATCTACAATAACTAGAACCTATAAATTTCCTTAACCAAACAAGTCCATCAAACACAACTCATGGGGTTCGGCCATACACCATGGCCGAACTCATGATCCTCCACTTTGGCATGTAATTACCATGTTGCCACTACCTTCATCAATAATTCATATCACATGTTTGTATCCTTCCCTTTATTTAAAAATATACAAAACATAACTCATAAAATAGGTTCATAATTCGATTCATCAATCAGTCCTTAACTATGAATTAAAATGCCATTTGATCCCTTAATTTGGACCATGGGGTTCGGCCATACACCTTGACCGAACCCTATGGTGTATAGTTTCCAAATTAAACTCCACATTTCCATAATTGGAAGGTTTCCAGATTTAGATTTCACCTTCCAAAAATAAAACTTCCCCTTGTTAATCTCCCCTTCTATTATTAGAAGATTTCCATATTTAAACTTACTAAAATTATCAACCTCCTTCCATAAATGGAAGGTTTCCAAATTAAGTAAACCCTTCCATAATTAGATTGTTTCCATAAATAACTTACTCCTTTCCATAGTTGGAGTGCTTTCCAATTTAGCAACTCCTTCCATATTTAGAAGCTTTCCTTATTAAGCAGACACCTTCCATAATTGGAAACTTTCTAAATTTAGCAAACACCTTCCACAGTTGGATGGTTTCCAAATTTAGACACCATCTTTCCATAATTGGATGCTTTCCAATTTTAGCAACCAATTCTAAATTAGACAGTTTCCTAATTTAATCTCCATTCCCAAAACTACTCCATGGGGTTCGGCCATACACCATGGCTGAACCCTATGGTTCATGATCTTGGCCATTAGTTTAGATCCATTAAAAAATCGATCACCAATCTATAAAATATTAGGTGGGGTTCGGCCATACACCATGGCCGAACCTCACCCTTTCTTTTCATTACTATTGATCCAATCACTTAGCCATAAAACAATCATGGTTCGGCCATGCCATGGCCGACCCATATTCTTTCATTGTCTTCTTGAATCTAAAACAAACAACCATCAAAGGTTTCTATGATCTAAAATCTAAGAACATAAACCCAATGAAATAAATCAAATCTCTCCATGGTTTTCAATCTTCCAAAACCCATGAATTAAACACTTCTTTCCATGGGGTTCGGCCATAGTGTGGCCGAACCCTATGGTTCTTTCTTTTCCATTTAAATTATTGAATCATCATCCAAACTTCTTCCATGGGGTTCGGCCAAACACCATGGCTGAACCCTATGGTTCTTTATTTCAAGATAAAATTATTAAACAAGATACTAACATTTTCCAATTCCGGGCTCTTCCAAATCTTTCTCCTTTCTTCTTAATTTTCCTCCAACCAAGACACCTCTTGCTGGCCGAGTAATCTTCGTCTTCTTCTTGGTGTAGACGAAAATAATCAATTGGGAGAGAGAGAGAAAGAAATCGGCCTAAGGGTTATCTCCTTATATGAGCTCCAATTAATCCAAATGGGGAAGGTGCCATGCGCCCCTCCCTTGCCTTAGATGGCAATGCCGTGTGGCTTCTTGCATGGATTAGCAATTGCCGACCTCCCTTGCTCTCCTTAATTAAATCCTTCCTTAGTCCCTATTTAGAATGTATTATGCGCCCTTATTCCCTTCTTTAATTATCTCATGCGCATAGTCCTAATTTTATATCTAAAATTCAGCCATGAATAATCTTTTAATTAAATGCATCACTAAATTAATTCAAACCCATTTAATTTTCATTGGAACCAATCCCCCAATTTTTTGGGTCCTAATTGGGTCATGGCCCAATTCTTTATCCACATAAGATCCAATCTTAAGTTCATAATTAAAATGGATAATTTTCATATAAAATAACAAATTGAAAATCCAAGGTATTACAGGTTGCTTAATGGTTTCTCAGTTTGCTGGCCTGGTTGAATATTGGTTATTACAACACATTGCTCTTCAAATCTTCTTCCCGCTGGCTGTTTTTCTCAATGGGTTACTGCCGATTAGATCTTTCTCTCCAGTTCTGGCTAAGAAGATGTTGCTGTCCAAATAAGACAAGACTGCTTTTGCTGTTTGCAATGACCTTTAATTGGTGTGTGGATGCTTAAGCGCTGTTGTCTGATTGATGATTGCAACTGATCTCTTTTCCTTTGGCAGCTGATTGTTCTCTTTGTTTGTTTCAGTAGGATCCCATTTCTCTACTCTGAACTCTCTATACCCAGTCAGCAAAAAGCGAAGAGGAGGGTGAATCCCATTATCACCATCTACTCAATTGCAGTTGTCTGGTTGTTTGTATTTTTCTTCTTTCACCTATGAAACTAGCTATTGTATTTGCTTCTTAATGCTCAAACCATGCAGTCCTATAGACATGTCTGACATCTTCGTATATGTTTATATGTCATCCATCGTCCCTTGATAACTTTCTTTCCTTTTTATTTTATGATTGCTTCTTACTGCTACAATTTGTTATATGATCTTTATCAAACCAGCTCTTGTTTTTTTTTCACATTATTTCTTTCTCTGACAGAAATATGGCAGAGAACATCTTGCACATCAAGTGTTAACACGTCAACCACACCATCTGGAAATTTTCCTCTCATTGCGACAATTCTATTTGTTACAAGCTCTAGATTGATATTTAAATTGACAACAAGAGGACATTTTCCACCCAATTCCAATTCTACTAGTGTTAGATAGATGCCTTGCAGTGGTAATCATCATAAAGCACCCCATTCTGCTATTATCTGTATAAAATATTTTATCCCACTATTGCTCTAGCAGTGCAGTTGTTTCAGGAATAGCTCCCTCGACAACTTGTATAGCATAGCTATCAAGATATTGTCGCATTGTGGTAATGAGAAATGTCCTCCATTGTATGGCCACTGAGCATTACTCCAAACAGAGAAAACTCATCAATTCTGCTCGATTAGGCTGTCTTTTGGTGTAAAAAAATCCCAACCTACAAACATACAAGACACACTAATTAAATAAAATTAATAACTATGAGATAGTAACAAATATAAATTGAGGTGTAAAATATGTAATAATTTTTCACTCATCAAATACCTCCAAACTTATATTTTGCTAGTCCTCGAGCAAAACTAAAAATTAAATTCCTAATATACACCACTTTCGATGGCACTCTCGATTGCATTTAGCATATGCAACAAGCATTTAAACCCCTAGCTCACCACTAGTGGACGAGTTATAGTCTCGTGAGGACTTCCAGTGATGATACCCACAAACATCAAATTTAAGTTTCAGCAAAAATATCTAAACAAAAATTTAAACATCATACAACTCCAAAATTATTTTCAAAATTTATACTCGAAGTGTAGTGTGTGATAGCCAATATTAAAATAATCTTATTTTTCAAAATACGGACAAGTTTGGTAACCACTAGAAAATGCACTTCGACTCCAAATCTCAGAAGATATCTCTCAGGAAGACTTTGGCTCAGAGATTGGGGTAAATTCTCTCAAAAGTATATGTGAGCGGAATAATTTTTAAATACAAATATCTCACATATTTATCATCAAAGAACGGATTAAAACAAAGAAACCATAGATCTCATGAATGGATGCCATTTTCCTGATAACATTAAAATAATACACCATTATTCCTCCTCATCTATTCTCCACATAAATACTATATTTAGACTTAAAATCAATAGGACTTCCATATAAGACGAAACGTGGCTTAGGACCGGATCATATCAAAGAAGGATAAAAAGACTCTAAAATTAATACTTTGACAAGAAAAAGTTAGAGGTCTTCAAAATTTTAAAATGGGATATTCTTCCTCTATTTTTTTTTTCATCACTTTCACAACATTTTTTTCTCTCTTTTTTTCACATCCTTCTTATAATGTCTGGATGTTCCCTTTTTTCATTGATGCTTTTCTTTTTTCTTTGGCATCATTCATCATCATTTGTTTTTTCTTTTTTTCAAGTGCCATAGTTTTCTCAGAGTACCATCCCAATTTGTCATCTCTAACCCTTTTCGGGCCCTGGAATAGGCCACAGATTTTTCAATGTAGGCTCAAACTCCATAACTGGAGTTGGGTATCGATAACATGGCTAATAAGAAAAAATAGGCTAAATTTACATTAAAGACTCAAAAATGGGAACTAACATGATAAGATGACCAATATAGGTAGCCTTCAAAGGCTCAAACAATCCAAAATGATGGCCTATATTATTTCTTAAGCTTCATATGAATATTTAACCTAGCTTCAAATAATTTCAAAAAAATATCTTGTGTAATAATCCAATTTTAATGTCATTCTCAGTAATTTGACCAAAATCAAAGAATAATAAGATCTTACAATGAAAATATTGCGTACATCAAAGAAAATAAGAATTTACTTATAACCCTCAGAAAAATCGAATGGCTCAAAAGCTCACTGGGTCACGAGTCTCCATTGGCATTCGTTAAGTGACTTAACTCATGAATACTTTTCTTTTTCCAGCTAAATTAATATGGCTGTGTAAAAGTTTTCCAAGCATAAATTTAATAAAATTCAATTGGAAAAGCATGATATAAAAAATTTCACCCACATATTAATGCTAAATTTTATTTTTTTCAAAATATTTCAATTTTGTCATTTTTTTGGTCTAAAAATAAAAAATAAAATAGACAAGTGTAACCTCCCAATATCCCCAAACTTAAATTGAACATTGTCCTCAATGTTCCAAATCTACAGTGAATTAGAGGAAAATATCATAATAGAATAACTTGAGTTCAGAAAATATCTGAGATTATTCCCTTTATTCAAACCTGCAAAAACAAAGAAACACACAAAAACACAACATACAAAAAAAAGGACTCTAGACTGATTCTCACACAAGAGTGACAGACTCAAACGAATTTAAAAATCCTACACTATACTGATAGACTAACAACACAGACAGAATAACAAACAGACTCAAAATCGACAGATATACTGATAAACATTGACAGACCCAAGACTCTAGGCAAACTCACAATCAGAACAACTATTACCTTTTTATTTATTTTTTTATGCAACTTATTCTAACAATGCAATACTCAAAACAAATATACAAACAATAATCAAACAACTACACTAATGAATGAAACTGACACTCTAATATGCATGATCAAATTAAATATGCAATTTTTTTGTTTTTTTTTATGCAAAATAAAATGAAACACCCAAAGAAAATCTATATGAATGCATGAAAAAAATAAAAAATTCAAAGAACATGAGTTTAGGAACTTACCTCGAGATGTAGTGCTTGTTGTAAGAAATTTTTAGAGAGCTTTCAAAAAATCCCTGCAAAATTAAACACACCAAACCTAGGTGAAGATTCTGAATCTTATAAAAAAAATGCATGATTCCTAAACTATGCAATTTCCTAATGTTATAACTAGTGGAGGAAATTAAATAATTGAAACCTAATTAAGAACTCTAAATTATATTAAGACCATAAAAAAATTTAAATTAATTTCCACCAAATTAATCCAAATCAGATTTCCAATTAAGTCTATGTAATTCCATAAATTTTTTTTTACACACTGTAACTGGAACCTTCCAAATTTAGATCTATTTTCTAAAAATAGAATGTGACTAAATTAGATTAAAATTCTAAGATTAGAATGTGAAGCTCGTCGTGTATGGCAATCACAACAGGTAATTGGTCATAGATGACTTTAGGTGGTACCCACACCTTAGGAGGACTATCTCTAAACATAGTTGAACAAATGGTAAAACCATAAAAAACCTAAGAGAGGAAGTTGAAGAGTGAACTTGGGAATATGAATTAAGTTCACTGTCAGTTCGACCAGCCATTCTCACCGACCCCTTGGTGGAGACAGGATCGACCCGTCGTGGTAAAAAGACTGGTCAGCTAGATTGACAAAGGTTCTGGAATATAGAACTGTCTTCTGGGTATGCCTTAGATTGAAAGCCTCGTATACACCGACCCTTTGGTGAAAGGTTGAAATGACCCCTCGTAGTCAATGACTTATCGATGATAACTTATGAGTTCTGTAACTTAGAACTCAAGTGGACTCTAGAAGAAAATCAGATATCTCGGTAATTCAAGACCGATCGAGAGTACCAGGACCGACCCCTCGGTAAAGGGCGACAGGTTGTTCTGGGAAGGATAAGTTTCGGAACTTGAAACTCTATCCGCATGGTGTTGCCCAGATCGAGACCCTCGTATGGACCGACCTCTCTATGCCATGATTGTCGACCCATCGGCGACACCTACCTGTCGATCGGGAATTAATAATGCCTTTAGGAGTGCATTTATTGAGCAACGGTCTGGTGGCTGAATGGTAATAAATATGAACACGGACCCATCGGTGCCACCGAACTGTCAGTAGCGGACAGTTTGAAAAACTGTGAAAACTTCTCTATATATATAAGTGTTGTATGATCATTTTATCATCTTCCTTGAACTAAGAAGAGTCATACACTTTGAAAGCTTTGGTAAAACAAATTTCCTTGTCACCCTGAGATTGTGATTGTTTTATGACGGCTACGAGGCGGAGCGTCAGCACACATTGGGTGGATCTTTGAGAAGCACATATATTCGAGACAGAGCTTCAAGGCAAGTTCTTCTTGCTTTTAATTTTGTTTTTAAAACCTTTTCCCCGAAAATGGAATAAGGAGGATTGACTCCGGAACCACTATAAAAAACACTAGAGCGTCGTCTCTGGCATAGTGGTGGGTAGAATTCCCAGCCGATTTAGTGAGGTGGAATTTCTACTCTAATTGTGAGGGTTTAAGTCCCCACTTAATGAATTTGGGGATAACTCAAAGTTGAGCGAGTCCTAACAGTGGATCTAGGTTGGCTAACCAAACCACTATATATCTTGAGTCCTTGTGCTTGTGGTGTTAGAGCTATTTTCTTGTGATGGTTGTCTAATCACATATGCTAACACACACTCATTTGATTGTTGTATCCGCTTCGCTTAAACTAATCAATTAAGTAATTTTTAAAAGGACCAACGGTTGTTAGATTGACCTATCCACCCCCATTTAGGGTCAATCGTGTTCTAGCTCCCAATGGAACTTTCAATTGGTATCAGAGCCTAGTGCTCATTACATGGATTTAACCCTCTAAGTTGATCCAAGCTAAAACAGTATGGGAGACAGTCACGCAATATCCAAACCCCCTTACCTAGATGGAACAAATTATGCCTCACGGAAGGACAAAATAAGAAGCTTCTTTGTTTCCATAGATTCATTGGTATGGGATATCGTAAAGATTGGATGGCAGGAACCCATGGAAGATAAGACAACAACCACCACCTCAACCATGCTTGTGACGCCCAAACCCTATGCCTCTTGGACCCCTGCTGAAAATGTAACATCCCGGGTTTTCAAATGCATTATTATATTGGATATTATCTATTTTAATTGCTAAATTTAAGATTTATAGATGGAATGAATGTTAGATGGGTAAGAATTGGGGCAATAGCCCAATTAGGATCCAACGGATCATGGATAGAATTTGATTCTAATTAATTGGATAAATGTAGTTAATTGGGTCAAGATGAATTGATGTTTAAGGTAAATGGGTAAGGAATTGCTTTAATTGGGTCAAATACCCAATTGGGACCCAATGGGTCAAGATGAATTGATGTTTAAGGTAAATGGGTAAGGAATTGATTTAATCGGGTCATGTAACCAATTAAGATCTAAGACATGGGATCCACCTCATCAAGTGAGGTAGCATGTGAGTGACATGGCCAAGTGGAACCCAAATTCCACCTCATCAAGTGAGGTGGCAAATGATTTAATGCACATACATGGTCGGCTAACCATGGTTGACTTGGCCAACCATGGGTGAGTTCAAAAAGAGTTAAGTGAAGTGAGTTGAGTTAAGGAATTATTTAATTAAGGAATAAATTCAAGTTTTGAGTCAAGAGTTGCATGGGTGAGTTCAAATGGGGTGAGTTGAATTATATTGAATTTGAAATTAAAATCACTTGAGTTATATGGAAATGAGTTCAAGAAAATTAAGTGAGTCAAAGTGTAAGCCATGCGTCTCCTTGGTTGGGACACATGTGAAAGACAAAGCCCAAGTGTAAGCCATGCATATTCTTGGTTGACCAAGGGACAAGTGTAAACCATGTGAAAGACAAGCCTCAAGTGTAAGCCACGGGAAAGACAAAGCCCCAAGTGTAAGCCATGCATATTCTTGGTTGACCAAGGGACAAGTGTAAGCCATGTGAAACACAAGCCTCAAGTGTAAGCCATGTGTCTCCTTGGTTGGGACACATGGGAAAGACAAAGCCCCAAGTGTAAGCCATGCATATTCTTAGTTGACCAAGGGACACATGTGCAAGACAAGCTCCAAGTGTAAGCCATGGGAAAGACAAAGCCCCAAGTGTAAGCCATGCATATTCTTGGTTGACCAAGGGACAAGTGTAAGCCATGTGAAAGACAAGCACCAAGTGTAAGCCATGTGAAAGACAAAGCCCCAAGTCTAAGCCATACATCTTCTTGTTTGACCAAGTTACAAGTGTAGGGACAAGTGTAAGCCATGTGAAAGACAAGCCCCAAGTATAAGCCATGCATATTCTTGGTTGACCAAGGGACAATTGTAAGCCATGTGAAAGACAAGCACCAAGTGTGAGCCATGTGAAAGACAAGCCCCAAGTGTAAGCCATGTGTCTCCTTGGATGGGACACATGGGAAAGACAAAGCCCAAGTGTAAGCCATGCATCTTCTTGTTTGACCAAGGGACACATGGGAAAGACCACACCTTAATAAGAATGGTGGAGAGGGTGTTGGGCAGATTTCAAAGAGCTCACACCACCCTTGGCCGATCCTCTCTTGGAGAGAAAAGAGATAGAGTTTCATCTATCCTCTCCCTCCCTCTTGAGCAAAAGAAATCTCATCTCCACTCCCATCTCTCTCTCTCCCTCTCTCAAACTACACTTAACAGATTTTTGTCTCTCTCTCCCTCTCTCTCCCACATTTGGTCTTAACAATTAGAGGGCCAACAAAGCATCAAGGAAATAGAGGAATTAACAAAGAAAGGAAGGAGTTTGGGGGTTGATTTCAAAGAGACCTCTTTGGCCGAACCCTCCATTAGGAGTTTTTCATCTCAATCTCCCTCCATCTCTCATCATCCTTGGCCGAATTCTCAAGGTGGAACAAGAGGTTGCATTTCCTCTTTTCATCTCTCTCTCTCTCTCTCTCTCTCTCTCTCTCTCACACACACATTTCGGCTCTAGATTTGAATGAAGGACAAGGACTAAGGAAGGAGAAAGAAGAGGAGCAAAATCAGACCTAAAGAAACGGAGGAGATGCGGGAAAGGTATGTAATGTTTAACGAGGGTTTGTTGATTAAAAAGAAGCTAAGGGAACCATGGTTTTGGCTATGGAATGGCCGAAACCATGGGGTTCCATATTGGATTGAAAAGATTGGCCAAAATGTTATGGGCCATAGAATGTAAAAGAAAAATCCATCCAAGAAGATGGTTAAGCGTTTGGAATGAAAAGAAAAGATCCTAACCTTGTTGGTGGGTAAGATAAGTTGTACAAATGAGTTGTGATAATAAGGACTATGTTTATGCATGATTAATGGATGACATTAGATATGTTGAATATACGAAATAAATTTCATAAGGAAAAGACAAGCCATGAAGGTGGATATTATTTAAGGAATAAATGATCAAAGAGTCAGTATCCATTCTAGGAATGGGGAATGGGGAGGTGTTGAGGACCAACAACCAAAGGATGGAATGAAGAAAAATGGATGATGTTTAAAATGTTTTTAAACAATAAGGAAATAACTTTTAAGAGGAAGGATTAAGTCTAGCATCAAACAAATGAGGACTGATTTTGGGTTTTTTATCATCCTCCGGATGGGTGGCGGACGGGAACCCCATGAATGATTTTATGAGTCCATGAATGATTTTATGAGTCCATGAATATTTAAAAGTTAATTGATTAACTATAGATTATCAAGTTCTGAAATAAAAAGAAAGGAATGATGGTGGACCCGCGGTATTTAAAATAAAACAAGGATTAAAGAAAAGGGGTCAAAAACCAAGGAGTGAGGTTCAACCATGTTGTATGGCCGAACCCCATTGATGGGCCATGGTAACATGAACACATCTTAGCCACGTCGTATGACCGAACCCCGTTGAGGGTCTTAACCGGTTTAAGGATTATGATGCGTAGATGCGACTGAAATGAAAGGTTGAATTTAAATTGATATGTGTATGATTTAAATTGATAAGGTAAAGAGACGTGATTCGCTTTCACATGACAGTTAGCGACTATTCGTGCGAAACAAGATAAGGACAGTAGATCAGACTTGGGTAGGATTCCTACCTTGTTGAAACACTTGGATTATGTACATGCAATGGTTTTTATTTCCATGATTGATGATCTAGTTTTGGTATAAAAAATGTTTATGTTTTAAGAATGGATTTCAAGGCTATTATGTAACTTAATATGAAATAGCATGTTTGCATTCACATCTCATGCATGGCATGGGAGGGAACATATGAGAGGAGTCAACGCTCCATTCGGGGTTTCCAATAAACAACCGTGGGGAGGAATCCACACTGATTCCAATGGACATACGGGAAGAGATGTATGATGTTGAACTGTAAGAGGAGTCCATGCTCCATTCGGTGGGACCGATAAGGCATTCATGGGGAGAGATATATTATGTTTGAAATGTAAGAGGAGTCCATGCTCTATTTGGTGGGACCGATAAGGCATTCGTGGGGAGAGATACATTATGTTTGAAATGTAAGAGGAGTCCACGCTCCATTCGGTGGGACCGATAAGCCATTCGTGGGGAGAGATATATTATGTTTGCAATGTAAAAGCAGTCCATGCTCCATTCGGTGGGACCGATAAGTCATTCGTGGGGAGGCATGACAGAAATATTTGATGTTGCTTATTCATCAAGGGGACTACTAATGTGATATGGATGTTTGGGGGGGGGGGGGGGGGGGGGGGGGGGGGGGGGGGGGGGGGAGCTGTTTGGTGGGGTTGGGTTGTTGATCATTGGCATATGACCCCATGACATGGCATTACATTGGCATGATTTTGTTATGAGTATCATACACTGTTTTGGTTTTATCAACATGATTATGATCTCTATTATCATGCTCTGTTTTTAGGTATTATATTTTACAAGTACGGTATAATGTTTTGTATCTTGACTTTATATTAATCCTATGTTTATAACCCTACTTGGAATACCTACTGGGCGTGTTGACTAACGCCTTACTTCTACCTTAGATGATGATACAGGGAACGGAGCAGACGATGGACGCGAAAGGAACCAAGCTTAGGAACTTGGGCAACTCATTGCTTATTTTAAGTTTTAGTTTTGGACGGCGTATTGGAGTTAATTGGTATTTTGGACTTGTAATAACTCAGAATTATCTTGCTATGGTTTGACGTTAATTTCGAATATAAAGTTTAGTTAAGTATTGGGTGATTGACTTCCTTGCTAAGTAAAGTTATGGTTGTTTTATGTAATCAAATGATATTTCCACAATGGGTTTATCCCGCAAGTATAACTTTAATGCATGTGAATTGTTTTAATGGACTCGGTCCATGCACACGTATGGTTGGCCAGTTAAGGATCGGGCTTTGGAAGCTCGGACTTAGTTCGCGTCATGGCGTCCCTTTCTCTCTCACTCTATATTTCAAAAAAATAAAAATAGACTCTGATTTTCAACGAGTGAAAAAGGGCAGGCCCTCACAGAAAAAGCTGCTCAGACAGCTGATGGCAAAGCACGAATGCACTTAACTATGCAGTATCTGATAGCGAGTACAGGTGACTTATGACCTGTAAAACTGCAAAGGATGCATGGGAAGTTCTTGAAAGAACTAATGAAGGCACTTCAATATTTAAGAGGTCCAAACTTCAGATCCTCTAAAATCAGTTTGATACTCTTAAAATGAGGGAGGATGAAGTCTTCATGGATTTCAATTCCAAGATAAGCGACATTGTGAATCAAATGTTCGCTCTAGGTGAAGCGATACCTAAGGACAACATATGTACCAAAATTGTTCAGAATCTTGCTGAAAGATTCAAGCCCAAGGTTGTGGCTAGGGAGGACAACAGAGATGTGTCCCCAATGAATATTGACGATTTGGTTGGTTCATTACAAACCTATGAACTACATTTTGAACAACCAAAGGATAAATCAATTGCCTTGAAATCTTCCCTAAAACAAAAGAAAACAAAAAAAAAAATCTTTAGAAGATGAATTCTCAAGTGATGAAATGTCAATGTTTCTCAAAAGGTTTTACAAAAAATTTGTAAAAAGAAACAACTTAAAAAGAATGGGTAAGGGTGAAACGAGTAAAAAATACCCAAGAAGGCAAGAAGAAAATAGAGGAAAAGTGATGGAGAGAGAAGTTACCAAGGAGCAGACCTGTTTCAATTGTGGGGGGAAAGGACACTTCATGAATGAATGTCCCTCAGATAAAATAAAGAAGGCTATGAATGTGTGTGTGTCCCATGTCGAAACCTCTGAATCAGAGAGTGATTCATATAAAAAGACCGAAAGAAATTGATGTATAAAAAGGTCTTATAGCCTCGATCATATGTGATCAAGAAAATCCCACAATTGTAACGGAGGATGAGAGTGAAAATGATGAAATTCTTCAAGCCTCTTACAGTGCCCTGCTTCTTGAGAGTGAGAGGTTGGCTATGAAATTAAACAAGGTTAAAAATGAAAAACTATACCTCTCTAGTCAAGTGGAAAATTTGAAAAACGAAAAATCTCTTCTAATGTCTAAGCTTGAACTCTCAGATGTTGAAAACACTAAGCTTAAATAGAATAATAAAAGACTTCAAGAAGAAATAATTATTCACTGTAAGGATGTTGAAAATCTACGGCATCACAACAACCTTCTTGAAGAAGATGTTAAAAAACTATCTTTGGAAATGAGGGAATTAAAATTTCATAAAGAAAAATTCCAAGATAAGTTTACCAATGGAGAAGAAAGACTTAAAAGACTCCTAGGGGCAGGTAAACAATATGGTGATAGGTCTAGTCTTGGCATCAGGGAGTGTTTAGAAATACAAGTATCTCGCACCCTTTAACGGGTAAGTGTTATTTCTATCATGAGGATAGGAATTTCAAAAGAAATTGCTATCATTGGAAGATATACTTGGAAAGACAAGCACAAAGGCACAATCCAGTAAAGCCTATAATTAAAAGCCACCCACCAACACCTAACCTTAAAAGAAATCCAAGGAAGGTGGACACAAGGCAAGACTCTTTGTTAAGACAGTTGAATCATGTCTTAAAAGAGTTAAAGGATCCCAAGGTTGGTCATCAAAAGTACGATCATAGGGGTGTGTATGCAACACCAAATGCCACAATCTTTATACCTAGGAGGTAGACCACCATTCATGTTTTGTTTTGGTTTAGGATTCACTATCATATCTTAGAGCACTATAAATGGACTCATAAGAGACAACGTGATTTCACATAGCAGAAAAGTGTTGTGACATGAGGACAGAGAAATTGGCTAACCATGAGTCTAAAATGTACTCTTCTTGGCTATAGTACATATTCTACTTGGAAAGACATACGTTCCATTCAAAATATTTTGAAATTTATGTGTCTTGGAATGTGAATTTTGATTGTGTGCATGTCTAATGATTTGATAAATTATGTTTGGCATATCTATGCATTGGAATAAATCTATGTATGTCGTGCTTAGAATAGGATTTCATCAACTTGCACAAATCAAGGATGATTTCTCTGCAATCTAAACCTCTTGGTGTAGTCGATATGTCAGTGAATAAACTTGTCGATGTGACAGCATGTCAGTACTGTGCTAAATCAAGCACTATTAAAAAGGGGGAAATTGTCGAAAGACTAGACCTGTAGATGGAAATGACATGTCGGTGAGATAAAAAGTTTAAATTAAAAGGGACCCTTTTTGCGAAAGAGACAATTCATTCGAATTTGTTGTCTCCTCTCCTACGAAGGTCTGGTGGTCTCACTTTCTCTTTCCGTGCCCTAGACCAGTCGATAGGACCTCTCGGAGTGTTTTCTCGCTTGAAAAACCATTGGATTTTTGTTTCTCTTGTCTCTATAAGCCTAAAAACCACGGTTTTTGTGATTTTCGAAGATCAGGTTAAGCTCAGTCATCACCTCATCCACCTCCAAACTAGTGTTTGATGATCTCCTCTTGGAAAAACCATGCCCAGAAAGATGCCAGCCCGGTCATGCCCTCAAACCTCTGAAGAACGAGGTGAAACCAGTCGATGGGCCAAAAGAACAAAAAAATCAGCCTCTAGATCTTGCCGTGGGTCTAACTCTAGAAACCTGCGTCTGGCCCAGAATCCAGTTCTCGCCAGAGAACCCATCCAGAGGTCGAAGGAGACCCCATCATAGACAAGGAAGTCATTTTCAAAGACGAACAACGTGAAGAAATGAGAGAAGATGCAGAAGAAAAGAATGATCTTAGAACTGGAAATGAATACCATGTCGTTATTCCTGATGACACTAGTAAGGAGGAAAGTCACAATTCTAAGGACCTTTGGAGAGACTCTGAGGAAGAAGAAGAATATCAGTATCCTCTTCAAGACGACGTCAATCTAGGTAGAAGGGTCTTCAGACTTAAAAGGAGAATAGACGACCTTGAAAGAAGTCTGGATAGTATTAGGTTGACTGTCTAGGATATAGTCTCTGCTGTCTCCCTTTCTGACAGAGTTCCAAATTCTCAGTCCCCTTCTCCTCTATTATCTCCTCAAGATGACTCTGCTTATGATAGTTCTTCATGGTTTTTGAAAAACTATACTTTTGATATTTTGACTAAGCATCCATGATGCCCCCTCCTAAACGATATGTACTGAATGCACATTTTGTTTATCAATGAAATGATATGGTTTGTCTTAGTATGTGTACCAATTTGTAGAATTCCTTTTATCTCATGTCTATTGTGAACATAAATTTGTTTAAATAAACTAACATGCAGGCTGTTAGAGAGATAGAGATCGGGCTAAGGTTGCACACGTCATTGGATTTTGGGGAGCACATAATATATGATGAATAGTTGTTGTCACTGGTCATGATAGTCTATGGAGGAAGGTGGAGGCAAGCTTGAAAGGAAGCTTGGAGAAAAATAAACTTAGACGCAGTTAAGTTAATGGGGGAGATAATTGAAGAAGCTAGAGAAGACAGCTTTGAGTATGGGGGAAGAAGATCCAAGGGAAGCTAGGTACGGTAGCTTGACCTCAATGGGAGAATACCTTTGAGACAACAAAGATCTTAAATGTAATACCCTAGATTTTTCAATATATCAATATTTACGAAAACACCATTGGATTTATAAATTGAAGGGTTATGATCATAGATGAGAAAAATGGTGGGACCCGTTGCTCAAGTAAGACTCAATGTACTTGTATAAGGTTTAAATTAAGTTAAATGGGTAAGGTACATTTATTTGGGTCAAAGTGGTTAAATGGGTCAAAGGACCCAATTGGGACCCAATGGGTCGTTGTGGACATGATTGATCATTGGGAGCTCAAAGCTTAATTGGTTTAAGTTTCATTAAAATATTTGAGTTGGTTTGAGTTGAAATAAATGATGGAGTTTAGTTGAGTTGAGTTACATTAAATTGATGAGTTAAATGGGTTGAGTTGAGAGAGTTAAATTAATTGTAAATGAGTGAAGTGTGTGAATGAGAGTGGAGTGTTTTAAATTCCAATTCTAAACAAAGAAAACGTTGGCTGCATGGAGAGGCTTTACCATGCATGTAACTCCTACATAAGAAATGAATGGGGTGGCGGTTTGGGAGTTACAAATGTGAGGAGTTCAAATTCAACCTATTACACGTTGGAATTGCATGGGGGTTTTATGCCATGCATGGACTTCAAATGGGCAGCCAATGAGAAGGATGGTTGGGTAAAAGATTAAGACATAAAAACCGTTGGCATGTAGGAGTTTCATCTCAAGGATGAAACTCCCACATGGGTAAAAGATGGAAGATAAATAAGCAATTGGAGTTACTCAAAGTCAATCAAAGGCTATCCGTTGGGGCTTATGAGAGTTTCATTTCAACATGAAACTCTCACATTCAAGGTTAATGAGGGATGACTGATGGGAAGAATGTATACAACAAGACATGCATGGGAGCCGTTGGACACCTTGGGAGTTTCATCTCAAGGATGAAACCCCAAGGGAGGTATTAAACAAATGAGAGTTACATATGGGTTCACACTTGGAGAAGTGATGGAGAAGGGTTGTATCTAGGGCAGCCAAGAGCCAAAACCGTTGGAGGGTTTCATCTCAAGGATGAAACCCCCACATGAAATAAATTATGGAAGTAAATGGGAGGAGAGTTACATTTGGTACCAACCTTGGGCTGAAGTGCATTAGTCAAAAAAGGGTTTTCATTTGCACACTCTCTCTCTTTCTCTCCCTCTCTTGGATGTCTTCACCTCTCAAGATCAAAAGCATTAGCTGATTGCCTACCTCCAATCAGTCCTTGACCGATCCCTCCACCAAGACAAGCAGACTTAGAGAAAAGGAGTTGCACTTCTAAGTTTATCATTTCCATCCAAGATCAAGTTCCTATCTCTCTCCCTCTCTCAAATCAATACTTTGGCTGATCAACTTCAAGGAGTTTCCAACAAGATTAGTCTCAGCTAAGAGAACAAGAAGGAAGAAAGAAGGCTAAGGATCGAAGAGGAGCAAAAAGGAAAGGAAGAACAAGCAAAGATCAAATCGGTGGAGTCGCGGAAACGGTAGGTGTTCTATAACTTTCATTTAGTAAGATAATCAAAGAAACATGATCAGTCCATTGTATGTCCAAATCTTAAAAAGGGATGTACGAAAACCATTGAGTATGAAAAGAAGGTGATGATGTATGGCCAAACCCATCAAAGGGTATGATCATGGCTATGAAGTTTAAAGGAAGAGGTAAAGGAACCATAGGGTTCGGCCGTCAGTATGGCCGAACCCCATGGAAGAAAATGAATGGATAATGATGTGTAAAAAGGGTAAGAAATGGATCATAGGGTTCGGCCACTTTGGATGGCCGAACCCCATGAAAAGACTTGGTGAATTTTTAGGGTTTTTGACAGATAAAATCCATATTATGTAATGAAAGATTTAAAGGGGTTTTTGAATGAAGATAAGTGTAATATGTTGGTCGGCCATTGGATGGCTGAACCATATGGTTCTTATGGCTAAAAGTGTTGAGCCTAAATTATGATAAGTGATGGAATCATTAAGTTAAGAGGACCATAGGGTTCGGCCATGTGTATGGCCGAACCCCATGGACTGTTTTGATGGGATAATCGGATTAAGATTAAGATGGAAATTATGAAATGATTATATGCTTTTGATTTAAGAATCATATATGTTTATCTATGGACTTGGTATAGGTAAATAATCAGCCATCATAGATGATGGAAAGAGGAACAAAAATCAGTTTGGTGAGGTTCGGCCATGAGGTATGGCTGAACCCCACTAATGGTCATTGGTGGCCTTAGTGTGTAACTAATAATGTGATTGAAGATGTATGTAAGAATGATTTAAAGGATCAAGTTAAGATGGTGAGGTTCAGCCATGTTGTATGGCTGAACCCCACCAAGGTGGATTAGTTATGGTTATTGGTTTTCAAGAAAAATTAAACAAGGGTTAGTCTAGTGGCACAATTGTAATTATGGAGTGAAATAATCATAGGATTTGAAAGATGGGCCAAAGCAAAGTGGTAAGGTTCGGCCATGTTGTATGGCCGAACCCTACCAAGGTACATTTGGAGGATTAGGTTATTTGGATAAATAAAAGAGAGACCAAAGTTTAAGTGGGTGAGGTTCGGCCATGGGGTATGGCCGAACCCCACAAAGTGGTTTTTGGGACTTAGGCTTAGTTGGAAATAAAATGGATATATGTTTGACTTGCTGTTATGTAAATAAGGTATCGGGATTGCTTAAACGGTGTACTAGTCTTAAACGGGTGACGGTTTAAAAGAGCGGTCAATCGAAGTGATCATTGTGTAGGTTTCCTACCTTTTTGAACCACACTTATATTTGTTGTTTTATCATAGTTTTGATGAATTATGTGCTAAGTTATTATGTTTCAAAAAGGTTTCGTATGATAAGATGTATTTATAATGGCATGAACACATTGGCATCTCATGCATGGCATGGGGTGATGATTATGGAAACCGGAGGCCACACTCCGTCGGGGCGTCCGAAAGACCACTGTGGGGTACCTTGATGATGAGAATCCCATCAAGAGGAATCTGGAGGCCACACTCCATCGGGGCGTCCGAAAGACCACTGTGGGATACCTTGACGATGAAAATCCCATCAAGAGGAAGCTATGTATATTTGTGATGAGTGGGACTCATTACATGTGCATTTCATAAGTAGCATTGTTTTTATGAGATTTTGATGAGCATGTATTATTCTATTATTTGCATGTTTTGTTACTAACCTTGTGGTAGACCTAATCGGAAACACCTACTGGGCGTGTTGATCTAATGCCCTACCTCTATCCTTAGTGGATGATGCAGGAAAGGGGAAGAACGAGGATCGTGAAGGAAACCAAGCCTAGAAGTTTGGGCTTTGAATGGATTGACTTATGGACTTTTATATGGACAATGTAATTTGATAGTTAGATGATGTCGGCATGTAATAATGTAGTTAGCTAGTTACTATGGTTTGGTTTATTTTGGATGGTTTGGAATGAATGTTAGTATAAGGTTATTATAGTAATTTTGGAGAATATGATTATGTACTTTGCTATGCTATCTAAAGATGTAAAATGAAGTAGTCTTAGGATCTATTATAACCAGCAGTTAGACTAAGATTAAGTTTATTCCGCAAGTCTTATTGGTACCATGTGTGGATCAGTTCTTATGGACTTAGTCCATACGCACGTGGGCTTGGCCAGTTAAGGGTCGGATTTTAGAAGTCCGAACTTAACTCGCGTCGTGACATTCCGCTCCGATCACTTGTTTATTATTATTAAAAATAAAAAATAAACTCTGATTATTAGAGTGAAAAGGGCGGGGTGTAACATTAAAGGGAAGGAAGAAGAAAAACAGTAATTCATTGGAAATTTGCATTGTACTGAAGGGGAAGATCAATGTTTGAATATGTAAGATTAATGAGTTTGGATATGAACTCGTGGAAGCACTAAATGCAAGAAGCATGGTGGAGTGCTTAAAATCCATTCGATGTCTGCCTACTAGACATTTGTCAATTGTATGACAAAATGGGGGAGAAATTAGTAGAAGCTATAAGACATCAAAACCAATTATGGGGAGTAATTGGTGAAGCCTATGTGCTTGGGCCTCTAGAAAGAGAGAGTCATGAAGGGAGGAATATGAAGAAGCCAATGGACATGGGGGAATGTCTTGGGAGATCAAACTAAAGAAGGTTAGGAGAGAAAATATTCTCAACACTGATAGCTTGGATAAGCTATGGGGAGTGTTGGTTACTGGAAATCATTGGTGTATGGGGGAGAATGAATGCTAATCTTCTATAGTACATGGATGTGTATCTATGTTTTGGACTAACCCCTCTAATGATTGTCTCATAGTGCTTGATTATGTGCTGAAACAGGAAATCATAATTTGGAGCAATTCGAACAAGAATATATGAAGATCATAGTCTTGTTTTTCCATTTGAATATGTATATGTAATTGATGTAATATTTTGTATTCAAATGTGATGTAATAAGTGAAATTGACAAAGGGGGAGATTGTTAGTGCCCTAACTTGCTGAGTCCCTATGTTTGTCAATTCTAAGACTCGGAAAGAAACACTTGCTAAGAAACTTAAAGACTCAAGGTGATCAAAAGTGAAGATCACACTCCACCAGATTGAAGCTCATCGTGTATGGCAATCACAACAGGTATTGGTCATAGATGACTTTAAGTGGGACCCACACCCTAGGAGGACTATCTCTAGGCTTAGTTAAACAAATGGTAAAATTGTAAAAAGCCTAAGAAAGGAAGCTGAACAGTGAACTTGGAAATATGACTTAAGTTCACTGTCAGCTCGACTAGTCGTTCTCACCGACCGCTTAGTGGAGACAGGATCGACCCATCGTGGTCAAAAGACTGGTCGGCCAAATTGACAAAGGTTCTAGAACATAGAATTGTCATTATGAGTATGCCTCTGATCAAGAGTCTCGTATGCACCGACCCCTCGATGAAAGGTTGAAACGACCCCTCATGGTCAACGACTCGTCGATGATAATTTATGAGTTCTGGAACTTAGAACTCAAGTGGACTCTCGAAGAAACAGACATCTCGGTAATTCAAGACTGATCGAGAGTACTAGGACCGACCCCTCGGTAAAGGGTCACAAGTCGTTCTGGGCAGGATAAGTTTCAGACATGAAACTCTGTCGGCATGGTGTTGCCCCAGATCGAGACCCTCGTATGGACCGATCCCTCCGTGCCACGACTGTCGACCCATCGGCGGTACCAACCTATCGATCGGGAATTAATAATGCCGTTGGGAGTGCATTTAATAAGCAACGGTCGGGTGGTTGAACGGTAATAAATATGAACACTGACCTATCGGTGCCACCGACCTGTCGGGAGTGGACAGTTTGAATAACTGTGAAGACTCTTTTATATATATGAGTGTTGTGTGATCGCTTTATCATCTCCCTTGAGCAGAGAAGAGTCACACACTCTAAGGAACGATCAACACTCTTGTGCCTACACCTGAGAATCATAAACAACCAATCTATTGACTTAGTTTGAAAGAGAGAAATAGAGAAGGAAAGAAAAAACCTAAACTTGGAAAGCTTTGGTAAAACCAGTTTCCTTGTCACCCTGAGACTGTGATTACGACGGTTACGAGGCGGAGCGTCAGTACACATTGGGTGGATCTTTGATAAGCACACATATTTGAGAAAGAGCTTCAAGGCAAGTGCTTCTTGGTTTTAATTTTGTTTTTAAAACCTTTGTCTCGAAAGTAGAATAAGGAGGATTGACTCCGAAACCACTATAAAAAACTCTATAGCGTCGTCTCTGTCACAGTGGTGGGTGGAATTCCCAGCCGATTGAGTGAGGTGGAATTTCTACTCTAATTGTGAGAGTGTAAGTCCCCACTTAGTGAATTTGGAGATAGCTCAAGGTTGAGCAAGTCCTAACAGTAGATGTAGCTTGACTAACCAAACCACTATATATCTTGATTCCTTGTGTTTTAGAGCTATTTTTTTCTTGTGTTGATTATTTAATCACATATGCTAACACACACTCACTTGATTGTTATATCCGCAGTGCTTAAAATAATCAATCAAGTAATTTTTAAAAAGACCAACGATTATTAGATTGACCTATTCATCCCCCCTCCCCCCCCTTTCTCTTACCTCTTCTTGGGTCAATCGTGTTCTAGCTCCGAAGGGAACTTTCACTAAGAAAAATAAAGTCATTGTTGATCTTAATTGTTGATGATCTCATTACTCTTCATCTTGGTCTTATTACTGAGAACAACATTAAAATTGAGTTAGTATGCCTAAAATTTTTTCAAATTTATTTGAAATAACAAAATCATCTTAAGAAACTTAAGATATGATATAGGCCATTTTTGGATTGTTTAATCTTAAAAGCCCACCTATATTTGGTCATTTATCTTGATAGTTTCCCAATTGAGCCTTTAAAGTAACTTGTTTTCTTGACCAACCTTGTTTGCCATACCCAATTCCAATTCAGGAGTATGAACCAAATTGAAAATACCCATGACCTATTCTTAGAAAATGTTAGAGATAACAATTTGGGATGGTACTCTAAAAACAAGGGCACAAGAAAAGAAAATAATAAAATAACATCTAAAGAAGGGAACGTCCATATACCAAAGGACTTTACTAAATAAATAAATATAAAAAAAATACTTTGAAAAATGCTGAAAGAAAACTAGAGGAAAAATATCACATTCAACATCTTGAGGACCTCTAACCTTTCTATTCAAAGTACTTATTTTTAGAGCCTTTTATCTTTTTTTGACTTGACGCGGTCTTAAGCCATGTTTCGTCCTAATAGGAAGTCCTATTGATCTTAAGTCTAAATAAGGTATTTAATGTGGAGAGTAAAGGAGGGAAGATGGTGGTATTTGACTCAACGTTCTCAGGAGAGTGGCACTTGTTTATGAGATAATTCATTTTCTTTGATATAAACTGCCTTTGTCTAATATATATGTTAGATATTTTGATTTGAATACATAAATTCCGCTCACATATACTTTGAGAGAAAATGAATCCAAACCTCTGAGTGTTAATTTTTCTGAGAGATATATCTAGTGAGGTTTGCAGTCAAAGCGCATTTTCCAATGGTGTGAACAATACTTGTGTCTATTTGGAAAGTAAAGTCTATCTCAATATTGGCTAAGCACACACTGCACTCCGGGAATAATCTTGTAAAATGAATTTTAGAATTATATAATGTTTAGACCCCTTGCCTATGTGTCATTGTTAAAAATGTTGATGTTTGTGGGTATCATCAATGAAAGCGCTCACAAGACTATAACTCATCCACTAGTGGTGAGCTAACGGTTTAATGACTTGTTGCATATGCTAAATGCAATCGAGAGTGCGAGTGAAACTGGTGTAGATTAGGATTTTAACTTTTGTTTTTAAAATTTTTATTTAGGTAGTTTTGCTCGAGGACTAGCAAAATCTAAGTTTGGGGGTATTTGTTGAGCACTAAAAAATTACATTTTTACCCATGATTATTGGACTAGTTAGCCTTCAATTTTGTATATATCACATGCATTTAATGTCATTTCTTAGTTTTGTAGATAAATCTGGAATGTACAGGAAAACAATCTCAAATCAGTGGATAATTGCAAGTTTAGAGCTTAATTTGAAAGATCCATAACTTTTATGATTAATTTCACTCCACTTTTAGGATTTTCATGTAAATTGGTTAGTATAAATCCATTTATAAGAGTCTTGATGAAATCAATATTTTATATTTTAAAGTGGTGAAGTTAATTATTAAATTCTGGAAGAGAGAATATGTAATTCAAGAGCCAAATGCTGAAATTCAAGATCCATGGGCTTGAGATCCCCTTCAATTGGGCCAAGCTAAGCTTCACAAGCCAACATTGGGCTAGACCACAATCAGTTCATGTGCATTTCGCACGATGGTCCAGGCCAATGCCCACTTCAAGTCCAACAAAGGCCCAAGTCCTCAAGTTCAAGTCCAAGTTCCACTGGAGGCCCATGTGCTCATTTAGAAACCCAATAACCCAATCCAAAGCCCATACTAAAAAATCCATCAAAACCCTAAGTCCATAACCCATTTACACGATTAAAGCCTTGTCCATTTCCATGTCACCCACACCATCCATTCTCTATCTTCAATCTCAACCCTTTATCTCATGCATCAAAATTAGGTAAAACCTAGAGCCACATTTTTATATCCAATGCATTTATAATTCATATTAGATCTAGGTCATCCAATCCATCCATCATGTAGATTAACCATCCATTAGTTACATCATTGTATCATTCAAAAATTTAGATTAGCCATCCATTAGTTGAACCATTAGATTTAAAACCAAACCAATCAAAACCAACCACATAAGATCTAACCCAATTTGGAACCCAAACAACCCTATCCCAATCCACACGATTTTGATACATCACACACACTCCACACGATTTTTGCAACTAAAGTTTTCCATTCATTTGAGGAAAAATCGATCCAAGTTCATTCCTAAAATCTCTAAACACCTCATTATCCCAATCTTTTCGACCTGTTGATGTGTAAATTTTACATTTATAATCTCCCATGCACACGAACAATTTAATAGTATAGCAGCATGAGTGCGAGGTCGAACCCAAAAGAAATAAACAAAATAAATTCATAAGTAAGATAATAATGGTGTTCACTTTGGTTTTCTGAGATCTAAATTAAAATTGTAATTCCATGTATTAAATTTCTTAAGATTACAATTTTAATTTAGATCTTAGAAAACCAAAGTTAACACCATTATTATCTTACTTATGAATTTAACAAGTCAAGAATCAAATCCTTCTTCTTTTTTATTAAATTAGTGAAATATGAATATATAGTCTCATCTTAATTTAAATCACATGTTTTAAGATTGAAATATCATATCTCCAACCTTAGTTAAAGAATCTTTGGGAGAGAGAATTTTTTGTTACAAAGAATTAAATAATAGAGTACATGAACATACAAAAATAAAAACATGAAAAGAAATTGAACATTTAAAATACAACAAACAAGCAAAGGAACTAAGATAATAAAAGACTAGAAATAAAATTGCAAGTAAAATAAATGACAGAATTTAAGAGTGCAGAATGTAAAGGGTAGTTGTTAGAATAGATCGTTCATTGCACAAGAAATATATAAACAAATACAAAACCTAGATCTGAAATTTTAATGTAAGAATTCAAAACATCAATTTACACCATTTAATTAAAATTCATAATCTTTAATCTAGTCAAAGTTTAGTTCTTAGATTCAATAGTTACAACCTAAGTCCTTTTAATTAAACAAAGAATACAAATTTAAAGTTAAATCAAAAGAGAACATAAAAAAAAAAAAAAATCTATATAATCAGACTTTCAGGGTTCTAAAAGAACGTCTTGTATTTATTTCATGAAGAATTTAGTACAGGCATACATAAATTGAGAACAAAATAAACAAAATAGAGACGTAAATTTATAACTCTCAATTGTAAAATCTTGTGGCAACTCCTGTCTTCTTGTCTCTTGAACATTTCTTCTCGGCTTGGCCTGGGTCCTCTTGTGCTCCAGATCAAATTCGATTTTCATTGAGTGCTTCAGTGCTCTATTTAAAGGCCTCGGGTTGGTACGGACGGTTGGGATTTAATCTTGGTTTAAGTTGTGAATTGATGGCTTGGATTGGATCTTATTTAGAAGTAAATGGAGGAGATTTTAAGATAAAAATGTTAGGGTTACAAGGCATACACGAAATTTGGGTGGCTTGGCAAGGTGGCTAAGCAATGGTGGAGAGAAGATAGAAACTTGGAGAGAAAAGATAGGGATTGGACTTGCTATGGGCGAATTTGACACATGGTGTTACGGTTTTGTGCAAGCAATGCAATGAATGTATGGGATTGAAAGTTTGAATGAATGGATGGATGGATGATTGAGAGATGAAATGGCTAGGGAGTGGACTTAATGAAATGCGTATGAGGTGGTGGAGATTGTTCAAAATCGTGTAAGAGTTGGAGAGATAGATGGTTGAGGTGGAAAAGTTATTATGGAACGAATATTGATGGATTTTTGGTCAAGTACATGGAGAATTTTTACTTGCTTAAATCGTGTGTGATAAGGAGAGGAAAAGGGCTGAGGTGTTAATGACTTGTAAAATTCGAATGGGTAGGTGGAGGATTGGAGAAAATCGTGTGAGTTGATGTTTCTTAGCTTGGGGTGAAAGGTAATCTAAATCTAGGGTTGAATAAGATGAATGGCTATGATTTCATGGACCTAAATCTAATAGGTTAGCTATTGGATGAATGAGATAAATTTAAGAATGATAAAATGATGGATGGATGATTTTACCACAAAGATTAATCTATATGATGGATGAATTGGATGACCTATATCTAATATGATGCATGTATGGTTTGGATTTGGCAGGTGGCTCTAGTGTTTTCCTATGGTTTATGAAATGAGATGAGGGGTTGAGATTGAATATGGAGAATGAATGGTGTGGATGACATAGAAATGGACAAGGCTTTGAGCGTGTGGATGGTTATGGACTTGGGTTTTGGATCTATAAATGAGCACATGGGCCTCCATTGGATCTTAGACTTGAGCTTGAGGACTTGGGACTTGGGACTTGGGACTTGGGCCTTTCTTGGACTTTGAAGTGCACATTGGCCTGGCCCATCTGTGATATGCGCATGGACTGCCAGTGGCTTGGCCCAATGATAGCCTGTGGAGCTTAGCTTGGCCAAATTAAAGTGGATTTTTGGCCCATTAATCTTGAAATTCAGCCTTTGCCTTTCGAATTGCAAATTCTTTCTTCTGGAAATAAATGATTAACTTCACCACTTTAAAATCTAAAATATTGATTTAATCTATACTCTCATAACTGGATCTAGACTAACCAATTTATATGAAAACCCTAAAAGTGGAGTGAAATTAATCATAAAAATTTCAGGTCTTCTGAATTAAGCACCAAACTTGCGATTATCCACTGTTTTAAGATATTTTCTTGAACTTTCCTTTTTTTTTCTCCAAAACTAGAAAATGACATTAAACGCATGTGATATATACAAAATCAAGGCTAACTAGTCTAATAATCATGGGTAAAAATGCAATATTTCTGTGCTCAACACAACCCATACATGATTTTGCAAAATCCAAAATACCTCATGCACATATCACTTGTCAACTCTAGGCCATGTCATCTACTTCATCACATCCATTCGTTTATGTCATCTTTAGATCTCCACCATCGATGCATTAAACCACAAAACTCTAATCCTACATGTCAAATTCGATCCTACCCTATTTTCTCTCCTAAATCCCAAACTTTTCTCCACCTTTGCTTAGCCACCAAGCCAACCTCAAACCAAGCAACACAAAATTCGACCATGCCTTATAAGCCCTTAGTTTTTAACTTCAAATCCCATCCATCCACCTTTAAGTGAGATCCTATACAATCTTAGCCCTCTATTAACAACTTAAACCTAGATTTAATCCCAACCGTCCACTCCAACCCAAGGCCTATAAATAGAGCACTACGGAACACCATAGAATTCGAATTTGACCTTGAGCTCAAGACGACTGAATATTGGAGAAGAAAGCAAGAAAACAAGGACCTTCATTCGAATTTTACAAGTGATCATTCAATTGTTATTTTTATTTTTATGTCTTTCTTTTATTTATTCCCAAATCTTTTATTTTAATTCTTCCATGAAATAAATATAAAATATTCCTTTAAAACCCTGAAACATCTAATTTTCAGATTTCTTTGATGATTATATAGATTTAATTTTGTAATTTTGTAATTTTTGTTTATTTAATTGGACATAAAATAGTTAGAACTTAGGTTATAAGTATTAAATCTAAGTTACTAAGGTTCGATTAATTTAATTAAAGATTATGAAATTTTAATTTAATGATGGACATGAAATGAACTTTGGATTTGTACATGAATTTCAAATCTAGATTTTGTATTTGTTTATTCATTTTGGGTGATGAACACTCTGTTAGTGCCTCGACTTGGCCAAGCCCTATGTTTGTCAATTCCATGACTCGGAAAGAAGCACTTGCTGGAAGCTTGAAGACCCAAGATGGTCAAGAGAAAAGATCATGCTCCACTGGATTTAAGCTCATTGTTATGGCAATCACAAAACAGGTAAAATGGTCATTAATGACTATAGGTGGTACCCACACCTTAAGAGGACTATCCCTAGGCTTAGTGGAACAAATGGTTAAATCATAAAAAGACTAGAAAGGAATGTTGACAGTGAATTGGAACCCAACTTGGAAATATGTATTTCATTTCAATGTCAGCTTGACCAATCTTATCTCACCGAGCCCTCAGTGCAGTCAAGATCGACCCATCATGGTCAAAGATTGGTCGGCCCGAATGACATTAGATTCTGGAACACTAAACTATCATTCTGGGTTTGCCTCTGATCGAGAGTCTTGTATGCACTGACCCCTCGGTGAAAGGCTGAAACGACCCCTCATGGTCAATGACTCATCGATCAAGATCTTGAGTTCTAAAAACTTGAACTCATGTGGACTCGCGAAGAAACAGACATAACGGCAATCAAAGACCGATCAAGAGTACCAGGACCGACCCTTCGGTATTAGGCAACAGGTCATTCTGGGTAACAAGTTTCAAAAGTGGAAACTACTGTCAAGCATGTTTTGCACTAGAACTAGCCTCTCGTATGGACCGACCTCTTGGTACCATAAGTGTCGACCCATCGGCAACAACGACATGTCGACGGGGAAAGAATATTATCATTGGGAGTGCACTTAATGCACAACGATTGGAATTGTAACGGTAACGTTTCTATTCACCGACCCCTTGGTGCGACCGACCTGTCGGTACATTACCGTTGCTTCAACTGGTTGCCTTCGCTATATAAACCAATCCTAATGCAACTAGTTGGCATCCTTCGGACGGATCAGTTGGACCCTCATCTTCACTAGTGAGCTTAAACAAGGGCCAACTGAAGGATCACTCTCTCTCTCGTACTTACACTAGGGGAATCAAATACAACCAATCAAATGGATTGAGTTGCGAGAGAGAGAGAGAGGAAGGATGAAAACTCATAAACAACCAATCTGATGATTGAGTTTGAAAGTGAGAAGGAGAGGACCATACACTAGGAAACCTTTGGTAGAACCAGCTTCCTTGACACCCTGGACTGTGATTGCTAAATGACGGCTACGAGGTGGAGCATCGGCATGGGTGGGACCTCAAAGAAGCACACATCAGAATAAAGAGCTTCAAAGGAAAGTGCTTCTTGATTTTAATTTTCTTTAAAACCATTATTCCAAAAGTGGATTAAGAGGAGGTACCCCAGAACCACTATAAAAAATTCTGGAGCGTTGTCTCTAGAACAGAGGTGGGTGGAACTCCCGGCCAAATGGATAGGTGGAATTCCTATTCGAGAGTGGTGGTAAAATTCCCAGCCGATTGAGTGAGGTGGAATTCATACTCTAATTGTGAGGGTGTAAGTCCCCACTTAGTGGATTTTGGAGATAGCTCAAGGTTGAGCGAATCGAACCACTTTAAATTGATTTTGTGGTGTTTGATTCATGTGTTTTTGTATTTAGTATTTAAGTACTCTTTTTAAGACACATCACTTTGCATATTGATTATCTCATTATACACATTGCGCACTAGCATCGATAATTAAAGTTTATGTAAAGTCTCAAAATCTTAGTGTGATTACTTAGAGAATTTATCACACTAAACAAATCTCTTGATAAATGTTCCGCTGCACTCAAATCAATCAAGAAATTTGTAAACACCATAAAAATGGGATTAACCTATTTTACCCTCCTCAAGGGTCAATATGATGTTCTAGCACAATTAAAATGGGAACTTTCACTGTCTATTCCAATAACCAATCTTTAAATTATGCATTTATTTATTCTGTGATTTACTTTATTTGTCAATTTATTTCCAGTATTTAGTTATGTCTTTTACTTTGTTTGTTTGTTGTATGATAATTGTTCAATGTATTTTCAACGTCTTTATTTTAATTTTTGTATGTTAATTTAATTATTCTTTAATTCTTTATATCTAAACTCTCTCTCAAAATTCAACTAACTAAAGTTGGTGATGTGTTATTTTGATCTTACAATATGTAATTTTAAATTGGCATTGACATTATCATTTTAGTTCACTATTTTGAATAAAAAGGACATGGATTCGATTCTTAACAATAAATTGAATTTAATTCAAACATTTTATTTTGTTAATTTTACAAGTTAGAAACAAGTGAGATAATGATGTTATTTTGATATTTCAATTTAAGATTTATTAAAATCCAAGTATTAGAGTTCTTAGATTTAAACATTGGGATTCTATTTCTTAAAAACATATCTTTTTAGATGAATGCTAATTTAATTTTAGTGCATATATTTTGTGATTTTCCGTTATGTTCGACCTCGCACTCTAACTGTTACACTATACATGGTTCATGCACGTGCGAGTTATAAATATAAAATTTGACAATAACACTAAATGGAATCGAGAGTGCCAGCGAAAGTGGTGTAGATTAGGATTAGATTAGGTTTTGAATTTTTAGACTTTAGTTTTTAGGTAGTTTGCTCGAGGACTAGCAAAATCTAAGTTTAGGGTATTTGTTGAGCACTAAAAATGACAATTTTATCCTTATAAATTGGATTAGTTAGTCTTGATTTTGTATATACTAAGTATGTTTAATGTTAGTTTTGAGTTTTGTAGGAAAAAATATGGAAATACATGAAATTGAGCTAAAAATGGAAAGAAATGCAGAAAAATGGGCCATATTCATACTTTTGGAAGTTTGTAAATTTTACCACTTAATTTCATTTTGGATTTATTGCAAATTATTATAATTCAGATCCGGATATGAGAGTTTTAATTATAATAATATTTTTAGAGTATGTTAAATTGTAAAAGTGGTAAAAATTTATAAAGACATAAATGGGCCCACTGATCTGATCCAAGTCTGAAGTCCAAGGTCAATTGAAGTCAGAGTCCATAAGCTAAAGTTCACTAGTGAGCCAAGCCAGATTAAAGGCCAAATGCCCAAGCCTGTAAGATGAAGCCCAAGAATGAAGCCCAGAAGCCCAAGCCTGCAATTCAAAGTCCAAGCCCATCAGTTCAAGGTGGGGCCCAGCAAAATTCGTATCGTGAATTGAAGTGATCTTTCGAGATTTGAAGCTTGGAGAGAAATTATCTTGAATGGACACACATCAAAATCGCCCAAGCCAGAGGACACTTGTCAATTTCGTGTGGAGCCTTGGAAAGGAATAAATGGAGAGAATTATGAATCAAGAGGAGTCAGCAATGAGTCAGCAGAGATCCAATGGAGAGATAAAATTCGAATTTCATGGAGTTTTAATCCCAAAAATCGTGTGGCTCTATATTTACTTCCAGATTTGATTTTTCAATGGAAAAATTATAATACCAGAGGATAATACACAGTAAATTTCGAACAGACCTAGAGCAAGAGAATTATCTAGAATTGGAATAGAAAGGAGACAGGAGAAAGAGCTGAATTCGAATTTACAAGTAGGTGCCTTTGTGATTTTATTTTTATTTCTTTGTCTTTGATGTAAACTCCAAAAGAGTTGTAATATTTCCATTAAATAAATCTGAGATAAGCTTTTAGAATCCTAGAACATCTAATTTTTTAGTTTCTTTTATGATTGTCTAATTTAATTTTAATTTCGTATTCTTTGTTTAACTATTGGGACATAATGAAATAGTTAGATTTTGAATTTAATTGTTTTAAATCTAAGGATCTAAGGTTAATTTAATTAATTTAAAGAGCATGGATTTTAATTTTAATGAAAGATTTGAATTGAAAACTGATATGAAAATAAGATTTGAATTGAAAACTGATATGAATTAAAGAGTATGGATTTCACCATAAGGCTACGTCCACGGAGCGTTTCGCTCAATTCACTATGAAGATAAGATAAACAGGGTGCTACAATGATCTCCATAGTCTCTCCTCTATACCTCTCTGTTCACACTAAGAAAGAGAACATTCACTATGCATAAGGAAACCCTAGAGGAAACAACCCTGATATATTTGGGCTTACAATAGACTTGGGCCTATTGGGCCCAACTTAATGTTGGCCTTTTGAGACAAACCCAACAATCTCCACCTTGGCGAAAAATGTCCAACCCTTGAAGACTGTTGAAATGTGTTGTAGCACCTCCACCTGGTGGGAGTGACTCCCACCGCTCCTGCACCTTAAAGGTGCAGCTCCAATCTTTAACGTGATGAGAGATTGAGCAAGTCCAAGCAATTCCTAAAATTTTCTGTGGTGATCGGTTTGGTAAGCATGTCTGCAGCATTCTCTTTTTTGTGAATCTTCAGAATTGAGATCTCACTAGTAGAAATCCAGTCTTGAACCGTGTGATACATCACTGCTATGTGTTTTGTCCTGGTATGATATACCTGATTCTTTGACAAATAGATAGCACTCTGATTGTCACAATATATGGAGATTGATTTCTGATTTATGCCCAAACCATTCACCAAACCTCTCAACCACACTGCTTCCTTAGAAGCTCTTGTCAACGCCATGTATTCTGCCTCTGTAGTGGATAAAGTTGTCGTAGACTGAAGCACTGACCGTCAGCTGACGGGTCCACTAGCAAGTGTATAAACATAAATAATCATGGATCTCCTCTTATCTAGATCCCCTGTATAATCAGCATCTGCATATCCAACTATAGTTTCTGACCCTTGTTTTCTTTCAAAGATTATCCCCAAGTCTTTGGCACCCTTCAAATACTGGAGAATCAACTCAACTGCATTCCAATGTTCTTTTCCTAGATTCGTCATATATTTGCTGACTACCGACTGATTGAGCGATATCTGGTTACGTACAAACCATGGCATACATGAAGCATTCCACTACATTAGCATACGATGTTCTTAACATCTCTGGAACTTCATCTTCTATACTTGGACACTGTCTGGCACTCAAGCTGAAATGAGTTGCAAGTGGAGTAGACACTGGCTTTGTTTTCTGCATGCTAAATTTCTCAAGTACCTTTCAAATGTAATTCTTCTGTGATAACCACAACTTTCTAACCTTTCTTTATCTCCTAATTTCCATCCCTAACATTTTCCTGGCTACCCCAAGGACCTTCATGTCAAACTCCTTACTTAACTGGGATTTAAGTTCAACTACCTTGGACATGTCTTTACATGCAATGAGCATGTCATCCACATAGAGCAATAACAAAATGAGAGTATCATCAAGCACCCTATAGTATACACAACAATCATACTCACATCGCTGGTAGCTAATCTGCAACATATAAGAATCAAAGCACTTATACCATTGCCTTGGAGATTGTTTAAGCCCATACAGTGACTTCTTCAATCTGCACACATGGTCTTCCTTGCCTGCTTCTTTGAACCCTTCTAGTTTCTCCATGTAAATGTTTTCTGTTAGTGCCCCGGCTTCAATGAATCTCTAAGTTTGTCAATTCCATGACTCGTGAAAAGGCAATTGCTAGAAGCTTGAAGAACTCAATGTGATGAAGAAAGAAGATCATGCTCCACCGCATTGAAGATCATCTTTATGGAAATCACAAAAAACAAGTATGTGGCCATAGATGACTTTAGGTGGAACCCACACCTTAGAGAGGATCATCCCTAGACTTAGTTGCATATGTTGGCAATGGAAATAATAAGCCTAGAGAGGAAGCTTGAGAGTAAATTGGAAGCGAACTTGGAAATATGAATTAAGTTCACTGTCAGCTCGACCAGTCGTTCTCACTGACCCCTCGGTGGAGGCAGGATCGACCCATCATGGTCATAGACTAGTTGGCCAAATTGACAGAGGTTCTGCATCATGGAACTGTCATTCTGGATAAGCCTCTGATCGATAGTCTCATATGCACCGACCCCTTGGTGATGAATCCAACAACCCCTCGTGGTCAACGACTCGCCGATGAAAAACTTATGAGGTCTGAACTTTGAACTCAAATGGGCTCTTGAAAAAATAGACATCTTAGTATTTTAAGACCGATCGAGAATAACAGGACGAAGCCTCTGTAAAGGGCGACAGGTCGTTTTGGGTAGGACAAGTTTAGGGACATGAAACTCGGTCTGCATGGTGTTGCCCCAGATCAGGACCCTTGTATGGACCGACCTCTCGGTGCCATGACTGTCGACCCATCGGTGACACCGACCTGTCGACTGGCAATTAATTATGTCGTTGGGGGTGAATTTAATGTCCAACAGTCAGGAATATAATTAAGTTCACTTTCTGATCGACCAGTCGTTCTCAATGACCCCTCGGTGGAGACAGGATCGACCCATCGTGGTCATATTCTGGTTGGCCAGATTGACAGAGGTTCTGGATCATAGAACTATCATTCTGGGTAAGCCTCTGATCAAGAGTCTCGTATGCACCGACCCCTCGGTGATGAACGTAACGACCCCTCGTGGTCAATGACTCGTCGATGAAAAACTTGTGAGTTCTGGACTTTGAACTCAAATAGGCCCTCAAAAAAATAGACATCTCGGTATTTCAAGACCGATCAAGAATACCAAGACGACGCCTCTGTAAAGGGCGACGTGGCGTTCTGGGCAGGACAAGTTTCAGGACATGAAACTCTATCTGCATGGTGTTGCCCCAGATCAAGACCCTCGTATGGACCGACCTCTTGGTGCCATGATTGTCGACCCATCGGTGACACCGACCTGTCGACCAGGAATTAATTATGTCGTTGGGAGTGATTTTAATATGTAACAGTCGGAAATATGAATTAAGTTTATTGTCAGCTCGACCAGTCATTCTTACTGACCCCTCGGTGGAGACAGGATCGACCCATCGTGGTCATAGACTGGTCGGCCAGATTGACAAAGGTTCTGCGTCATAGAACTATCATTCTGGGTAAGCCTCTGATCGAGAGTCTCGTATGCACTGACCCCTCGGTGATGAATCAAAAGACCCCTCATAGTCAACGACTCGTCGACGGAAAACTTGGGAGGTATGAACTTTGAACTCAAATGGGCTCTCGAAAAAATAGACATTTCGGTATTTCGAGATCGATCGAGCATACCAGGACGACGTCTCTGTAAAGGGCGATAGGTCGTTCTGGGCAGGACAAGTTTCGAGACATGAAACTTTGTCTACATGGCGTTGCCTAGATCGAGACACTCATATGGACCGACCTCTCTGTGCCATGACTGTCGACCCATCGGTGACACTGACCTGTCAACTGGGAATTGATTATACCGTTGGGAGTGAATTTAATGTGCAACAGTCGGGTGGTTGAACGGTAATAAATATAAGCACCGACCCATCAGTGCCCCGACTTATCAGTACTGGATAGTTTGAAAAACCATGTTACCTCCTCTATAAATATTAGAGTTGTGTTATCATTTAATCATCTTCCTTGAACTGAGAAAATTCATACACTCTAAGGAACGATCAACTCTCTTGTGCCTACACCTGAGAATCATATACAAGCAATTTATTGATTGAGTTAGTGAAAGAGAAAAAGAGATGAGGAAAGAAAAGATACGAACTAGGATAGAATCAGTTTCATAGTCACCCTGAGATTGTGATTGCTCAACGACAGCTACAAGGCAGAGTGTCGGGATTAAACTCAGGCACACGTTGGGTGGATCTTTGAGAAGCACACATCTTCGAGAAACAGCGACAAAGGCAAATGCTTCTTAGTTTTAATTTTGTTTTAAATCTTTTATCCTGTTAAAGTGGATTAAGGAGGCTTGGCTCCGAAACCACTATAAAAAATGTAGATCATCGTCTCTCGCACATGTGGTGGGTGGAATTCTCAGCCAATTCAAATAGGTATAATTCTTATTTTACATGTGTGGGTGAGGGTACAAGTCCCCACTTAGTGAATTTGGAGATAACTCAAGGTTGAGCTAGTCCTAATAGTGGATGTAGGTTGACTAACCGAACCACTATATATCTTGTATCCTTGTGCTTGTGATGTTAGAGCTAATTCCTTGTGTTGATTACTTAATCACATTTTCTAACACGCACACACACACTTGATTGTTATATCCGCTACACTTAATTAATCAATCAAGTAATTTTTAAAAAGACCAACGAAATGAGAATGAAGTATTCCCACCCCCCCCCCCCCCCCCCCCCCCCCTCTCCCCCTCTCCTTCTCCCTCTCTCCTGGGTCAATCTTGTTCTAGCAACCAAGGGAGAACTTTCAATTGGTATCAGAGCCTCGTGCTCTTCGTAAAGGATTCAACCATCCGAGTTGATCCAACCTAGAACATCATGGGAGTCAGTCATGCAATATCCAAACTCCTTTACTTCAATAGAACAAATTATGCCTCATTGAAAGGCAAAATGAGAAGTTTCTTTGTTTCCATATATTCATCGGCATGGGATATTGTTAAGACTGGATGGCAAGAACCTATGGAAAAGAAGATGATAGCATCCACCTCAACCATGTTTATGACACCCAAACCTTTTACCTCTTGGACCCCTGTTGAAAAAGCTGCTCAGACAGTTGATGGCAAAGCATGAATGCCCTTAACTGTGTAGTACCCGATAGCAAGATAAGCGACCTATGGAACTGCAAAGGAGGCATGGGAAGTTCTTGAAAGAACTCATGAAAGGCACCTCAATAGTTAAGAGGTCCAAACTTTAGATCCTCTAAAATCAATTTGATATAATTAAAATGAGGGAGGATGAAGTCTTCATGGATTTCTATTCCAAGATAAGCAACATTATGAATCAAATGTACGCTCTAGGTGAAGGGAGACCTAAGGACAAGGTATGTACCAAAATTTTCCGGAATCTTACAAAAAGATTCAAGTCTAAGGTTGTGGTTATGGAAGATAACAGAGATGTATCTATGATGAACATTGATGATTTGGTTGGTTCACTACAAACCTATGAACTGCACTTTGAACAACCAAAGGATAAATCCATTGCCTTAAAATAAAAGAAAATAAAAGAAAAAAGAAGATTCTTTGGAATATGAATTCTCAACTGAAAGAATGGCAATGTTTGCCAAAAAGTTTTACAAAAATTGTTAAAAGAAACAACTTGAGAAGAATGGATAAAGGTGAATCAAATAAAAGATACCCAAAAAGGCAAGAAGAAACCAGAGGAAAACGGAAAGAGAGAGAAGTTGCCAAGGAGCAAACATGTTATAATTGTGGTGGGAGAGGACACTTCATGAACAAATGTCCCTCAGAAAAAATTAAGAAGGCTATGAATGTGTGTGTGACACATGTGGACACCTCTGAATCTAAGAGTGGTTCAGACAAAAAGACTCAAGGGAAAGTTGATATATCGAAAAGTCTCATAGCCTCAGCCATTGGTGATCAAGAAAATCACACAGTTGTAATGGAGGATGATGTGAGTGAAGATGATAAAACTCTTCAAGCCTCCTAAAGTGCCATGTTCCTTGAAAGTTAGATGTTGGCAAAGAAATTAGACAAGGTTAAAAATGAAAACCTAAACCTCTCTAATCAATTGGAGGATTTAAAAACTGAAAAATCTCTCCTAACCTCTAAACTGGATCTATCTGACAATGAAAACTCAAAACTAAACGAGAGTAATAAAACCTTTTTTGAAGAGGATGTAAAAAGATTATCTGTGGAAGTTAAGGAATTAAAAATTCATAAAGAAAAATTCTAAGATAAGTTTACCCAAGGTGATGAAAGACTTACAAGACTCTTAGGTTCGGGTAAACAATATGGTGATAGATCTGGTCATGGTGCCTCATCCACCAAATAACCTATGAACCATGGGGTGTTTGGAACAATAAGTGTCTCTCACCCTTCAAGGGGAAAGTGTTGTTTCTGTCACAAGGTTAGACATTTCAAAAGAAATTGCTACCATTGGAAGAGACACTTGGAAAGGAAAGCACAAGATAAAAGGCACAATCCAGTAAAGCCTATGCCTAAAAGACATCCACCAACACCAAACCTTAAAAGAAACCCAGGAAAGGTGGACACAAGGCAAGACTCTTTGTTGAGACAACTGAATCATGTCTTAAAAGAGTTGAAGGATCCAAAGTTTGGTCATCAAAGGTATGATCATAGGGGTGTGTATGGAACACAAAATGCCACGATCTTTGTACCCAGGAGATAGAACACTATTCATGTTTTGTTTTGGTTTAAGATTTACTTCCATAACTTAGACCACTACAAATGGGCTCACAAGAGACCATGTGAGTTCACATAGCAGAACAATGTTGTGACATTAGGAGAGAAAAATTGGTTAAATACAAGTCTAGAATGTACTCTTCCTAGCTATAGTACATATTTTACTTGGAAAGTCACACACTCCATTCAAAGTATTTTGAACTTTATGTGTTTTGGAATGTAAATTTTGATCTTGTACATGTTTTAATGATTTGATGAATTATTTTTGGCATATCTGTGTTTTATCATATTAGAATAGATCTGTGTATGTCGTGCTTAGAATAGGATTTCATCAAGTTGCACAAATCACGGATGATTGCTCTTTTATCTAAACCTCTCGGTATAGTCCACATGTCGGTAAATAGAATAGTCGGCGTGACAGACATGTCGGTACTGTACTAAATCGAGCACTGTAGAAAAAGGCAAAAATTGTCGAAAGGTTCGACATTTCGATGGAAATGACATGTTGGTGAGACATAATGTTTAAGTTAAAAGGGACCCTTTTTGCGAAAACGACAATTCATTTGAATTTGTCGTCTCCTCTCCCGCGAAGGTCTGGTGATCTCCCTTTTACCTCTCGCGTCCTAGACCAGTCGACGTGGCCTCAAGAGAATGTCAGTCTGCGCAGAAAGGTATTCACACTTGAAAGGTGAATGGACAACCTTGAAAGAAGTCTAGATAACATCAGGTTGTCTGTCCAGGAACTCGTTTCTGCTATCACCTCCTCTGCTAGATCTTATAGCACAGTTCCATATTCTCTATCCTTTTCTCCTCCAGCACCTCCTCAAGATGGCCCTGCTTAGGATAGTTTTCATGTTTCATGTCTCTATTTTGAAAAACTATACCTTTTGATATTTTGTCTGAGCATCCATGATGCCCCCTCCAAAACCATACGTACTGCACATTTTGATTATCAATGATATGATATGGTTTCTATGGTTTGATGTGTGTATTGCTATATTTGAATGCCTTCTATCTCTTGTCTATGGTTAACATGGTTTTTGTTAAATAGACTAACATGTAGGTTTGAATGAGTTGGTTTTATATTGGCATGTTCGGGAGATAGGGATCGGGTTGTGATGTTGCACACATCCTTGGAATTTAGGGAAACACAAAATATGTGTTGTTTAGCACCTGTCACTGGTCATGACAGTGTGAGGAGATGAGTAGAAGAAGCTAGAAAATATAGCTTGGAGAATGGAGGAGAAGACTCCAAAAAGGGAAGCTAGGTAAGTTAGCTTGACCCCATTGGGAAAACACCTTTAAGAAAGCACAACTCTTTAAGGGAAAGAAGAAGTAAAACTGTACTGCAATGGAAATTTGCATTATACTGTGGGGGAGATAAATGCTTGAATGCATGAGAAGCACGCATTGATCAATGGAAAGATTAAATAAGTTGGAAGTGAACTTATGGAAGCACTAAATGCAAGAAACATGGGGAAGTTCTTAAAATCCAATTCATTCAAAATGAAAGGAAAGTCGATGTCTGCCTACTAAACCTTTGTCAATTGTATGAAAAAATGGGGGAGAAATTAGTAGAAGTTGTTAGACATCAAAGCCAATTAAGAGGAATAATTGGTAAGATTGGAAGAAGCCAATGGACATGGGAATGTTTATGCTTGGAGTTTGGGAAATCAAACTCAAGAAGATTGGGGGAGAAAATCTTCTAAACATTGTTAGCTTATAGAAACTATGGGTAGTGTTGGTTTCTAGGAAATGATGGAGTATGGGGGAATTTAAGTACAAATCTTGTTTAGTCCATGAATGCATATTTATGTTTTGAACTAACCCCTCTAATTATTTTCTAGTGTTGCTTGCTTATGTGTTGAAACATGTAAACATAAATTGAAGCAAGCTGAACAATAATATGCAAAGATCATAGTCTTGTTTTCCATTTGAATATGTACATGTAAACAATGTAATATTTTTGTATTCAAATGTGATGTAATAAGGGTGGGTTTGTAATTGGGTTAACTTCTAGGTTTTGTCATGAAATTGACAAAGGGGGAGATTGTTAGTACTACGTCTTTGCCGAGTCCCTAAGTTTGTCAATTCCATGACTCGAAAAGAAGCACTGGCTAGAAACTTGAAAAACTCAAGGTGATTAAGAAAGAAGATCATACTCCACCAGATTGAAGCTCATCGTTATGGCCATCACAAAAAAAAGGTATGTGGCCATAGATGACATTAGGTAGAACCCACACCTTAGAAATGACCATTCATAGACTTAGTTGCATATGTTGGTAATGGACATAATAAGTCTAAAGAGAAATCTTGACAGTGAATTGAAAATGAACTTAGAAATATGAATTAAGTTCATTGTCAGCTCGACCAGTCGTTTTCACCGACCCCTCAGTGGAGACAGGATCGACCCATCGTGGTCATATTCTGGTTGGCCAGATTGACAGAGGTTCTGGATCATAGAACTATCATTCTGGGTAAGCTTCTGATCAAGAGTCTCGTATGCACCGACCCCTCTGTGATGAACGTAACGACCCCTTGTGGTCAATGACTCGTCGATGAAAAACTTGTGAGTTCTGGACTTTGAACTCAAATAGGCCCTCAAAAAAATAGACATCTTTGTATTTCAAGATCATTCGAGAGCACCAAGACCGACCTCTCGGTAAAGGGCGACAGGTCGTTCTGGTCAGAACAAGCTTTTGGACATGAAACTCTGTCTGCATGGTGTTGCCCTAGATTTAGACCCTCATATGGACCGACCTCTCAGTGCCAAGACTGTCAACCCATCGGTGACACCGACGTGTCAATCGGGAATTAATTATGTTGTTGGGAGTGCATTTAATGTGCAACGATCGGGTGGTTGAACAGTAATAAATATGAACACCGACCCATCGGGCCTCCGACCTGTTGGTACTAGACAATTTGAAAAACTATGTTACCTCTTATATAGTATGAGAGTTGTGTGATCATTTAATTATCTTCCTTGAACTGAGAAAATTCACACACTCTAAGGAACGATCAACTCCTTTGTGCCTACACCTGATAATCATATCCAACCAACCTATTGATCGAGTTAGTGAAAGAGAAAAAGAGATGAGGAAAGAAAATACACCAACTAGGATAGAATCAGTTTCCTAGTCACCCTGAGATTGTGATTGCTCAACGACATCTACAAGGCAGAGCGTCGGGATTAAACTCGGCCACACATTGAGTGGATCTTTGAGAAGCACACATCTTCGAGAAAGAGAGACAAAAGCAAGTGCTTCTTGGTTTTAATTTTGTTATAAAACATCTATCCTGTTAAAGTGGATTGAAGAGGCTTGGCTCTAGAACCACTATAAAAAATCTAAAGCGCGTCTCTGGCACATGTGGTGGGTAGAATTCACAGCCAATTCAAATAGGTGGAGATCATATTTTACATGTGGTGGGTGAAATTCGCAGTCGATTGAGTGAGGTGCAATTCCTACTCTAATTGAGAGAGTGTAAGTCCCCACTTAGTGAATTTGGAGATAGTCAAAGGTTGAGCTAGTCCTAACAGTGGATGTAGGTTGGCTAACCGAAGCACTATATATATCTTACGTCCTTGTACTTGTGGTGTTAGAGTTAATTCCTTGTGTTGATTGCTGAATCACATTTGGTAACACACACACACACGAGATTGTTATATCTGCTGTACTTAATTAATCAATCAAGTTATTTTTAAATGGACCAACGAATTGGGATTGACCTATTCAAAACCTCCCCCCTCTCGGGCCAATCTTGTTCTAACACCCAAGGAAAAACTTTCAGTTTCCTCCAAATCACAGTGAAGGAAAGCATTCTTTACATCTTTACATTTAATTGTTCAAGCTCCATGTCGAACTGTGCTACCATCGCCAATGACACCCTGAAAGATGTGTGCTTGACAACTGGAGAGATTATCTCATCATAATCAACCCCCTCATTCTGTGAGTACCTCTTTACTACTAGTCGTGCTTTGAACTTTGGCTTCTCATTTTCTTGCAATGTTTCCTCTTTTCTAAAAACCCATTTGTTGCCAACTGGTTTTCTGTCATTCGGTTTCGGAACTAACTCCCATATTGAGTTATGGTGAAGTGATTCCATCTCATCAACTTGGCACTCATCCAACCTTCTCTTTCACTGCTCTCAATAGCCTCCTGGAAAGTAGTCGAATCACTACTACTGGTGATAAAAACAAAGTGTACCTCATCATCATCCCATCCAAGCCTTTGATGTGGCCAGATGGTTCTCCTTGTTCATCCCTGTGTGAAATTGGTGGGCTCCTACTGAGTTTCTGTCTGTTCCACACCTCCTGATGTGCTGGTCTTATCTTGACCCTGTGTTTGATTCTAAGTTGTGGTTTCACCTTCTCTTTGTTGTTTTCTTGAAATCCATTCTCAAGTTCTCTCTTCATTATAGAAGCTTCATCAAACACTACATCTCTATTGTACATTATTTTTCTGTTTTCTAGATCGCATAACTTGTACCCCTTCACTCCCTTCTCAAACCCGAGAAATATGCATCTGAGTGACTTGAAGTCTAACTTGGATCGCTGATCACTGGGGATGTGTGCATAAGCTGGAAAACCGAATACTCTCAAAACTGAGTGGTCCACTTCTTTACCTGAACACACCTCTTCTGGAGCTTTTAGATTGAGGAATGTATTTGGTGACTTGTTGACCAAGTAGCATGCATGATTGACTATTCTACCCAAAAATCATTGGATAAGCCTGCATGAAACCTCATGTTCCTCGTTCTTTCCAAAATTTTGGAACAGTGAAGTGTCTCGTGATGCCCTCATCTCTGCAAAACTGTAGAAACCCTCCATGTCTGTATTCACCACCATTGTCTATTATCGGATACTTGATTTTTCTACATGTTTGATTTTCTACCTCTGCCTTCAACTCTTTGAACTTAGAGAAGACTTCTGATTTTCCCTCATGAAGTAGACCCAGACCTTTCTTGAAAAATCATCAATGAAAGTCACAAAGTAGGAAACTCCACAGTTTGACTTAACTGGGGAAGGTCCCCAAACATCTAAGTGAATGTTGTAACGCCCCATCTCGCTACGGGCACGTTATCTCCGAAATATCTCAAAACATCACAAAAGATGGATCTTGGGTATTATTTATTTTATTCTTTTTGAAACGGGGTAACTGTTTCCCGCTCAACAACCACAAGTCCACAATGCTAAGAAACAAACAAAACAACCATAGACTGGTCAAATATAATTATACAGCCATCTAAACAAATATGTGATAATGAACTCATACAATCTAGAGTCTCTCAAATATAAAGCGTAAGCATGAACATAAGATGTCTAACTACCATTTCTCCTCCCCAGGTGCTTGCTCAAGGGGTCTGTTTGGTTCCGCAATTGGGGTACCTAAAAGGTAAGGGGGAGCTAACCAGTCCAGTGAAGGGATAATCATAACACATGTCAGCAACATAAACATATATCACATGTATAAAAATGTAATGAACATAATAGAATGAATGTCCCTCTACATGAGTGCCCTACTATACTACTATCAATAGTCTCACTGACCAGTCCGAGACATCACCTCTATAACTCACAATGGTCCTCCAACAACTGCGGTCTCCCTACCAATACAACGGGAGACCATACAATGCTCAACCGCCGGAATGCAATGGGGAAACCCGCATCCCCTATGGGGGTCTCAATCGCCAGAGCATAACGGGGAAGCCAATCTAAAGGGGCAGGCACCTCAACCGCCGGAATGCAACAGGGAAACCCGCATCTTCTATGGGGATTTCAACAGCCGGAGCGTAACGAGGAAGTCCTCCGAACAATCAAACTCATCGCATCATCATAATCACATACACATAAATAGTTCATCCATTTTGATATCCAACGGCACATTGTCCGTTGCAAGTTATCACTTATTGATGTACATGATATCATGGTCAAGTATAACCACATGAACCGAATTCAACTATAATCAACCAAATCAATATCATACTTCATCAAGTGAATCAAAAGTATGAAACAAGTTGCTTAAACAAAAATCTCTATGTCCGACATAATTGTATTTGTATTTTATAAATGAATACACAGTGCATCACTAACAACTTCCACTTATCATATTCAATATCCATTTATTCAGTTAGAATTGTCCATAATTGCACATAGCTGACATGAGTACACTCGAATCAATCCATTTCCACATGATCAATTTCAACAGTTTCCCCCTACCGAGTGGCTTAGAAAATAGAGGGTCCAGTTCGGGTCACTCCATGTCCGGTAATAAAAGTTTGAGATATGCAAATGCATGCTAAACCGTGGTAAATCCCCTCACAGTGTGTATAGAGTCGAAAATCCGAAGCAAACAATCGGCTTGATGGGTTGAAGGAAACTCTTGAAACAATCGTGAACGAATAAGTAAACAAATCAAAACGGGCTAAAAAGAGACCGGATAGAAAACGGGCCTAAAATTGGACTGGGCCTGAAATGGGTCAGGGTTGAAAATGGGCCTAGAAACTGGTCGGGCTTGAAAACGGGCTTAAAATGGGCTAGGCAAAAGAATTGGGCCTGTCAAAGTTGGGCCGGACCAGAACTGGCTAGGCCAGGCCAGGTCTTGGCTTGGTTGGACAGAAAAAATGGACCAAATCCAAAACTGGGCTAGACCGAGTATGGGCTTCGCCTAAGTAGGCCAGATCCGAATCAGTTTATTGGGTCAAGTCTGGACCAGTGGGCCAAGCAATTGGGTCACAATCCAAGCCCAAAGGTTTGGTTGACTCGGGATCCCAACCGAGTTCACTCAGAAACTGAGTGCAGCGACTGCTTCAAGGGGAGGGGGTCTCCTAGGGTTTTCTGAGGGAAAGGGAGATCGAAATTGAGGGAAGGAGATGAGGGGCGTCCGTGCGGCTGCACTGTAGCTAAAAGCTATAGTGCGGCGGGATGGGGGAGGTTTTAAAGGTTTAGGGTTTTGAATGTGTTGCTTCTTCTCCTTCCTTTTTTTTTCTTTTATACACATCCTCTAATCATGTTTTAATGGCTTAAGATAGGAATAGATTATGAAAAGACTCTAGCTTTGGTTAGAGGAAAGAGTGAACTCACTAAGAGTGATATGAATGGTTTTATTTATGTTTAAAAATGATAAGAAATGGATTCCATGAGGGATGGTCAAGCCAAATATACAAACAAAGAAGACTGACAAACAGTCAGTCGACTGAATCAGGGATTCATTCGACTGAATTGGTGTTGGCCCAAACAGAAAACCATTTCTAGGAGTTTCAGTCGACTGAATCTTGTGATTCAGTCGACTAAACAAGGGTTGGATTTAAATATAAGGGTTATAATGGTGTATCAGCCGACTGAATCTAGGATTCAGTCGACTGAATACAGACGTAACGAATAAGAAAAAGGATCTGGGTTGTTTCAGCCGACTGAATATATGATTCAGTCGACTGAATGATTACTTGTCAAACACGAAAATTGTTGCTTGAGGATTCAGCCGACTGAATCTATACTGGCCGAACACACAGTTAATCTAATCCAAAGTCAGCTGACTGAATCTGTGATTCAGTTGACTGAAAGAGGGTTGACCGAGAATACAAAGGGTTTGACTCAGAGTCAGCCAACTGAATCTATGATTCAGTCGACTGAAAGGGTGCGAGTTAGGGTCCAAACAGTACTGAGTTGGGTTTCAGCCGACTGAATGTGTATTTCAGTCGACTGAAAGTTTACGGTAAGGCAGAACATTGTACCTGGGTATGATTCAGTCGATTAAATTACTGATTCAATCGACTGAATTAAAAAGTTGATTTTTTTATGATGTTTCTAGAAACTTCAGTCTATCTGGAAGGATGTAAGTGATGATTTAGATTAAATGGATAATTAAATTGAATATTGTATACGATTGAATTCATTAAGGTAAAGAGATTTGGCAAACGAGTGTGCGATTGGTTTTGACTTATTTTTGCACGTCACGTCACAAAACAGCAAGGATATTATACTAGAACTTGGTAGGATTCCTACCTTTTTGAAATACATGTGGATCTTATATATATTTGTGTTACTGACTTTGTATTTCCCAACATTATGACTTACTTTGATTTATGAAATGTATATGATTATGAACTATTTTCGATGGTATGATGTGATTTGAAATAAAAAGGCATTATGGCATTCATGACCTCATGCATGGCATGGGAGGGAGCACATGGGACATCAAGTCAAGTTATGAGCTGTCCGGACATGACTTGGGGCTTGAAAACTGGCTTGGAAGAAGCTATGTGAACCATTGATATGTTTGGCCTTGTCCGGGATTGCTAGATAGGGGTACTCGTAATTTGGGCTAAAGAACTCTGGGGTAACCAGTCCAAAAACCTTGCATAGAGGGAGGAGTCCACGCTCCATCGATAATTCCGATTAACACACATGGGGAGGTATAACATTGACCTAGTGGTGTCGTCACAAAACACTATGGGTGTAAATGGCCAAGGGAACACCTTGATATGGCTTATTTTATCAAGGAAACTATTGATATGGTTTGTATTGTGTTGGATATGGAGATTGGGTGAGGGATCATTGGCATATAACACCCATGACATGACACATACATTAGCATGATTTGGATATGTTTATCATGTGCTGTTTTTGGTACTATGATATGTTTACAGTTTTGATATGATGTACTTATTCTGATTTTTATATTGATCGTATGTGTACATAACCCTATTTGGAATTCCTACTGAGCACGTTGACTAACGCCCTACTTCTACCCTTTAGATGATGGAACAGGAAATGGAAAGGACATGGGACGTGAAGGAAGCCAAGCTTAGGAACTTGGGCAGTTTATGCTTATTTTACTTAATTGATTTTGGAACAATGTATTGAGATTACTATTAATTTTGGGATTGTAATAACTTAGATTTATTTTGCTATGGTTTGATGATTTTTGGATATTTAAACTTCAGTTAATTTTATGTGATTGACTTCCTTGCTTAGTATTGATGTCATGTTTATGGATGAAATCTTATCCATATGTCTATTCCGCATTTATTTGTAAGCGTGTGAAATGTCTTAGTGGACTTAGTCAACGCACACGTAAGGGTTGTCAGTTAAGAGTCGGGTTTTGGAAACCCGGACTTAGCTCGCGTCATGATGTTCCCGCTCTCTCTCACTCTCACTCTTAATTGAAAAAAAAAAATAAACTCTGATTTTCGGCGAGTGAAAAAGGGCAGGGCGTTACAAGGACAATCCCCAATTTTTCAATCCTTTGCAAAAATCTTGATTAATATAAATTAAACACCGAATGACACAATTAATCAAATTGCAAAAGTGTTGTGTGAACTAGAGATGTGCAAATTTAACATTCACACAAGCAATCCACCAATCACAACGATACACGATGTATAGTGGTTCGATTTAAACAAACCTACATCCACTAATGGACTCACCCAATCTTGGGCTATCCCAAATCTACTATGTGGGGAATTACACCCTCACTAATAGAGTAGGAATTTCACCTACACAATCCTAGATTTTGAAAGGTTCGACCAACCCCGGTTTACTTCCTTATCCCTCTATTTTTTATAATGGTTCAAGCCCTTTCTTTAATCCACTTCACAAGAAGATAATTGAAATGAAAATAAAATGGAGCACTTGCCTTTATAGCTTACTTGAATATAGATGTGCTTCAGAAGTTCTCCATAGCTTTGATCTCTTGATGTAGAAGATGTTCCAATGTATGCACAATCACAAGCTTGGGAGGGTTTCTAAGATTTATGGTTTCCCTATGTTTATCCTAGTTGATTTCTTCCTCTCTCTGTCTCTATTTCTCAATCAAGAATTGATTGAAGGATATTCCAAAATGAAGATTGTTTTGAGAGAATAAGATATGGAGAGTGTAGGGACCTCATATTTATTTCTCTGGTTTTTCAACTTCAATAGCTCTCTCTATCAAAAGGAATTTCGGAGTTTAAATAAGAAAATCTGAGATTTCAAATTTCAGAATCTCGTGATGGGTAGTGAATCGACGATCAATCATGGTGACTTGGGTATGTTTTCCACCAAGCAGACCGTTGCGCATTAAATGCACTCCAACGGAACAAAAACGGTAACCCACGCCGGGTCATGAGACACGACTGATCCTTGAGTTCTGTTGCCGATGGATTGTGATTTGACGATAGTATCGACCTGAGAGCAACTAAAATTTACATAGTGAGACTTGCCTAGAACCCTGAAGAATTAAGCCGACAAGTCGTGAACACAATGGGTCGTGTCCTAACCATGAGATGGGTTGTGTCCGGATCATCGCAATCGATCGTGCTTCCCACGAATGTATCGACCTGAGGCAAAACATCTTAGATAATATTTTTCCAAACAGAACCTTGTCAATTTGTAGACAATGGATCGTAAGACCACGAAGGGTTTTCCCTGTCCCATACGATAGATCGTTAGACCACGAAGGGTCATCCCTGTCCCAGATGAAGTATCGTCAAACACGATCGGTCGGACTGACAGTTCATCAGCTTTTCAAGGTTAAGTCCATTTGGTTCTGCTGGATGTCAAAGGTCCATAGGCTTGACTAAATGTGATACCTAAGCCTAGGCAAGGTCCACCTAAGGTGTGGGTTCCATCCTAAGGTCATCCATGGCTAATTTACCTTGAGTGATTGCCATACACATGATGAACATGAAATTTTCACTTGATCGTCAATACTTTGAGGCTTGATTCATTGGCTTCAATCTTCCAAGGTTCTTCACTGAAGTCACGAATTTGACAAAAATGTGACTCAACAAGCCAAGGTACTAACAGGGTTTGAATAAAAAAAATTGAAAGAGGGATTTGGACAAGATCTTTGTTTGCCGTTGCTGCTATGCACCGCCTTTGCATCCTTGTCTCCACCGCCTTTCGCTATTGCCATCTCTTGTTTGCTCGAAGCAAAGTGTTCTGCATAGTTGGGTCTGAGTAATTGCACCTATCTCTGGAGTTTCATAGTTTATTCGCATGGCATGCACTTCTGGCCTTTGTTTTGTTCTGCTTTCTTGTATTGGTGTGTGAAACAGCTTTAAAAAAATCCTACAAGCAAGAGTTAGGATTTCAGGTTTGCTGTTGTCCGTTTGTTCTTCAGAGAGGTGGTCGAGTTTCTGATCTAAAGATGCCAGTGAAAGTCGAAGTAGTTGCAGCCAACATCCAACTTGATTACATCTGATTGCATTTGTAGTCTCTTCTTTGTCTTTGTCTCCCTTTTTTGTCAATTTTTATTTTGCATTGGTACACCTTGTCTCCTCCATTTGCATCCACAATTTGGAGTATTTGGTTTCTTGTTTTCTTTATAGTTTGTAGTCTTCTCGCACTTTGCAGTCCCTACTTGCACCCGTCAGATTTTTATGTTCTTCGGTATTGGAATTAGAATTGGAAGTGCCATTAGCATTGGCATTCATATTGGCATTAGTATTGACATGAATTGATGGATCCTAGCAATTGTCTACAACTCTTCTTCTCTAGCAGCCTCCAACACACTTTGCATTTTGGTACAGTTTGACTTCATCGGCACTTCGTCACCAATGACCAGCTACCGCTCCACTATATGGCATCATCAGTTGAGTTATTTAGTTTGCATTTTGTTTTAGTTCAATAATTGTAAACTCAAGTGGACCACTTGAGTTTAAGGGGAAATATTGAATATATTAGAATTAATATGTAATTAGGATTCTTAGATTAGGTTAACCTCTATTAAGAGATGCATTTAGTTTAGATTACATTAGAGTTTGAATTTGATTGAAATAGCCTAGGGTTGGCTAGAGGCTAGATATACATGTGTAATAGACTTTTGAGTAATACAGTTTAGTACTTTCTAACACAATTATCTTCTCCACCCGCTCTAAAATACTAGATTTCATCGCAAGAATGAGAGGTTTCTCTGTACTATGGCCATCCCTCCTTCCATCATCTTGATTATTCCATTTAGCTTTTTGCAATATGATGCAGGCGTATGTGGGCGTGATCAAAATGTTAATTTTTACCCCGGTGGGTACATTGACAAATTAGCAAATTCAAACCCTAAGTCAAAAGATGAAAATTTTATTTTTGATCCCAGTCCAAACAGGCTCAAGCCTAATACAACAAGCCCAATTGAATCAAGCTGCTCCAATAAACTTCAAAAACTCCAGACATACTACACGTGTGCAAGTGGAAAGGTACCTGACTGATCCAATTCCTAGCCTAATCAAGATGCCTAAAGTCTTTAGGAAATTGTTGAAATGCAACACGGGTGGAGCATGCAAGCAGCCACGTTGGCAGAGTTTTAATTTCTTTAGGATTAAGTATTAGTCTAACTTAGGCAATTCTATTTTATTTCAAACTATAGGTTAATTTAGAACTTGTTATTTTTGGGAGTTTCAAATTTAGCAGATTGTTAAAATTAGTAGGGTGAGGGTCGGCTACCTACTTAGAGTTTTTGGTATTTGTGTTTTCTTATTTAAAGGTCAACATCTCTTGTAATTGGAGATGATTTTGATTAATAAAATTCAGTTTTTTTTTCAGCAAACTTTATGTGTTTGTTTGAGTTTGGATACTCCAAAAGGTTGCAGATTCTTGCAGGAAAATCCAGCCATTTGATTGTGTGTTGTTGCAGCAAGAAGTTGCAGAAGTGCAACCCAGCCCAAATCCAAGTGTTGGATGGTGGTTCAGCCGCCTATTTGTTACCGTGAACACCTCTAGGAACTGTTGAGTTGGTACTCCCACATCAGGCCAAGAATTATACGAGTCAGCCCTGCTATTGTAGCGATTTGTGGATGTTCTTGGGGAGACCAGCAATTGGACAGGTTTCCTGCTGAGTTTTGAAGAAGCAGAACAGAGAGGACAGTGGTGATTAAAGTCCGGGGTTGGTGAAATCCCGTTGTGATTGTCAATCCAGCGATCGGGTTATTAGATTTGTGATCGTGTTGTTACTAAGCTTCCGTGTAATAATTGGGTTTTGACAATGTATTCAGACTAATATTCAAGCTTCTGCTATAATTCGAGATTGGATATTCTTAATCCTACCTATCCTACATCACAATATCAAGTACTCAACGAGTTGAAGTGCTCGTGTGTTTTTCTTTTGCAATGTAAACATTTTTCAGTCATGGACACGCTACATTAACATTTTCATTTGTATCCAGACAAAACAAAAAATAAGGCTGCGTTTGGATGGGGTAAAGGTGGGTAATGAAGGGTAATCTCTCGTTACCCTTGTTTGGCAATGGAGAGGTGAGAGTAAAAATTCAAATTTTTACCCCTCTCCCTCCCTTTCTGAAAACCCTTTCGAACATGATGGTTTTCAGGAAACCCTTACTCCTCTTTAAAATATTTTTTAATTGATTAATATTATTTAATAATTATATTTCATAATTTTTTTATATTATATAGATTTAATAAAAATTATTAATTCTCATAAAATTGTTAATATGTCATATTACCCCTACTTACAATTAACAATTAAGATTTTTTTCCTCTCAGGATAAGTTTTAACTTTATCCCTATAATTATTAAACAAGATAAAGGTAACACATACATAAATATAATCGATGTTCAAAGGTAATCTCTACTCAAAGATAAATAAGCCCCATAAAATTTACCCTCATCCAAACATGGCCTTGGTCTTGATAAATGCAGGTTATATCAATGATCCAAGCCGTTCCTTAGGGCGGTCAAATGTGAATAGCCTTGGCATAACAATCAGGCCAATACACTCGTCTTTTGTGCGACTGTTAGTGTCATCATTATTAATACTTCGCATATCTTGTTTATAGTTGTATGTTTTTTCACTCTTAAATCTATAATATCAGTTCTAACGATGTTTGAACCAACCTTCGCTCATGCCACTTTTGTCCTCTTCAAGTCCCTTCTACACTTGACCAGATGTAGGTCAACCAAAGACGTAACCCTTTTTATTGAATTTGATCCAATTTCAAGCCTACAACACTATATGAATTTTTTTTTCGAAGGTGAGTTGTACTTGTAAATCTACATACATCTCTTTCTTGTGAGGTCGGTGACATCTACAACAAATGCTATTTTATAGAATAAATGTTGATTAAAAGAAATAAAATATATCACACCATAATTTATATGATCCATGAAAATCATTTCAGAAAGAGACGAGAGATTTGGAAGATCATTCTTGATAGAGTTTAGATTAAGATTAGATTTAATTTAGGTTAGGTTGGATTTAGATTATCTTTATCTCATATGATGTCATTTGATTTTATCTTATCATAGATTTAGATGGGTTTATCCTCATATTTATGTATTTCAAGTTTATTATAAATAAAACACATGGCCTCTCTACACCGAGTAACAATATTATTTCACATGATGTTAGAACTGTTCGATCCTAAGGTCCTAACTCAGATTCAACAATTTCATTTTTTTCATGGACGCTCGCTGCCCACAACCAGTCTACAGCCTAATGTCGTCTCCAACAAACCCAAACAGTCAATCAGTGTGCTGACATTTCATCCAATTTTTGCAGCCGTGTGCTGCCGCTTCCTCTTTCTAGTCAATCAGTGTGCTGCCAGTTTATCCAATTAACAATCAATCAGTGTGCTACTTTCATCACTTCATCTAGCCAGTCAGTGTACCAAATTTCCTACGTCATTCCTACTATTTCCAAGCTTACCGTTATTTCATACACGCTACAACTTACAGGGGCTTAATAGAGTTTTGGCTTAATAGAGTTTTGATTAAGATTAGATTTAATTTAGATTAGGTTAGATTTAGATTATCTTTATCTCATTATGATGTCATTTAATTTTATTTTATCATAGATTTAGATGGATTTATCCTTATCTTTATGTATTTCAAGTTTATTATAAATAAAATACATCTCCTCTCCTTTTAAGAGAGACCGAGCAACAATATTATTTCACAATTCTTCTATTACTTTTTCTTTCTTCTTCTAAAAAATTCTACATTTACAAAGACATTTCTCACATTTTCTCAACTACAGATGACCGTTAAATACATGTGCATTACACTTTCAGATTTTATAAAAAAAGGCTGGACATATAGACACCGCAGAATCCTGTCACTAGACACCGATTTTTGGATTTTAAGTGGAAATTACAATACTTCCCTTCCGCGCACAATCGATCAATCGATTGTGCAGTGCACTTTTCGCATCGATCGATCGATTACACGAGGAAAAAAAAATGTAAAATTGATTCTGTCGATCGATTGATAGCATGCTATCAATCGATCGATTCATACAGTAATTAAAAAAAAATTAAAATTTTAAAGTTGTTTTTTAACCACTGTATATTTTCAAAATTTCTCAAATTAAATATCTGGACTAATTACGATAACCTGATAAAAATACTTTAAGACTTCAAGGTCTTTTGACACTCCTAAATGTGTTTTCGGCACACCCTAAGGATACTCTTATTTGTAAAACACTCTGTTTTAAACATTTGAGAGTGTCAAAAGACCTTAAAGTCTTAAAGTATTTTTATCAGGTTATCGTAATTAGTCCGGATATTCAATTTGAGAAATTTTGAAAATATACAGTGGTTAAAAAATAACTTTAAAATTTTAAATTTTTTTTTAATTACTGTATGAATCGATCGATTGATAGCATGCTATGAATCAATCGACAGAATCAATTTTATATTTTTTCTTTTGCTCGTGTAATTGATCGATCGATGTAAAAAGTGTACTGCACAATCAACCGATCGATTTTACGTAGAAGGGCAGCATGATAATTCCCACTTAAAATTCAAAAATCTGTTTGGTGACAGAATTCTGCAGTGTGTATATGCCCAGCCATAAAAACGCAATACAAAATTACAGAACTCCTTGGTATTTGTTCAGACTTCAGAGGTCTCTGAACAAAAGACAACAAACACCTCGACATCTGTTCAGATGTCTGCATCAGCTATCATTTTTAATAAATAATATATTAAAATGCTGTTTCAACATAGCTGTCATCGTCTCGCCGATCAGCGCACAACATACCGTCCAAAGTTCGAGCGAACATCTCATTTGGAAAAAGTATTGAAAAACACAAGTTAGGCCCCTCTCAAAATGCATAATCTTAAAATAAGAGGGGTAATTAGCTTTAGTTTTTAAGTATGTTTGAATGAGAGGTAAATTTTAGAGGGACATTAGGAGCCATCTTTGAATAGAGGTAACCATTGAAATGGAATTACTTTTATTTTATTTGATAATTACAGTTGTAAAGTAAAACCTTACCCTAAAGGTAAAAAATCTTATTTACTAACCGGTAACTTAATATATTAATATTTTCTGAATTTTTTTATAAAACATAATTATTAAATAATATTTATAAGTAAATTCTAATAATATAACTTATAATAATAATATTTATTTTTTATAAATTATTTTTTATAATTATAATTTAAAATGAACACTTGTATTTAGACATTAAAAAAGTAAATAAAGAATTTTTTTAATATTATTATTTTAAATCCTAACAAATAAATAAAAAATATCAACATATCTCTTCATAAAAATTATAATTTTTATTTTTTATATTATATGAATTTAATAAAAATATTAATTCTCATAAAATAGTCAATATGTCAAGTTAACCCTACTTCCAGTTACCTCTACTCAAGGGTAACCTCTGCAAAATTTACCCCTCATCCAAATGCATCACGTTGAAAATATTGACAAATTTTTAAAATAAACATTCAACAAAATAAATTGCTAATTACTCCAAAAGAGATTACCATAAACAAACTCTTTCGGAGTTTCAAGACCCTTTCGAAATTTGGACAGAAACACTCCTTAAAAATAGGACATTTTGATAATTATGTTTCATGAAATTTTATTTTTATTTTTAATATTATATAAATTTAATAAAAATTATTAATTCTTATAAAATTATTTTGTCAGACTACCCCTGCTTAAAGTTACCCCTATTCAAGGGTAACCTCGGGTACCCCTGTAAAATTTACTCCTCATCGAAATGTATCATGTTGAAAATGTTGACACATTTTTAAAATAAACTTCTAAAATAATAAATTATTAATTATTCCGAAAGAGATTATGATGAACCTCAAACTCTTTCGGAGTTTCGAGATCTTATCGAAATTTCGACAGAATCACCCCTTAAAAATAGGATATTTTGACAATTATGTTTCAAAAAATTTTATTTTTACTATTTATATTAGATAGATTTAATAAAAAATATTAATTCTCATAAAATTATTAATATGTCAGTTTATCCCCACTTAAAGGTAACCCTCATAAATTTTACTTCTCATCCAAATGCATCATGTTGAAAATGTTGACACATTTTTAAAATAAATTTCAAACAAAATTAAATTGCTAATTACTTGAAATATATTATTTTTTTAATTATAATATATATATATATATATATATATATATATATATATATATATTTGAAAGCCTAATTCACCAATCATTTCTTTAAAGCATATAATTAATCTCAAAGTCGTTTGGTTTATCCTAAATTTTTGCAGGAAAATGATACGAACCCTTGGATAAGCAAAAGATATGTGGTTATTTCCATTGTTAAGCTATTTCTTGATGAAAATTGAAAGTTGTTTATTCTCTTTACTTTCCAAGCAAAGGATATCTTGGAAGGTTGATGTTGTTTATTCTCTTTACTATCCAAGTGGTACACTTTGTATGGAGATGAAATATAGTGAGAATGTCCTTCAACATTTCAATGGCTGAATTCAATGCGCTGAGGGCTGCAACTAAAGGAGAGTGGAAAAGTGTAATAAACGAGTTGAAGAGGCAGCCGCACTTAGCAGAAGCCGCCCCGACAACCATTACCGGCGACACCCTATTACACATTGCTGTAAGAGGGGAAGAAGCGGATGTCGTCAGCGAGCTTCTTGAGCTGTTACCGGAGAGGGTCTGGATAGCGGCAAATGCAAGAGGTAACACGTCGGTCCATGAGGCTGCCAGGACAGGGAATGTGGAGATGGCAAAGTTGTTATTGGAGAAGGATGGGAGTTTGGTAGAGACGCGCAACAAAGATGGAGAGACGCCACTATTTTGGGCTGCCATGTATGGACGCAAGGAGATGCACCGCTTTCTTTCTGGCCGTGGAATGATTGGGACGAGGAGGAATGACGGCGCCACTATTCTTCATGTCGCCATTGTGGCTGAATTTTATGGTATGGTTATTTTTCAGTTTTTGTTTTCAAATTTACATCATTATCTAAGATCACTTTGACTTTTGTTTTTAATTTTCTCTTAGTCACCTGAGATTTAAAAAGAAAATAGTTTACTGACGGGTACCGCAACCAGGGCTTCAAATGTGTAATCAGTTTATAGAAAGAATACACAATTTTTTTTAAAAAAAATATCAATAAAAATAAGTAAAATAAATTACTATATAATAATGATAAGCAGTAATGTTAAGACAACAAAATCCAAATTTATTGCCCTAACAACGAACCAATTCAAAGACCTATCTCATTCCTCACAAATTGAAAAAAGAAACTGACTTTATTTAAAAATTATTCATTGCACTTCGATTAAAAAAACTAATGTGGACTTTTAATAATCACTTTAAATGAGTAAAAAGTTGTTAATTTCACATTTTTAATTTAACTAATAATTTAATTTAAAGATTGTAATTAAAATTTTATATAATTTATTGGGAACTAGGTTTTTTATTTTGCTAGCGTCGTCTTTCCAGACGCCCGATAATTTTTCTAGTCAGTCGATCAAACCAATAACGCCACATTTTATGGGTCACACGAAGGGTTTTGATTTTTACACTTGGTATTGGGTGGATATTTAAGAATTTCAAGCAATCGGATGAATTAAACAGGTAGAATGCGTGAGGCAAATTATGATTATAATTATGAAAATGGAACGGTGATGTTATATCATAATTTTTTTTTTTTAACTACTGCTACTGCCGCATTGAATGTCAACCTCATGCAGATGCGGATAATTGCATTTCTCTCGTTTCTTCTTATGATTTCGCTTCCAATCAAAGATCTCTCACGTCCTCTTATAGGTGATCCCTAGTCCTGCATCTCTCTCGCATCTGGTATAAAGAATTTAGTACGAAGATCATCCTAATTATTTGGGATTTCTTAAAATCTAACCAGTCCTGAGTTAATATATATATATATTTTTTATTTATTTGGGATCCACTTTAAGAGTTTTTCCTTTGGAATTGATCCTATAAAAAATCATACTCACAGTTAAGGCTGAAATTATGTTTGGTCGAGTTAGATTTTTTAAAACCCAACCTGTCCTAAGTCAATACATATGGAACCCGACCCAACTCGATCTACTGACCCGAAATTATCGATCCGAATTCTAACAAGGCCTGTATTCTGAACCCATTTTAACTTAATTTTAGCTATGTTGGGTCGGGTCGGGTCGGGTCGAGTCGGGTTAACTTATAAATTCCTCAACCCGACCCGGCCTGAATTGCATGAGGGTTTTTGTCTTCTCAACCCGACCCGACCAGCTGTCTCGACTCACATGTCCCGACCCGTATGATTACCTCTACTCTCAGTTACTCTATAATTTATTTATTTTATTCCTTCCTTTCATGTTTTCAAAGGTCGCCATTTCCCTTTAAGAGTTGTTATCATATTCTAAATAACTGAAAAATATATAAAAAAATTTAAAATGGAAAATCAATACGAGAAAACACTTGATATAAAATTTATGTTCTCTACCATCTCATAATGATATGTATCTTCTATTACATTCTTTATGTTTTTTTCAAAAAAATCTAAATTTAATGAAAATGTTAGATATTAGAAAAATCATATAAACACACTAGAAATTATATCAAGCCAATTAAGGTCCTTCATTTAATTATATAAATATTTGTATAACATTTCTTGAATTGTTTTTACAAGAAACCCCTATGGAAATTGTTTTAGAAAAGTAGGATTTCATGGATGGAAATGGAAAATAAATTTGACTTAGTTTCATTTTGTTTTCTTTTGAAATAATTAAATACGATTATTACAGCTCTAAGGCTTACTATTTTATAATTATGGAAGGTGTAAAACTTTATAAATATAATTTTGAAGGTGGGTATTGATTAATACTGATTTTTGAGTCTCTTAAAATAAAATAAAAATAAAAATTTTGGGTTTGTATTTCTGTGGATCCAGCATTGAATGCGGTAGCAGTTAGAAAATACAGGCATATAAAGGGTAAAAGTGGAAATAATTTGAAATGGGTGTATATAAAAAAAATTGGGAGTGTATATAACATCACCGTAATGGAACCCCTTGAAAAGTGAAAACTCGGCTATGAAAATAGCTATCTATTAGTTACTATTTTTAATTCATTTTAATTCATATTTAGGGTTTTTATTATCTATTAAAAATTAAAAATCATAGTTTCTGTTGGACTTGTGAAGTAACAGAAATCTGTTACCATTTTCCTTCCAGAGTAGAACCGAGTGCTCGTAATAATTAATACTAAATTGAGAGAATTATGTAACTTAAGTAGCTGGAAAAGATATTTTTCATCAATATATAATGTCAGTCATTAAATTTTATCAGTTATAGTTACTTAAAAATTAAAATTTAGAATAAAGAATATTTTTATTTAAGAATTAATTTTATTGAAGATTTAAAATCCAGAACAAAATGAATATTAATTTATTGTATTTTAAAATAAATTAAAGGACCAATAGTTTTATTTTATTTTAATAAATCATAATTTATAAATGGTGACATGTTAAGAGTCAAAAATTTAATTTCTGTGACTTTAGAAATATAAGTCACCCCAACAAGTTTCTATGGAGCATGCTGCCCCCTAATAACTCGTGGAAGTGGAGAATTCACGTTCTAGCAGAGATGACTAAGACAACAAATTGACAAACAGCTGTATCAAATCTATGCCACCCATTGTACGGATTCAACGCATCCGATGGCACGAAACAGCTGTATTTTGATCCAACTATCCTGTGTTGGTTGGTTCTAGTGGCTGTACTTTGGGATGCATTGAATTACACCTTGCCGTGTTACTTCTAATATTAATAGTTTGTTTAAAAAATCAAAGACGCTATATAATAATTTGTCCGGATATAAATGAGGGTGACAGTGAAGACGATCCCGCACAAATTAATGTAAATGAGGGGTGCAGTGAAGTGGACCCGAACCAACCCAGCTCCCTCAACTTATGATGCATTCATTGGTGCAGGACATGATCTATCACATTTTCCAAACATCGAGCTTCACTTTTGAACGAGTCAAAGAAAAATAGTTGATACAGTGACTATTGGCCTACCCATCGGGTCGGCCCCACAACGGGCCACGATCGCCGACGCACGGGCCATCGTGTTCGCGTTCCCGTGAGCTGGAGCTGGATTTTCTTGGGTTTTAGCACTTTTGGGGCAGTCAGTGCACACAGTCGGCCCGCATTTACTTTTTTTTTTTTCCACTATTTCAAGATTGACAATTGTCAAAAATTATTATTTTTATATAAAAAACACTATATACAAACCTATCATATTTATAAAGTCAATTAGAAAGTCGATCTTTGTTTTTTCATATTTTCTTCTCAACTTCATTTATTTAAATTTTGATCTAAAATCATGTAAAATGATCTAACCTCCACTTAAAATCTGGAAACTTTGACAAATTATATTAGGTGATGGATCTTATTAGGTTGTAAAAGAAATGACATATGAATACAACGCCATCTAAACTATTAAATTATATAATATGAAATTAATTGAATTGTTTTATTTTTAATTTAAAAAATATTAAAAAAATATTTTTATTTACTACTATCAAAACAATAATGAATATACAATAAAAAACATAAAAAATTTAAATAATAATCATCATCATCTTAAACTATGATTTTATGTATTTGGAGTCGGCTAATATCTAAGTTTAAAATAGAAAGTAATAACTTAAATTTACCATAAAGTGAACTGTATGTAAAGGCATTGTGCTTGGACATTGAGCATTTCTTACTTTTCCATATTACTTTGATAGCATGAATTTAAATATAGATATATTTATCAAATAACAAAAAAATTTTGGACCCATTAATCATTGATAAAAATATAATAAAATAAAATTTAGCATTTATATTTATTCATTTGATCTTAAAATACTTAAACCGATGGTAAAGGAAAAATCAATAATGCCTTAAATTACTCTGTTAAATAGAATCACTAAAATATTTTTATACTTGAGTTTTTCAATTTGTCATCAGCAAAGATCTATTTCAACAACGTACTTTTAGTATCACTTGCGAATTTACAAAATTTTATTATAATAGACTATTCTTTCCCTTTTGAGGTAAATTGTCACTAAAAACAATAGAAGAAAATGGAAAGTGATCTAAAATGCATTTTTCACTACTTCTTGGACTATTATTTTTCATTTGTAAAATTTATTTTATAATGATATGCTAATTATTATATTTTAATGTATCATATTTTTTAACTTTTGTAGTCACAAATTTGGAGATCTCCACTTTACATTGTCCCAAGTACCCATACATATAAATTTATCATTGTAGTGATCTTTCACATTTTTATGCTGAAATTTTGTTTATAAATAGTCAATATTTTCGAAAGTATTCAGGCCACTTTCTACCAATCTTCTAAAACAACATCTAACACCGAATTATACTAAATAAAATTTTAAATTTGACAATAATTGAAGTAAAAAAAAATTGTTTAATCAATTTTTTTAATCATGTTTTATGAATTTATGGTCCATATGATTTACATAGAATGCATGTGGAGACAAGCTTTTTTTTTTTTTTTTTGCTAATAACAATAACTTTAGTTTCTATGGAAGGAAATTTTTTGACGAAAAATGGGATGCTATCAATCATTGGAAATAGGAAACAGTTTCATCCAACATAGGTGAAAATTTCACTCATTTAGCCAAAATTTTGGTTTAGCACAGGAAATATCTCTAAAATTTTCGAGAGAGATCTTATTTTTATTTTCGATTGTTTAAAACGACAATTTCCTATCAAAATTTGAAATTTAGACAAATTTTTTTTTGTCATGAGACAAAGTCAAATCAAGTTAGCTTCTATACTAATACAACTTCTTAAATAAATAGATTGAAATAGATGTAACCCTATGTTAAATGATTAATTTATGCTAAAATGTAAAAATGTAATATTTAGTGTATTGATTTTGGTAGTATGCAATTTTTTTTTTTTTTTTGAAACAGTTTAGAATGGATTAATATTAATAACCAAAAGTACAACAAACTACAAAAGGAGGAGGTGGCCTAAGAGAGTTAGACCCCTGCACCCAAAGCAAAGATACATAAAAGAGAAAAAAGAAATAAGATAACACCAAAGTAGACTAAGAAATCTGCTAGCTGCCTGGTGCAAAGAATGTGCCGCAAATAGTCTCCTCCACCCTGTTTTTTGCAAGAAAATCCGCCACCCCATTAGCTGACCTGCTAATTTGAGAGAAAGATACATCCAGACCCTCTACTAACTCCTTAATCTCTCTCACTAAGGTTATTAGTCTCCATGGGGGACGCTTCAGGCCTGTGGCCCATTTGATAGCGTTGGAGGAGTCACTTTCAATAATTAATCTTTCCCCCCTTAAAGACACCCCTAGGGATAAGGCCCTCTTAATACTAAGAAGTTCCGCCTCATTTGACTCCTTGATCCCAACAGACTCCGAGAAAGCGATTCGAGTAAAACCTAGATGATTCCTAAGGGCTCCCCCTATTCCAGCCGGCCCAGGTTTACCTTTGGATGCCCCATCCACATTGAATTTCCACAATCCAGCTAAGGAAGCGACCCATCGAATCGTAGGTTTTCCCCTCTTGATTGGGAGACCCAGACATACATCAACTGACAGACGGAAATCTTCGGCTTTGAAGTCCTTGAATTCCTTGTTAGCACACATCCACGAGCTTAATCTCCATTTGACAATTTCAAAAAGTTCGTTGAATTCCAACTTCCTTCCCTCAAACACTCTAGAGTTCCTCTCTCTCCAGATGGTCCACAAAACCGCTGTCGGAATAGTATTCCATACAAGCTTGGTTCTATAATGCAGGCGAATTAAAGGCCAGGATTCCAAGAACTCCGCCCATGATCCGGGGCAGACCCAAGAAACTCCCAACAGGTTAACAAAACTGCACCATAAACTCCAAGCCATTGGGCATAATACGAAAAGGTGATCTAACGATTCTTCCGCCAGTTGACAAAGAGGGTAGGACGAATCTCCATCAAAATCTAACAACCCTCTGCGATTAAGTTCCACTTTGGTCAGAATCCTACCCTTTACACCGCACCAAGTGAACATCTGAACTCTAGGTGGGGCCAGACTTTTCCAAATAATAGCCTGAGCAACTAAGTGGCCCTCCAGACATTGGGTAGCAAGGTTAGACAAATATTTCACCGAAAAGACCCCAGAAGAATTACCTGTCCAAACCCATTCATCGCCAGTCTCCGTATCCATCTTGAACTCTTCCAATTTTGCCCTAAGATCATTTAGGGATTGGACCTCGAAGGCCCTAAGTTCTCTTCTAAAGTCAAAACTCCACGATGTGCCAAGCCTATCCACCTTGACCATTTCTTTAATTAAAGCCTGCTTAACTCTAGCTGCTCTGTATAATCTCGGGAATGTCTCTTTCAACGGTCTGTCCCCCAACCAAATGTCTTCCCAAAACAAAATACGGTCCCCCTTACCAACCAAGAACCTGAGATTCTGTTGAAATAGGCGTCCAACCTCAGTCTTACCCTCACACACATTCCACCAGTCTTTAAGTATCCTGGAGCCAGACCGCTTTACACCCTCTCCTAATGCCCACCCATTTTTGTTTACTAGGCCATATTTAGCCGTGAGTAACTGGACTCATAATGCATTTTTCTCTAATCCAAAACGCCAGCCCCATTTGTATAATAAGGCTTCATTCTTCACTTTAATGGGGACAAAACTTAAACCACCTTTGTGTTTTGGTTTAGACACCTCGGCCCAAGCCACCAAATGAACTTTCCTCTTCCTCTCATGCTCACCCCATAAAAATTGCCGAAAGAGTTTTTCCATCGCATTGGCCACTCCTACAGGGATCTTAAACAAAGACAAGTAGTACAACGGCAAATTAGCCAACACCGACTTGAGGAGGGTTACCCTTCCACCTAACGACAAAAACTTCTTGCCCCATCCTGCCAATTTTCTCTAAAATTGGTGACAAAAACCTCTTCAACCTAGGATTCCCCCCAACCGGAAGTCCAAGGTACATAAACGGCAATTTTCCTATCCCACATCCGACTTCTTCGGCCCAACTCCTAACCACCACATCATACATGTCAACCCCAATGAGAGTACTTTTGCCTAGGTTGTTGGTAGTATGCAATTTAAGTAAAATCTTTTAATAAGCTAACTATGTGAATTGTAATTGTACATGTATTTGGCTGAAGCGTAAATACGTTATATATGTCATTTAATAAAAATACTACTGGATAAACTTGTTACGCATGTGTGTCTTATTTTATTTGAATTATATTTTATGTGATTATGTAAATATTTTGTAATAAAGAAATAAATTTATTATTATGACTGAAAATTTATAAAAAAAAATGGTAATTTAAATTAAATTAATTATTATTTATAATCTAGATTTCACATTTTATATATTTTGAGATGTATTAAATTCTACAGCTAGACCACCTGCTCCTTCTCCCACTCCATTTGTTTGACCATCTTCTTTTCAATAACTGTGATCCTCACCCAGTTCTACAATTCGACCAATCTCAGCTTATTGCCCATTCTTCCCTCCAAATTCTTTTTCTCCTATTACTGATAGCAGTGCTGCAGTAGCCTCCAAGGTAGAGTTAAGAAATCTCCTTGGTCCACAATCTTCTAACCTAACTTAAGATAGTGTTACAAACCGTTTTTAGACGACTCCAGCAATTTGGAGACCTATTCGGTGTCAACCAAACGTGCTCCAATCTGAAAGGAAAGCTAACATATAGATCGTATAGAGAAAAATAGTTTTGGAGAACTAGGCTTTGCTTGATTGAGTTAACAATCCAATTAAATTAAGTAAAGACAACAAAATACAGATTTTATTCAATCCAATCAAAATTACAGACACTGACCTCAAAACGGAGATCAACTTACTTGGTACTTAACCCTTCCCACACTTGGGAACTTGACGTCTCACTAGACTTGCTAGAACTGCACACCAAATTCAATGACCCAAGTGACCACTAATGGTCTAAAAATATAGAGTTGGGAGTGGTAACTTAACTCTAGATCAACCAACCATAAACTAACCCTAGCCAAATGTGAACACAAAAGGGAAACTAAGAGTGGGTATGCAAGCCCATCTTGGACTCTATCCTTGCTTGCACTAACTCAAGAAATGGGAATTAAGAAAATAAAAATACATCCAATCAAAGAATTATAACTAAGACTCAAATCTATCTTAAACACGTCAAGCTTGTGTGCCCCAACTTCATCAAAGTCGTTGGAAGTGTTGGATTATAGGGCCCAACAATCCAGTGCTGGTGTGGGAGGACCCCCGTCAATGTTACCTTTGGGCCTGTGAGGAACTATCCGCCCTAGTGGACTAACCGCCACAACCTCACAAAAAGGGTCACTTGTGCTGCAATGAAGAGTGGGTTTAAAAATCCCACATTGCTTAGGAGGTGTAAGGCTTGGGTGCTTATATGAGGGGTCGCTTCCCTTATCTAGTGTGATGCGTTTTGAAATCCGTGATCACACACTATGGTGTGCCCAAAAGATCTTGCAATGGTGAGGGGACCTGGATTGGTTGACAAAGCGGACAATATCACACATGTGTTGTGTGAGGGGGGCCCACGACCCTAACAATTGGTATCAAAGCGGGTTCGAGGTTCGGTAACTCAACATGGTTGCTGAGGGGAGATTGTTGGGTTATGGGGCCCAGCAATCCAGTGCTAGTGTGGGAGGACCCCCGTCAGTGTTACTCTTAGGCCCATAGGGACTAACTGCCCTAGTGGACTGACCCCTACAACCTGAAAAAAAAGGACCACTTATGCCGCAATACGGAGTGGGTGACAAAGTCTCACATTGCATAGGAGGTACAAGGCTTGGGTACATATAAGAGGGGTCGCCTCCCTCATCTAGTGTGACGCTTTTTGAAAATCGTAAGCCCACACTGCGGTGTGCCCAAAAGATCTTGCGGGGGTGAGGAGACCTGGATTAGTTGACAAAGAGGATAATATCACACGTGTCGGCCATGAGGGGGTGTCACGATCCTAACAGGAAGAAGAATGAAAGAAGTCACGTGACAATGGAGAGATGGATCTAGCCAATGAGGAAAGGACATGTAAAATGATGAGTTATTTGGCCCAATGGGGTGCTTACAAGTTCACATGCCCAAGATGAGTAACCTAGGACGATTAAGAGTCCCCAATCCTTAAGCAAAAGAAGTCGACATCACACCTTAGAGTTGCACATGTTTAAGGAGAGTGAAAGCAGGAGAGGAGTTGGCCATGGTCAGGATTCAGTATCTCTTGACACCTGTTTATAAAAGAAGTGATCGGGCTATGTAAATCAAAATCACGTAAACTTTGGCTTGCTGGGAAGGCTATTGAACAACCTTTCAAACAAAACTTGTAACGACCCGTCCCGCTACGAGTACGTCAAACTAGTACGAAGTCCCAAAACCGATCTGGAACTAATTCAGGAGTATATTTTTTTTTCTCAAAATAAAGGGAAGTACCACTCCCACACTCAAATCAATAGCCGATAGTACCAATAAAGTATTAATCATAATTGGAAACAATAACATCATTCCATTATTACATTCATCCAACTTAATGAAATGTACATATATCTCAAATAAATTAACAGGTCCTCAAATACAAAATGAAATCATGACAGGTACAAAGCTGTGACTCTACGCCCAATGTCCGATTAAGGGTCCCGCCGACCCTTCCTCTATGAAGTACTTGTGAGGCAAGGGGTGAGCTCTACATGCCCAGTGAGGGTAACACACGCATCATGTATCACCAAGCATACACTGTATATGATCATATGAACACATCAATACATATGATGTCTACACGCATGACTATGCAAGCGAGTGCCCTGCCCCTAACACACAAGCCCACATCTGTTGGGCCTCCAGTACATCCTCTAACCAACTCAATACAACTCCATGGCAACTCCCTCATGTGCCCATTCGATGCGGTCCACCCACCCTTGGATACACAGACTGATCTCCAACCGGGTCAGGATCCAAACTCCTCGACCAGAACTATGACTCTTTCATGACAACCCACACACATACCAGGACCATCCCAAGAGTCAGACTCACTAGAGTCCCAAACCAACTACCACACGTGAATAACCACCTCACCAGTCCTCAACAGACTCCCAACCAAACTCATTTATGGTCTCCTCCACCAAGTACTAGAGTCTCGATAGTCAAACCTATAACCTTGGACCTCATCCATTGGTCTCCACATGACTAGTGTATCCACCCCTTATAGAATTCTATAGGTCTTCTACCGAGTGAGCAGGCCGAACTCACTCGTTAGGAGCCCATAAATTCCTGGTGAGTCAACACCCACAACACAAGTCTCAACAATGAACTCCAAAGTCATAGCCACGGGTAAACACACTACCACAGCACACCACAAGCTGTCCCCACCATAAAGGTGTCCTAGCTTGGAATATCTCATCACATCGTAGGTTGTCCCCACCCTACAGGTGTCCTAGCCTAGAATATCTCATTACATCACATCGCAGGCTGTTCCCACCCTACAGGTGTCCTAGCCTAGAATATCTCATCACATTATATCGCAGGTTATCGCCACCCTACATGTGTCCTAGTGTAGAATATCTCATCACATCACATCGCAGGTTGTCCCCGCCCTACAGGTGTCCTAACCTGGAATATCTCATCACATCACATCGCACCATCCCTCGACCAATGAGAGGGCGAGCACATCCTCAGCCTACTCGGTCATCTGGGGAATCACAAACCATACCAGCGGGAGCTGTCCCTCACCGCATTGTCCCTCGACCAACGAGTGGGCGAACACCTCCTCAGCCTACTCAGTCATTCGGGCAATCACAAACCATACCAGCGGAAGCTGTCCCTCATTGCATCGTCCCTCGACCAACGAATGGGCGAGCACCTCCTCAGCCTACTCGGTCATCCGGGGAATCACAAACCATACCAGCGGGAGCTGTCCCTCACAGCATCGTCCCTCGACCAACGAGTGGGCGAGCACCTCCTCAGCCTACACGGTCATCCAGGGAATCAAAAACCATACTAGCATGAGCTGTCCTTCACCATATCGTCCCTCGACTAACGAGTGGGCGAGCATCTCCTCAGCCTACTCGGTCATCCGGGGATGCCTCGTCCACCCCGTACTCGGGTACCGTGACTGTAGGGACTTCCAAGACTACCCTGAGTGAACCAACATGCAACCCGCTGCTCTCTCTAGGGCTAACATAACTACCTCCCAATTAGTCCTTATCTGGGACTCCTAGGCACCTTGTTCTCTAAATCAGATCACACCTCTCTCATAGGTGTGTCCGAGAAACATAAGACGGACCTACCATTTGATCCATGCAAGGGGTTACAACTACCCATTTCCAATCACAAGGGAGTTTGAATCCCAACCACGCGTCCACTGAGCGGTTCCACATAACATCCCCACCCTAACTACTGACAAGTTTGGGGGAGTCTCTAGATCCTGATGTTGCCTATTACCCATGCCCCGCCTGCATCCCACATATGCTAGCTACATGCATGCACAATTACCGCTGCACATACTATTAACATATTTCATCATACAATAATCAGGTGTATTTATGTCACTATCTATCACGGGTTGGCACGTTAACATCCAAACATGTTATAATGTCTAGTAGTCTCAACTAATCATTACATAGTAATATGGCATATTATCAACAGAATACATCACACCTTGATCAGGCATAGACAACTACATATCACATATCCGCATGCTGACATCTTAACATATCATCAACAAAAAATAAGCTTCAATAATGTCACCACGCAATCAATCAATAATGACATCAAAAATCAATTATATATGCCTCTGCGGGCATCGGATACGAATACACCCGGATGGGGACCCGCCGCATAATGGTATCAATAGTTCCCTTGCCGAGTGGCTCATAATATCGGGGACCCCTATTCGCCGCATTCTGTACCTGCACAACTGATAGAGTAGTAATATGCATAGATGCATGCTAAAAGTGTGACAAGTTCCCTCACCTGTGTGTGCCTCAAAATCCAAAGATAGAAAGACGGTACGCTGGGTTGAAAGGAGCTCAATCTGTTGAAAAAAAGCAAGGGAATAAGCAATCGGGCAAAAAGGGTCAAACAAAACCTGGAGTGCAAAAGGGCCCGATGGGGCCCGAAACTGGGTTTGATCAGAAAATTGGGAAACTGGGCTGGGCAGAACAGAACTGGGCCGGAGGGAAACTGGGCCGGGCACAACATAACTGGGCCAGACCAGATCTGGGCCGAACTGGGCCGAGCCTGAAATCGGGCTGGGCCTGACTGGCCGAGTTGGGTCTGAGCTGGGTCGGATTGGGCCGAACCTGACTGGGCTTGCTCTGCCCGAAACTGAACTCGGTCGAGTCAACTCACCGACTCGACTGAGTCGACTCAACTCACCAACTCGACTGAGTCGACTCGACAATCCACCTGGGAAACCTAGGAAAAAAGGGGAAAAGAGAGGAAAATGAAGGAAAAGAAAGGAAATATAGGGAAAGAGGAGGGAGAAGGGGAAATGGAGAAGGAGATGAAAAGGGGTACCTAGGCTCAGCGGATCAATGTCGGAGGGCAGTGAGGAGCAACTCCAAACAATGAGAAGGGACGAGTCAAGGTGGAGCAGCGACGGGAGCTCAAGGCAGCTCGAACGAAGAAGAGATAGGAAATAGGAGAGATGGGCGGAGGAGAAGAGGTAGTCAAGGATGGGGAGGGGCGGCTGACATTAGGGTTAGACTAGGGGAAATTAGGGTTTCAAGAAGCGATAAGAAGGAGAAAGAGAGAAGAGGTAGCAAATGGTGTGCGGCACTGTAGCATATGCGGCTATAGTGCTGCCGCGGGGAGGGGGTTATGAAGGTTAGGGATTTGGGGTTATAATACTCCATTTTTTTAAAAAAAAACTTCAAAATGAGGAGAAAAATAAAAATGCAAATTAAAATCTTAGATTTTCAAAAATAATTTAAAACTAATTACAAGTATTAAACGTCAAACATCGGGGGAGAAAACGTGTGCTTTTCAAACTTTTTGGGATGACAAAAATTTCAATAATTCAAATTACCAAAATGGCCTTCAAGTCGCCAAACTCGAAATCGGGCAAACCGAAACCCACTGCGGGGCCCACCGCTACTAAGACCCTAGAATCTCGAAATATCGGATCAGGTTGTTACAAAACTAATTTCATCAAATTCGATATCATTTGATTTCCCATTTGTGCCTACAAATTGTTGTTCATTTTCTACCAATTAGAGAATTTAGCCAAATTGGCTAAATTTTTTCTAACTTGAGTCTCCTCCTTGTTTCATTCAAATTCCCTCTTTACATTAGGGTTTTGGCTGTGCAATACTGCTCTAAGTGGGGTCCATTAAACACTTGAGCAGGCCCAAGCATAGGCTCCCTGTTCCCATGTTCCCATCCATTCGCTCAGTTCCGCTATATAGCCTACTAGTCCCTTCGCTATCGCACACTACATCTCGTTTTGTTCTAGAGCATGTGGTGAGTAGGAAACTCAATACATTTTGAAGCGAACCAACTTGCGAGTGGAGAGAAGGAAGAGATGTCTTGTTGCCTACTTAGAGTATTGGTAGTAGGTAGATTCTAATAAAATAATAGTTTGCTTGAAAAGTTGAAGAAAAGAAGTAGAGAAGTGTTGAACCATGCCTCGAGAACCAAAAGTACTTCTCACCGACAACTAGGGTTCCGTTTGGCTGAGAGGTAATTGCAGGGTTACCTTTGAACAGGCCTTACCCTTTAACATGAGTTACCTTTATACAGGTATCACCTTTATCTTACTTTGTAATTATAGTGGAAAAGTTAGAATTTACCCTAAGAAAAACAAATCTTGTTTGGGAATTATAAGCAGGGAAAACCTCATCAATTTTATGAAAATCAATGACTTTTAGTGAATTCATATAATATAAAAATTAAAATCAATATTTTATAAAACATAATTAGTAAATAATATCTTCAAATGAAAACTATGAATACATCTTATAATGATATTATACAATTTTATATGAATTCCTTCACATAATTATGAATTCAAATAAAGTTCTTGCACTTGCATCCTAACCGTAAGAGTGAGACGAAGAAAAAATAGTTTTCTATATTTAATTTTTTAAATCCTAATATATGAATTAAAACTGGCAAAATATCTCTTCATAAAAATTCATAATTTGCTCATTGGTGATGTAAGATACATAATATAATAAGCTATTATAATTGTCTATAAAAGAATTCAAATTAATAAGTCTTATCTAAGACAAAATTAATATGAAGAACCCATAATTACAATTCAAAATGAACTATATTTTAGAAAATAAACAACATTTCCAAAAAAAAGCTGATATTTGTGAAATATGAATATCTTCATTTAAATTTATATAAAAAACTAAAATAAAATATAAAAAAATTAACTTTAGGGCCCCACTGCCAGCAGTTCTCTGGATTCAAATAAAGATAGGAAAATGGTGGAACCCATCTAGTTTGTGATCAGATGATGTTGTTTGATTGAAGCAGATTTGGCAATAGAGATGATGAAAAACAATCCAGAGCTGGCATTTGCTAGAGACGAGAATGGAATGACAGGTCTTCATCTCCTCAGCCTGTCTCCTTCCTCTTTCAAGAGCAGGACCATTTATTCCCGTCGCTACGTGGGGTCAACACCTTTCCTAAGCTTGGAAACTATGGCTATCGTCTCTTACGCTTGTGAGTAAAATTTCTTGTCCCACCCTTTTTCTCTTGGAAAAATGCTTGATGCATATTGGATATGCATTTAATATATTATGATGTGATGTGTCTTCATATTATCATGAGTTTATAAAGTGAGGTATTCATATATATTATCTTTTAATTGCAAATTTAAATTGATCTTGTTAATTTTATTAAATTACAAATCAATGATCGTATAAATAAATATTAATATTAATAGCATCAATTTTATTTCTGCAACTTCAAAAGAATAATCTTATAAAAATTCAAAATCCATTCAAGAGGTTAATGAAAATAATGGACAGTCTCACTAAAACACCTACAAGATTAGGACATAGTATAGACCTCCATGCATAATTATGATAGATAAATAACTCAAATATTAAATTACATTATATGACTGATATAAATTGTTGATTAATATAAACCAAGAAAATAAATATATTATTATGACAGATAAACAACTTAAATACATGATTAAGATAGATAAACGATTACAATATATATATATATATATATATATATATATATATACATTGTTATGACCAATGTTATCATAACTAGACCGTCTATCGAACCGTCTCCGAAGAAAGTCAAGTAAATAAGGTTCAACCGTGGTTAAACTCGTGCCATGTATATTATATTATAAATATTATTAAATTATTAACTAATGGATACATGGTGTATAAAACTCTAAATTCACTATATTAATAATTTTATATAGATTATTCAAGATGCTTTTCATAAAAAATAATAAAAATCTATTCATAACTTCAAAATTAATTATTACAATTTTAAATAATAATAAAACATTGAGTCATGAGACCTTTTTACTCACTTGACTCAAAGTCTTTATTTTCATTAAACTAAAAATAAATTTTAAAAAAAATATAACTGTCTGAAATGGTTTTTAAAAATTATTCATATAATAATAAATAAATATCAACCTCTACATTTTTAAAAACAAATGGGAGAATCGATGAGACTATAAGAGATGGTGATGTGTAAACTGTAAAGACTAAAGAGCACTAAATGAGAAGTAAGGAAGTAGGCAGGAAAAGGAAGACAGGGAAGGGCTCTCAAGAGACACTCACGACTGGCATTCCCAATGAAAATGATAATTATTGGTAAGGGCTATAAAAAGGGGTTGGTATGGATGAAAAATTTACACTTTTCTCAGCCATTTGGGTTGGGAAATATGGACTGGCCTTTTAGGGCTGGGCAATGGCCCGTTGGGGTATATAAATTAGATTATTATTTAAAGTTTTTTAAAAAAGTATATAAATTTAAAGATTTTTAAAAAATTGATAATTTTTTTTTTCAGTGAACTGCGGTTCATGAGTTGAGTTTTATTGTATAAAACCGTGTTAAATCGAGGTTTAATAAGATTTTGTACGGTGTAACATATTAAGAGGTTTTTTTTAGTGAACCGAACTGTAGGGATCAAATTGGTTATGACTTATGACAGATGAATAGTTTGAGTACTATTATCAGTGAGTAGTTTACAAAATCATTATGATACTATATCATAAATGTTTAATGTCAATAAGATGATGATATAAAAAAAAAAAATCAAACTTGAAATTCATCTAATTTTCGATTTCAAATCATAGAGTATCTTCAGAATGTGCATAAAACTATATGGTTCTTTTAAATATTTGTATAAATTTAAAATTATTTTATTATGATTAAACCTATAAATAATTTAAATAGGTTTTGGTTTGAGGTGAATATAATCAACTCATTTATCTAACCTTTTAACCTAAACTCTACTTGTTCATTAATGGGTATTGTAATACCCTGCTCCAGAGTGGGTCTATAGTATGGAGCGTGCTTATAGGAAAAATTCCCACATTGCTAGTTGCGTTGGAAATTCTCTGATATATAAGTGGTATCCTTCTTCTTTCTAGCATGAGACCTTTTAGAAGCAACAGTGGGTTGGCTCGCTAGTTAAAAGCGATGCAACTGTGTGTGAGGCCCAGATCAGACAATATCATACTAGCGGGACAGGTCGTTATAGGTCAAACCTACTTTAATCCATACCTATATTGAAAATTGGTCGAGCGATCCTTAAACACTTGTCTTTGTATTAAATGGGTCAACCCATTTACTCATATCCACTCCATGTCATTTACTCACTTGAAACTTTTTTAAAGTACCATTTTCAATCTAAATTATCAAATATTAAAAAATTATTTAAAAATTTCCTCGATATTATCAAAACATTTTCATCTAAACAAAATATCTTTAAATAAAATAAATGCATAACTCAATCTAAATTGTTGCTTGTTTGATTATGACAAGAAGGATCAACCTGGGTCTCGTCTATTAATAAGTGAATTCGGGCTAATTTAACCTTTTTAATAATTAGGTTATGAATATGAGACCTATACTCTAAATAGAATAATTTTGTGTTGGGCCAATTGTCGTAGATCTATTTATAACAAATGTTTACTCTATTTATCTTTCAAGTTTCAACAATGGATCAGATCATATGACGCTTTATTCAATAATTATTTTTATATTCAAAGATTTATATAGGCTAATGCTTTTCTCTTTGTATGCCTTCAGGATAAATTTCAAATAATTTTTAGCTTAAAAAATAATTATATTCTAATGGTTTATCTCTATATTATCCTTAAATGGTGTCAAATTATTTGGTTATTTTTTTCACTTTTTTTTTCTAAATTGAAAGTGCATCTATCCTGACTAGTTTGCTCTCAAAATGTCACTAAATTCTCATTTAAAATTTTTGATTTTATGAATGTGATCAATTTTCGTCTCTAATTGTCTCCAAAAAGTGGCTCATATTTAACTTTGGTTTATAATGATATTCATTCTCTTATGGACAAACAGTTTTGTTAAAATCATGGTATTATTAGTAAATTTAGTAATTTATAATTTTAATTAAAATTTTAAATTTGGGGATTAGATAATTTGAAAATTTTAATTAAATTTAGAAAAGTGTTTGAATTTTTTGTTGAAATAGGCCAAACTAGCATTGGAAGGAGAAAAGGACATCGAAAGTGATGTTTTAGGTTTTTTTTTACTTCCTTTTTCCACACTTAGAGCACTTAGTGGGTGACACAATGGGGAGTGGCCATTTTGGATTGAGGGTGACCTGAAGAACCTAATACGTCCCACATCTTAGGTGGGCTTTTGACTGCAAGCCGACCCTCATGGGTTGCAATTGATTTTAATTTATAGGATTATATTAGAGATCTTCGATTCCACTCCTCCTTGATTAACCCGTCCAAGCTTTTGGGTGATTTTATCTATCTTCGGAATTATTCTCTCCTCTAATGTGGAGTGAGATACCCATGTTATTCAAAAAATAAAAATTAAATTAGTAGATCTCATTAAACATTTCAAGTTATTCAGTCTAAAACATATAAAATGAATTGCATAACCAAATTACATTTTGACTATTTATTTATTTATTTACCTTGAACAAATAAATACAAATATATAATGAGATGAAATTCATTTTAGACTCAACACATTATGTGGTACATTGTCTTCTTTTAATAAAAAGAAAAAATCGCATCTACCATCTCATGCCATATAGTTGTAATTTGAAAACTAAGCCCTAATTACCTATGACTCAAAAATGTTGACCTATACCTATAGCCGCTCATAATTTTATGAAATAAATACTCAAAAAGTCAGTATACTAGATAGAGACCAAGAATGGTTACTCGTAGAGCAAAGGATTTTTTCCCCTTTTCTACCATTTCTATTTCTTACTTTCCTAATGTGCTATAATTTTATTAGAGATATAGAGGATATTATTAAGGGGTTGATGTACATATTTCATGCGGACATCGAATCCCACGAACTTGACAATGATTTAAAATCCAATTAGACAAAATCGAGGAATTGACTCTCTAAATCCATGATGGAGAAAGAAAGGACTCCACCTTCGAGTGCCATGTCAGCAGCCACGTCACCATCTCAGTGGGTTCCATTGAACACCAACTCAACAATCAAAACAAGTCTTGTTGTCTTGAGGAAGCAAAAACAAAAAGAACTGATTTGGGCAAATGAGTCAAGACGGTGCTGCTGATTTTGGAAACCCAACAAACCAAAAAAGAGACGATCCTGATTCTGTGAAAGGAAGGAGTTGGATCGTAAAGCTCAAGCACCAAGGAAAATAAATAAATAAAGAAAACGATAACTCAACCAAACCTTTGGCCCCTCGAGCAATTGTAATTTACGATAAAAAAAGGTTTGGCGTTGAAACAAGGAGTTCAATTTTCGACCAAATTTGTAAAGCATGCAAGAATTGTTGGGATGTGGATCAAATTAAACAAGATCGTATCAGCATGGAATTGATTAGAACGTGAGACTGTAATGGGATTGGCTAACCGGCAGGATCAGCAGAACATAAGGCAACTGGAGATATCCTAAAATCTATTAAAAAGTTACCTCGTTGGTGCAGTGGGATTAGAAAGTCTAATCCGTGAGAATTTTCTAACAAGAAATACACAAAGGGTCTACACGGCATTTAGAAGTGGGCTGACGTTGGGACTTCAAATTGAATTAAAAGTTTCCATATGCTATGGAGGTTTAATAATAGACAGTGTGCATTATATATACCGGCTTTGAAGTACTGGATAAAAGAGGGACATGAATGAGAGAAGTTTTTGAGTCTTTCTCAGTTTCGTGTAAGGGCCCAACTGAGATTAGTGTGATTTGTGAGTGGGAGGTGTCGAATGAGCTGTGACATTCCTAGAATAAAACTTTCCCCATTTACAATATTGGAGTTACATTGTAATTAAACTCTTTTCCTTATTTGTAATACATATTTTCCCTATTAATACAATGAATCAGGGCCTCTCTCCTTACATTGAGAGAACATATTTGTCTCTATTTTCATATTCTGACATGGCATCAAGAGCCTAGTTCGATCATCATCAATTTTTTTTCCACTTATTATTATTATTATTATTTTTTCCTACAAGTCAGAAACAAATGATTTTTTTTTCTTCCTTGTGGTTCTTCCGTCACTGGCGCACAAGAACTCTAGATCTGCTTCTCCTCTAGTCTTCTTATCCTAAATTGTAACGTCAGCCTGTTGCCCTCTGCAAATCGTCTTCCACCCCTTCACTCTGTCTCGGATCATCTCAGATCTGAGATCTGCCGGACCGATCCGTTGTTCGCCCAACCTCTCACCGACGTCTTCCGCCTACACCCAGACCTTCAGATCTCGAGTAGATCTGATTTCAACTTTGTTTTTTCAGAATCCTCAGCCATACAGATCTGAGAAAGAGATCGATTGAGGATTTCTGAATACCCTCTCTGCCAAATCTGAATCGTTATTGGAGCCCCCATTCCGCCCAGCAGCCTCTTTCTGCTCGTCGGCCGAACAGTGTTTTCCCGCAGCCTTGTCTGTCTAGTTCTTCTAGGATCTGTAGCCACTGCCCAGATCGCATCTCGGATCTGTTGCCGCTGCCCAGATCGCATCCCTTCTTCCTTCATCTTTGAAGCCACTTCCAGTTCTGTCACAGATTCGTTCCCCGATCTGAGACATGCTGCTTGCTGCCGTCCTCTGCCCTGCTTTGGCCGATTCCAGATCTATGTTGAAATTGACAGACATTTCATCAAGGAGAAACTCGAGGAGAAGATCATTGAGGTATCATTCGTTAAATCCGAAGATTAACTACAGATGTTCTCACCAAAGCAGTTACAAGCAGAGCTTTTCACAGCTCACTTAGCAAGTTGGGCATAAACGACATACACGCTCCAACTTGAGGGGGAGTGTCGAATGAGCTGTTACATTCCTAGAATAGAACTTTCCCCATTTACAATATTGAGGTTACATTGTAATTAAATTCCTTTCCTTATTTGTAATACATCTTTTCCCTATTAATACAATGAATCAGGGCATCTCTCCTTACATTGAGAGAACATATTTGTCTCTATTTTCATATTCTGACAGGAGGGAATCCATACAGCAAAGAGGAAACACATATGACAGAGAGCAGACGTGTGTATTAACAAGTATTACTAATTACAGAGAGGGCTTCTAGTATTCTCAAAGGCAGAAGAAAGGGGCTGATACAGATACTGCAGTGTCGTGTGTGCATTGAGGGTGGACTGTTTGTTAGACAGTCACCAAAAGAGGAGCATCAATACACTAATCTGCCAGGTGCACACTTCAACCAACTTGGAGAAGGCTGATCACACCAACTGTATACATAGAAGCGAGAGGTATAGCTACATAATACTGTATACAGCAGAGGCCTGACTACTGGGTCTTCTTAGCAGTGCTTGGAGGAAACATTGAAGATCTATTTGAGATCTGTTGGTTGTATGGAGCAGAGCACTCTGGTTGTTCAGAGAACAACATCACATGTCACAGCAGCAAAGAGAAGGCATACAACAGTTTATGCAAGAGGAAGAATAGTTATGTGCAGATTGGTTTACAGAGGTAAACCAACAAAGAGATCACTGTTGGAGTTGCTCTGTCAGTCAAGTATTCTCTCAATTGGGTTTGGGTATCAATCCAATCTATCTTGTAAGAGTGTATTATTTTTCTTTCTTAATAAAATATTTATACGCTCCGTGGACGTAGGCAGGATGGCCCAACCACGTAAATTATCGGTGTTATTGTGCTTGATTTTATTCCACTATTTATTTGTTGTGTTTATTCGCTAATAAACCTAACAAGTGGTATCAATAACTTTGGTTGGATACTAGGGAATCGTGGATGAATGGAATACAGCAAAGTAAGAGGCTTCGGGCTGTTTGAATCATTGGAGGGAGATGAAGATCAACATATCCCGCATGATTAGCCTCAATGACGCAAATTAAGACAGAAGATGCCAGAGCCAAAGTTTTCTGATGAGAAGGGGAAGACAAAACTGAAGGGCGAAATGTCCAATGATGAATGGAAAGCTCTCGATCGAAAGTGCCTTGGTTTTATTCGAAAATGGATGGATGACAGTGTGTTTCATCTTGTGTCTACTGAGACGAAGACGCAATCTCTCTGGAAGAAATTATAAGGGTTGTATGAGAGAAAGACTGCAGGCAACAATGCTTTTCTAATTAGAAAATTGGTGAATCTAAAGTACAACGAAGGTACTTCAATTGCGGAGCATCTGAATGAGATGCAGAGTATAATAAATCAACTCTCATCCATGAAGATGGTGTTAGATGGTGAGTTGCGGGATCTACTACTTCTAAGTTCTCTACGTGACAGTTGGGAGACTTTGGTGGTGTCCCTCAACAATTCAGTGCCAGAGGATGTTGTCACTATGAGTTTGATGACAAACAGTTTGCTGAATGAGGAAAGAAGAAGAAATTCTTTGGGCTCTTGTTAGACTCAGGCTCTCATTACAGAGACTAGGGGGAGAAACAAAAGTAGAAAACCTCAAGACCATGACAAGTTCAGGGGGTCAAGGTCAAAATCTAGAGGGAGAGGTGGAGGAAAACTTAAATGTTTCTATTGTGAGAAAGAATGACATAAGATGATGGACTGCAACCAAAAGAAGCATGATCTAGAGGTCAAATCACAAAGTTTAGATCAAACAAATGTCGTACAGGGTGACACAATGATGAAGGTGATATTGTGTCGTTATTAATCACCACAGGTAATCCAACTGATAGATGGATTCTAGATTCTGGGTGTTTTTACCATATGTGTCCACGTAAAGAGTCGTTTAACACATACAAACTCTGTGATGGAGGATCTGTCCATGTGGGCAATGGTGAGATTTGTAAAACTATTGGAGTTGGGAAAATCAAAATCAGAATGTTTAATGGCATAGTGAGAACGTTGGAGAATGTGCGGCAAGTTCCCGGGTTAAGGAAAAATTTAATTTCCTTGGGGACACATGATTCTGATGGCTTACCTTTAAGGCAAAGGATGGGGTTCTTACAGTTGCTAAATGAGCCATGGTCGTCATGATAAAGAAGAATGAAAGAAATATGTACACACTGGTGGGGAGTACAGTAATTCATAAGCAGTCGAGAACTACTACTCGGACCGCAGGAATAAAGAAGAAAAGAAACAAAAAGTCAACAGACATGTATGGGTTGAAAAACAAAGTTTCTTTTGTATTTGATAGTTGTGGTGTTCCATTCAGGTTCCATGGTGCTAGCGAAAATGGAAAAGTGAAGGGGAGGAAGAATCACATAGAGAAAATGCAGTGGGTTCGACAAAGCCGGTGATTGGCGTCAAGTTCAAGCGAGGCTTGGGCTTGGCCAATTCTTCTAGTTGAAGATGACAGGTGGAACATCCCAAAGCGTGGGGATGTGCACATCTCACACAGAGATCTAAAGTTGTAGCTGCAGGTGGAGTAAGGTCGAGAGCGGCCAATGTGCATGGAGGTACAGAGTTGCAGATGCAGTAGAGGTGCAGTGACAGACGTTGTCTCAGTTCGTCTACGGAGGTTGGTGGAATTCTCACCAAGGTGGAGATTGTTGGGATGTGGCTCAAATTAAACAAGATCGTATCAGTATGGAATTAATTAGAAGGTGAGTAATGTGATTGGCTGACTAGCAAGATTAGCTGAACATACTGCAACTGGAGATTTCCTAAAGTCTATTAGAAAGTTACCTCGTTGGTGCAGTGGGATTAGAAAGTCTAATCCATGAGAATTTCCTAACAAGAAATACACAGAGGGTCTGCACGACATTTAGAAATAGGCTGATGTTAGAACTTCGAATTGAATTAGAAGTTTCTATATACTATGGAGGTTTAATAATAGACAGTTTGCATTATAATACAGGCTTTGAAGTGCTAGCTAAAAAGGGGACATGAAATACTGAAGGTTTTGAGTTTTCTCAGTTTCGTGTAAGGGCCGAACTGAGATCAGCGTGATTTGTGAATGGGAGGGAATCCATACAGCAAAGAGGAAAAACACATGATAGAGAGCAGACGTGTGTGTTAACAAGTACTACTAGTTACAGAGAGGGGCTTCTAGTATTCTTGACGTCATAAGAAATGGCTGATACAGATACTGCAGCGCGGTGAGTGCATTGATGGTAGACTGTTTGTTAGACAATCACCACAAGAGGAGCATCAATACACTAATTTGCTAGGTGCACACTTTAGCCAACGTGGAGAGGGCTGATCACACCAACTGTATACATAGAAGTTGTGAGAGGCATAACTACATAATACTATAAACAGTAAAGGCTTGACTGCTAGGTTTTCCTAGCAGTGCTTGGAGGAAGGATCGAAGATCTGTTTGAGATCTACTAGTTGTAAGCAGCAGAGCACTATGGTTGTTCAGAGAACAACGTTAAAGCATCAAAGAGAAGGCATGGCTATATGCAAGATGAAGAATAGCTCTGGGTAGATTGGTCTACAGAGAGGTAAATCAACAGAGAGATCGCTGTTGGAGTTGCTCTGCCAGTCAAGTATTCTCTCAACTGGGTTTGGGTATCAATCTAATTTATCTTGTAAGAGTGTATTATTTTCCTCTCTTAATAAAATATTTACACGCTCCGTGGACGTAGGCTGAGTGGGCTGAACCACATAAATCATCGCTGTTATTGTGCTCGATTTTATTCCGTTATTTATTTGGTGTGTTTATTCGCTAATAAACCTAACAAGAATGATTTAGTCGTATCTTGATCGAATCTAGCCATATTTGGATAGGTTGTAGAAAGAAACCTTGGAACGATGAAAATCCAGAACTGGAATCTAGCAACAAATCAAGCAATGCTGGAAACAAATCCAACAACTAGATAACACTTCAGCAGAAACAAACAACGAGAGAGAAGAAAATGGAAAGCATGCATTGTTGCTTGCTGGATATAGAAGAAAAGAAACAACGAAGCCAAGAAGGGAAGAAAGGAATCAAATCGAAAGGAAAACAAGAGGAAATCTAATGCAACATGGGGAAAAGAATCCGTCGTTTCTTATGTACTTCAGGACATAGAGGGTTTCAAATTTATTACAAATCTGATAGCCTAGGCAGAGTGGGTATCAAACAATTGTCTCTACTCTTAGTATCATTAATAATCCATTTAAGAGGCCTAGTTCCCATGAAAGTCAATGTTAAGGGTTGATTTAGGATTAATGATATCTCTTTTCATGAATTTTATTAAATCAAATGAAATTAAGAGATGTTAAGAAATTCAAGTATATAATCGAAACTTGACCATAAACAATGAAAATTTCAAAACATGGTACTAACCTGGGTTTGATCCGACGATCGGAGGTTGGATCTAAAGATCCAAAAAACACAACCGAAGCTCGAGTCCAAGACCTAGATAATTCACCAAATTTATTTGGTTTGTTCATTCACTAATAAACTTAACAAGAATGATTTAGTCGTACCTTGATCGAATCTAGCCATATTTGGATGGTGAAAGTCCCTTTATCCATGGTGCTAAAACAATATAATTAACCTGAGAGAAGGGGAAGGGAAGGGGGGGGGGGGGGGGGGGGGGGGGTGATGAATAGGTCAATTCCGTTTTCATTGGTGTTTACAAATTTCTTGATTGATTTGAGTGCAGCGAACATTCATCAAGAGATTAATATTATGACCTTTTACATATTGTTTGATTACCAATGCTTGTACACAATGTTTAAAATAAGACAATCAATATGCAAAGTGATGTGTGTTGAGAAGAGTACTTAAATACTAAATACAAACACACAAAGATCAAACACCATAAGACACCATAAGACCAATTTTAAAGTGGTTCGGTTAGCCAACCTACATCCACTGTTAGGACTCGCTCAACCTTGAGCTATCCCCAAATCCACTAAGTGGGGACTTACACCCTCACAATTAGAGTAGGAATTCCACCTCACTCAATTGGCTGGAAATTTCACCCACCACTGTAGAATAGGAATTCTACCTATCCATTTGGTTGGGAATTCCACCTACCACATGTGTCGGAGACGACGCTCCAGATTTTTTATAGTGATTCCGGAACCAAGATTCCTTAATCCACTTTCGGAACAAAGGTTTTAAAACAAAATTAAAACCAAGAAACACTTGCCTTTGAAGCTCTTTCTCTTGATGTGTGCTTCTTCAAGATCCATCCAATGTGTGCCGGTGCTGAAGCTCACAATCCAGGGCAACAAGAGAACTTATTTTACCAAAGGTTTCCTTGTTTATGTTATTTTTTTTTCCCTTTTCTTTCTCATTATCAAACTCAATCAATAGATTGGTTGTTTATGAGCTTACTTTCCTTCTCTCTCTGTCACATCTCAATTCATATGATTGGTTGTATTTGATTCCCCAAGTTTAAGCACGAGAAAGTGAGAGAGTGGTCCTTCTGTTGGCCCTTATTTAAGCTCGCTGATAATGATGAAGGTCCAACTGATTTTGCGGAAAGATACCAACTGGTTACATAAAGATTGGTTTATATAGAGAAGGCAACCAGTTGTAGCAACAGTAATGTACAGACAGGTCGGGCGCACTGAGGGGTCGGTGACTAAAAATATTACCGTTCAACAACCCGACCATTGCACAATAATGCACTCCCAACGGTAATATTCTTTCTCGGTCGACAATTATGGTACCGAGAGTCATTCGATACGAGAGGCTTGATTAGGGGAAACACCATGCTGACAGAATTTCAAGTCAAGAAACTAGTCATACCCAGAACGGCCTGTCACTCTTTGCCGAGGGGTCTGTCCTGGCTACTCTCGATCGGTCTTTGAACTACCTGAGTTCACAGTCTAGAACTCATATATTTTTATAGATAAGCTGTTTGACCACGAGGGTTAGTTCAGTTCATCACCGAGGGGTCGGTGCATTCAAGACTCTCGATCAGAGGCTTTCCTAGAATGACAGTTCAATGATCCAAAACCTATGTCAATTTAGTCGACCAGTCTTTGACCACTCGATCTTGTCTCCACCGAGGGGTCGGTGAGAACGACTGGTCGAGCTGATAGTGAAACCAAATACATATTTCCAAGTTGGGTTCCAATTCACTGTCCAGCTTCCTCCCTTGGCTTTTTATGATTTAACCATTTGTTACACTAAGCTTAAGAATTGTCCTCTAAGGTGTGGATACCACCTAAAGTCTTCTATGGCCATAATATATGTTTTGTGATTATCATAATGATGAGCTTCAATCCGGTGGAGCATGATCTTCACTCTTGATCACTTTGGGTCTTCAAGCTTCTTAGCAAGTGCTTCTTCCCGAGTCATGGAATTGACAAACAGAGACTTGACAAAGTCGGGGCACTAACAATCTCCTCATTTGTCAATTTCATGACAAAAACGTAGAAGCTACCCAGTTACAATCCCACTCTTATTACATCTCATTTGAATACAAAATATTACATTAATTACATGTACATATTCAAATGGAAAACAAGATTAAGTTAGACCTGGAATCTAAGTTCACAATCTAGTAAAGGCCTTTTATCAAATCTGGTTTTAATTTTGGGTGCCTTCCCATTTGACATTTATGAATTAAGATTTCTAGATTTTGTACCACGATATTTTCTTAACATAAGAGGCAAACATATTCGTACATGGCTACAAAGGATACTTGAAGGTCATTATCTTCAACAAGTTCCTTTTATAAATCCAATCCTCTTGTTCTCTTTAAGGAGTTAGCTTGGACTTTTTCAATGGATGAACCATTCACCTATAATCTTAGTACACACAATGGTCAAGATAGGTGGTGTCATCCATTGGGCTAGAAGAGGCAATTTTTCGTAGATTATTTCAACCTCTTTTGTTGCTTCATATCTTTTAAATATTTTAAACTTACATTATGAAACAACAATGATGAATGCTACAAGTGTTTAGATTAAAGTATATAACTAATTCATCATTAGTCCAAGTAGTTTTGATCTTTGGTCTAAGTGGTAATGGATGTTGAAGGTTTTTATAATACATTTTCAATAGGCACAAACCATTTTCTATTCACTTATTTTCGAACACATTTATTGATGAAAACATATAAAGTTTTTCATTTCATCATAAAGAGAGGTTTGGAAATATCATGGTTTTCTCTTATAGCTATTGTTCTAGTACGGATCAACTCTGATGGTTAGATCATTTTCAAAGAGCACGAGGCTCTGATACCAATTGAAAGTCCCTTTATCCATGGGGTATGTTGGGGGGGGGGGGGGGGGGGTTGAATAGGTCAATCCCATTTTCAATGGTGTTTACAAAATTCTTAATTGATTTGAGTGCAGCAGAACATTCATCAAGAGATTTGTTTAGTATGATAATTTCTCTAAGTGATCACACTAAGATTATGATCCTTTACACATTACTTGATTATCTATGCTTGTATACAATGTTTAAAATAATATAATCAATACGCAAAATGATGTGTGTTGAGAAGAATACTTAAATACTAAATATAACCATACAAAGATCAAACACATAAGAATAATTTTAAAGTGGTTCGGTTAGCCAATTTACATCCATCGTTAGGACTCGTTCAACCTTGAGCTATCCTCAAATTCACTAAGTGTAGACTTACGCCATCACAATTAGAGTAGAAATTCTGTATTACTCAATCGACTGAGAATTTCACCCACCATTGTAGAATAGGAATTCCACCTATCCATTTGGCTGGGAATTCCCCCCACCACATGTACTGGAAACGACGCTCCAGATTTTTTATAGTGGTTCCGGAACCAAGCTTTCTTATCCACTTTCGGAACAAAGGTTTTAAAACAAAATTAAAAACAAGAAGCACTTGCCTTTGAAGCTCTTTCTCTTGATGTGTACTTTTCTAAAATCCACCCAATGTGTGCCGATACTGACGCTCCTCCTTATAGTCGTCGTAAAACAATCACAATGTAGGGCGAAAATGAAACTGGTTTTGCCAAATGTTTCCTAGTTTATGTTCTTTTCTTTCCATTCTCTTTCTCACTGTCAAACTCAATCAATAAATTGGTTGTTTATAAGTTTACTTTCCTCCTCTCTCTCTCACAACTCAATTAATATGATTGGTTGTATTTGATTCCCCAAGTTTAAGCACGAAAGAGAGAGTAATCCTTTTGTTGGCCCTTGTTTAATCTCACTTATATTGATGAGGGTCCAATTGATTTTGGCGAATGATACCAACTGGTTGCATAAAGATTGATTTTTATAGAGAAGGCAACCAGTTGTAGCAACGGTAATGTACCGACGGGTAGGGCGCACCGAGGGGTCGGTGACTAGAAATGTTACCGTTCAACAACCCGACTGTTGCACAATAATGCACTCCCAACAGTAATATTCTTTCTCGATCGACATGTCGGTGTCGCCAATGGGTAGACAGTTATGGTACCGAGAGGTCGGTCCGTACGAGAGACTCGGTCTGTGTCAACACCATGCTGACAGAATTTCAAGTCAAGATACCAGTCATACCCAGAATGACCTGTCGCTCTTTATCGAGGGGTCGGTCCTGTCTACTCTCGATCGGTCTTTGAACTACTGATATGTTTGTTTTCTCGAGATCCCACCTGAGTTCACAGCCCAGAACTTATACATTTTTATCGATGAGTCATTTGACCACGAGGCGTCGTTCAATTCATCAGCGAGGGGTCAGTGCATACGATACTCTCGATCAGAGGCTTTCCCATAATGATAGTTCAATGATCCAGAACCTATGTCAATTTGGTCGACCAGTCTTTGACCACGATGGGTAGAGCCACCGAGGGGTCGGTGAGAATGACTGGTCGAGCTGACAGTGAAACCAATTACATATTTCCAAGTTGGGTTCCAATTCACTGTCTAGCTTCCTCTCTTGGCTTTTTATGATTTAACCATTTGTTACACTAAGCTTAAGAATTATCCTCTAAGGTGTGGGTACCACCTAAAGTCATTTATGGCCATAATACCTGTTTTGTGCTTGCTATAACGATGAGCTTCAATCTGGTGGAGCATGATTTTCACTCTTGATCACTTTGGGTCTTCAAACTTCTTAGCAAGTGATTCTTCCCAAGTAATGGAATTGACAAAAAAGGACTCGGCAAAGCTGGGGCATTAACAGATGGGTTGTAGAAAGAAACCCTGGAACGGCGAAAATCCAGAAGTGGAATCTAGCAACAAATCGAGCAATGCTGGAATCAAATCCAACAGCTAGAAAACACTTCAGCAAAAACAGACAACGAGAGAGATTAAAACAGAAAGCATGCATTGTTGCTGGTTGTATAGGGAAGAAAAGAAACAAGGGAGAAATGAAAGAGGAGAAATAATCATTCTTGTCGAAGCCAGGAAGGGAAGAAAGGAATCAAATCGAAAGGAAAACAAGAGGAAATCTGATGCAACATGGGGAAAACAATCCGTCGTTCCTTACGTATGCCAGGACATTGAGGGTTTAAAATTTATTACAAATCTGAAATCCTTGGCAGAGTGGGTTTCAAGCAATTGTGTCTCTTCTCTTAGTACGATTAATAATCCATTTAAGAGGCCTAGTTCCCATGAAAGTGAATGTTTAGGGTTGATTTACTATTAATGATATCTCTTTTCATGAATTTTATTAAATCAAATGAAATTAAGAGAAGTTTAGAAATTCAAGCATATAATCAAACTCGAGCGTAAATAATAAAACTTTCAAAACATGGTACTAACCTGGGTTTTGATTCGACAATCAGAGGTTGGATTTGAAGATCCGAAAAACACAACCGAAGTCTCGAGTCCAAAACCCACTCACCAAATTTTTAATTTAGGAGAAAAATGATTTTCCAAAAATTATTTATTCACGTTGCAAAATTCGCCCATACATATTTGTTTTTATAATCAAAATATAGAAAATAATTATGAAACTATGGAAATTCGATCATAACATGTCATATTCGAATTTCCTTTAATAAACTATGAAAATGGAATAAAATCCTATCAATTGGACACATGGATGGTACTTATTTAATTGGTCCAATTAGGGTGTCCATGATAAAAAACTTGTTGTGCAAATTTTACATTTATAACTCGAAAGAGCACGAACCATAAAATAGTATAGCGATTAAGTGCGAAGTCGATCCCATAAGGAACTTGCAAAGTATATGCAAAAACAAATATATGAAATTGAAATTGTGTGGTTTAAGAAGATAAGTCTTAGAAATAATCTAATTATGAAAATCAGAATTCTAATAATTGGAAATATAACATTAGTTTAGAAACTTTATAAATTTTATAAAACCTTTAAAAAAATGGAATCATCATCTAAAATTAAAATTTAACCATTATGAAATTTTATCTTTCATGAAAAACCCCTATCTAGAAATTATAAACAATCCCCTCTCAATTAAAAAGAACAAAATTAAGATGCAAACAAAATAATTCTAACCTAGTTCCATATTTGTAAATGAATTGAATAAATAAAATAAACATAAAAATAAAATATACACATATGTACAAGTGGGTAGGGCCAACTATTCTAGTCGACATCATATCCCATATTTTTAAGAAAATAAAATCAAAGCCTAGATAATGGAGCTCACTTAAACTTCCAAACACACATTCAAGTCCTTCAATTATTATGATTCCAATTATAAAAAAATATGAATTCCATTAGATTAGATTTTTCAATTCAAACCATAGGCGTAGGCAGAAATTTATACTTATAATCCCGAATCTAAACTGTCATTCACTCTAAATAGAGTCTTAGGCTGGGAAAATTAAGTTCCACCAATCCTAATTATTTCAACACTCTCATTGAAAACTTAAAATAACTTACAACATAATTCCATGACAAGAATCAAAATAAAATCACACCATCATAATATAATATTTGAAAATTGGAAAGCCATACATCTAAAACCACACTTTGAATTTTATTATTGATGTGAAAAAAAAAATCATGTAATACAATACAAGGATGTGAATTGAAAATACAAGAATTGGAACACAAAACTAAAAATCCACCAACCTGAAAACCCTTTGTGAAATTTGAATTCTGTACACCCTCCTCTTGATTTTTTCTTCTCCTATTTCAATGCCTGACTTTATTCCTTGCTATGGTCGAATTTTACTTTGGCCTGACACCTCTATTTATAGTGTTCAAAAGAGACTATATTAGGTAGGGCTTAGAGAGAATTTCTCCATAATCCTCTCTCCAAAACTTTTTCCAAAATTCTCTCTCCTTTAATTTTCCAAATTTGAAATTCAATGTCTATTCCAAGCCATGGGCGAATTTTCAAAATAAGACTCTATGATTTTAGGGATTTTGGAATAGTTTGGAAAGTATGGTGCAAATCCCATTTTCCTACACATGCACTAGTTTGCAGCTCCATTTTGACCTAGTAAACGTCTGAATCACGAAAATGTCATGAAATAAACATTTGTATCTCTTGAAGTCTTGTTTCCAACACAACAAGAATGAACGAAATCAGACATGGGAGTGAAACGTTATGGCCAAAATAATGAAGCTATTTCAAAATATTTCTTCCAAAATTTTCTTTTTGGCCAATCCAAATCCCATTTTTTCTCTTTCTTGCTTCCACAATGCTTCACACAAATTTCAATGGGCCACCTTGGTCTTTTGGACTTGGACTTCAATTATAGACTTTGGCTTCAATATGAACTTTGGGCTTTGGCTCACAAATTTCAATTTCAAATTGGATCTTCAGGCTGGGTAAATGGGCCCATTTTCATAGTGTTGTGAATTTACCACATTTACAATACAACTCCCAAAATTAATTATCCTAATCCAAACTCTCATAGTTGGATTTGAATTAAGATAATTTTACAATAAATTCTAAAATTAGTGGTAAATTACACATACTTTCCAAAAATATCAATTCTGACACACTTTCAGTGAATTTCCTTCCAATTTTAGCTCAATTTTTTGTATTCTCTAAAAGAAACTACAAAAATAAAAAAAACAACATTAAACATATCTAATATACACAAACTAAATGCTAACTAATTCAAATATCAAGGGTAAAATAGTCATTTTTCAGTGCTCAACAAATACTACCAAACTTAATTTTGCTACTCTTAGAGCAAAACAAAACTGAAAACTAAGAATCGGAATTCAAAAACCTATTTTGCTACACCACTTTCGTTGGTACTCTCGATTGTATTTAGTGTATGTAACAAGCCTTTAGACCCCTATCTCATCATTACTGGACGAGTTATATTTTAGTGAGAGTTTCCAGAGATGATACCCACAAACATCAACATTTTTCAGCAAAATACATAGATAAAAATCTAAACATCTTACAATTCCAAAATTAATTTTAAAAGACTTATACCCGGACTGTAGTGTGTGATAGCCAAATATTAAGATATCTTTCTTTTTCCAAATAGACACAAGCTCTGTAACCACCTGCGGAAAATGCTCTTTGACTCCAAACCTCACCGAACATATCTCTCAGAAAGACTAATGCGCTCAGAGGTTTGGGTTTATTTTCTCTCAAAGGTATATGTGGGCAGAGTTTATTTTTTCAAATCAAAATATCTCAAATACGTATTTAGAAGGAACGTCACAAATTAAAAGAAAATGAAAGATCTCATGAATGGATGCCACTTTCTTGAGAACGTTGAGTTAAACATCATAATTTTTCTTTCTTTATTCTCTACATGAAACACCTTATTTAGACTTAAGATCAATATGACTTTCTAATAGGACGAAATGTGGATAGAATTCGATTATCTGTACTTTATTTTTTATGTACGACAATAGTGATGGAAATAATACAATACAACCTAGAAGGAAAAATTTTCAACCCTCAAAAGATACAAAGAAGAATTTGAACAAAAGAAATCATAAATTGAGAAAGAAGATTGCTGTAGACTTCACAAGACGACTTGAGGGGGGCATATGCAGACAAGTTGAGGAAGAGATATAAGAAACCTAGATCGTATATTCAAAAATTAAAGAAAAGGAAAAAGTTGGTTGCTCGTCAGACATGAAAAGAGTAAAGAGTGCTTTAGGCACCTCAACTTCATTTTCATTTTCTTTTGAGAGACATGCAGAACATGAGCTTGTTGTTGGTTTGTCTAAATCTCTTAACTTAGTTGAAGAACCAATCATAAATATCCTCATAGATTGGTATTGATGGATTTAGAGAAACTGGTGGAAACACTAAATCCATCAATACTGAAAGTTCTCGGCTAGAACAAGATTGTCCCGAGAGAGGGGGGGAGGGAAGGGCACAATGCTCGATTTTTATGGCCTTTATAGATTTCTTGATTAATCAACAATAAATGCAGCAGAATAACAAGATTAATCAAGTGTTGTGTGATAAGAGAGTGTACAAGATATAAGAGCAATCACAACAACAAGCCAAACACTATAACACCCGATATATAGTAGTTCAAAGTAAACCCTCCTACATCCATTATTGGACTCACCCACTCTTGGGTTATCCCAAATCACTATGTGGGGAATTACACCCACACTAATATAATAGGAATTCCACCTAAGCAATTGACTGAGAATTTCACCCAATCTCTAAAGTTTTGAAAGGTTCGACCTACTCCGGTATACTTCCCTATCCCTTTATTTTTAGAGTGGCTCAATCCCTCGAATCTAATCCATTTTACAAGATGATGTTTAATTTAAAACACAAGAAGAAACACTTATTTTTATAGCTCACTTGATGTAGATGTGCTTCTTGAAGAGTTCTCCCATATTGATTCTCGTTGACGACAAAGATGTACTCTGTGCATGTAACCACAAGCTTGAGAGAGGTTTCTCAGATGTATGATTTGCCAACATAATCCTATACTAGTTTTATCTCTCTCTTAATCTCAATCAAAGGTTTGATTGGATTCTCAAATGTTTCACCAATGTGAAGTACTTAGAGAGAGGTTTGGGTCTCTAGGAATGCCTTAACATGTTCCTATGTGAAGGTTCCAACCAAACTCAACAAAGTTTGGAGTTTAAATAGATAAAATAGAAAAAGATACTGAACTGAGGTGACGAAAGGTCTTGGGTCATGATCGATCGTGTCTTTAAAAGTGACGTTGTAATATGACCGTTGAGAGTTGAGTGCGTTTCTAACGGAAAGAAAACGGTCACTCATGATTGATCATGCTCACGAAGGGTTGTGGTTACACGATTGTATCGTCCTGAGAGAAACCTGAAAAGACAGTGTTTTTCCAACCATAACATGTCTTTTTGACTACGGCCGATCATCATTGCACGATCAACCATGGTATTTTACCAGTTTATTACACACTTAATTGGTTTAATAAATCTCATAAGTCATGACATTTTGATAGCCCTTATTTTTCAAGATAAGTTCAATGTGCACCAGGGCTTTGGACCATTTTTAGTAGCCTTGCTCTATATTTTTCAAGATAAGTTCAAGGTGCACCAGGGCTTTGGACCATTTTCAGTAGCCTTGCACTAATTTAACTAATATGATTTCTAAGCTTAGGCAAGGTATTCCTAGGTGTGCTGGGTTCACCTAAAGTCATCTATGGCCAATTTACCTGTGTGATTGCCATACACTTTGTGATGCTTGAATCTTGCACTTGATCTTCCAATGCTTGAATCAATCTTCACCATCTTTGAGTCTTGTTTCATTGCTTTATTATACAAAGACAATGCTCTCTTGAGTCATGGAATTGACAAATATGTGACTTGGCAAGCTGGGGCACTAACTAAAATTCCATTACTAGAGTAATGCACGACATAAGTGGGGTGAATAGGTTGGTTTTCAATTTTAATTCCCTTTTAAAATTTTCTCAACCGATTTATACTTTAAGTAAATAAAATATTGAATGAGTTATATTCACCTTTCAAATTAACTGTTGTTCATAAAACTGACCGATCAATCTATGTGTGTGATATGTGAAGAAGTATTCAACCCATGCATTCAATCACATATAAACACAGATATTTTATACTGGTTCGGTTCACCTGAACCTACATCCACTGTCAGACTCACCCTCTCTAGGGCTATCCCAAATCTATTATGTATGGGTCTCACACCCAAATAGTACAACTTAATTTTTTATAGAGGTTCAACCCAAATGGTCTAATCCTCTACACCTATTTTTTTTAGTGGTTCGAACACACTATTCTAATCCACTTTACAATGATTAAAATAAAGGAAAGAAGAAACACTTGCCTTGGGCCTTATCCATTCTCCTTTAAGCGCTTTTGTCTTTACTCGATCTGTGTGCTCCTTCCATTAGATTTACTCCATCAGAGTGATTATCGGCACAACAGTATAGGACATAAATATGACTGGTTTTAAGGTCCTATGTGACCACCTTAAGCTTCATCAGAACTGGGGTATTGATTACCCAAACATCTATGTAAGAAGATGATGAAGAAGGTGTAAGAGGAGGCTAATCTCTCTGGTCACACTGTTATATTTTTCCAAGAGGTTCTTTGTGTGTCCATCCTAATTTCATTCAGCTCCCTGATATATATAGGACTGTCTGATCTTTTCATCCAGTCACGCACACGAGGCTTCGAGGATTCCAATGAGGCCTCGTGGCGGTATACGGTAAGACAACATAAAATCTGCATAAGTTATTCTGTTTTTCAAACAGCGACTGTCCAGCCAATTTAAGATGCCACCATGTATGATTGGCCATTGATTTATTTCAGTGATCAATCACGGATTTACATTGAGAGAGATTGATGATTGTAAATCACTTTAGATCACATGGAGGAGCCTTTCCAATTCTGTCAAAGACAGGCAGCTCTCCAACGATGAGGCTCCATCAGATTTATTCAAATCTGTATGAGGTGGCAAAAATTGAGTTTCTTGTTTATTTCTTATTTCCATAAAAACTCCCAATCAAGGATCTTTTAGAAATCATAAACACCCTTACAGATTTATTTAATTAAATTTGCAAGATACTTAGTCAAGTGACATAAGCTAGCTGATTTACAGCTGTCCTAATTATGACTCAGCAACAACTTGTCTGCGAGGCCCTCGAGAGACTGCACAAGGCCTCGAGGCTGAGAGTCAACTAATTCTAGTTTTTCCAATTTAAACAATTGACTTCTATGACATTCGGCTTAACCTATGGTCTTCTAAGGTTCACTTACCTGCGTGTCAATAACATGTTCGGTGTCGATTCTTCAATTGCATAGTAGATCTTCACATACTTCCAAGGCAAGTCCAACTGAGTCACGTAATTGACAATATGGGTGACTCGGACGAACCGGGGCACTTACACTAACAAATACCAATCTATGAGGATATTTAGCAATTGTTTGAACCATATGTAAACCTTATGTGGGAAACCTTTGTACAAAAAAAAAACTATATAGTCAAATTAGTCAAAATAATCTTGTGTTTAGGAGACATGTTCTACAATGAAGGTTCATAACGAATTTGGAGTTGGTACCCCCACCTATGTATCTTCCCTCGAAAACCAGTCGAAGCGACAATGAAGGAAGTGGTGGCCTAAAGCACAATAAGGTACCTTCTTTGCACATCAATTAAATTCGAGGATAAGTTTTTTCCAACCATGGGGGAACGATGTGGACATCGAATCCGACGAACCCAACGGTGACCAATTGAGATCCGATTGGACAAAATCGAGGAATTTACTCTCTGAATCCATGATTGGACTAATGGAGGGAAAAGAGAACCCCACGTTTGACTGCCATGTCAAAAGCCACGTCACCTTCCCTGTGGGTCCCAGTAAACACAAACTCAGCAATCAAAATAACAAGTCATGTTGTCGTGTGGAAGTGAAAACAAAGAGAACTGTTGGGGCAACTGAGTCGGGATGGTAATACTGAGTTTGGAAGGTCCACCAACTACAACAGTGATGACCGTGATTTCGTGAAAAAAGCTCCAGTGAGGTGACTGAGTGAAAGAGAGAAATGAAAACCTGGCCAAATCCTTGGCTTCCCGAGCGACTGTAATACATGAGAATAAAAAGGTTGATCACTGAAACATGGAGTTCAATTTTCGAGTGAATTTGCAAGCTAGGTAAGAACGTTGCAGTCAGACCTTGACCAAATCTTGCCTAGATTTGGACGAGTTCTAGAAGGTAACCTTGGAATGACGAAAATCTAGTAGTGGAATCTAATATCAAATCGAGGGACGCTAGAAACAAATCCACCAATGGGAAAACACTTGAGTGAAAGCAAAGAGAGACAGATAAGAAAACGAGAAGCTGGCATTGTTGCGTTAGCCGGACAGAGAAGAAAAAAATAAGTGAGAAGTGAAGAAGGACGAGAAATAATCGTTACTGTCGACGTTAGGATGATAAAAAAAGGAATAAAGGTAACCAGAGAGAGAAGGAATTAGTGGAATTGATATTCCAAGTTATTGATTTTTTTGTATTTTTTATTTTATAGAGAAAGTAAAGCCTATATGTAACCAGACCAATTAAGTGAGTTATTTAAATCTTTTTAGCTTCTCCCCAGTGAGGTGAGTCCGATTTTGGTTCTTTGATTTTAATTTACGTTTGTCTTTTATAATTGAATTTAATTTAAACATTGGGTTTTAATTTTTGCATGGCGAATTAAAATTTACTGGCTTGCATTTTTTCCATTCTTAATTAAATTATAATTCTGCAACCAATTTAGTTCTTAGAAGGTTCAATGAATGTCGAATTGAATTAGTTTTAGAATAAATTTCTATGCATGCATATGATTGTTTATTTCCTTTTAGTTGTGGATCTCAATTAATTGTGTAAATCATTGCATTCAGAATAATAATTCCACATTTGTTTTGCTGTCAATTAAACACCTAATTTCCTTGGTGAATTTTGACTTTAGTCAAAATTACTGTCATCTTTCTTTCCTTGGGATGATCGAGAGGATTGAGAGTTGATTTTCTTAGAGTTCCTATTATTGAAATCCTTGATCTGGCCTAAAATGCTAAGTCTAAAACTTATCTTAACATGATGGTCTAATTAGATATAAAAAGCCCCTTACCCGTCATCAATATTTCTACTTAGTGCATAAAAGTTTAACATAAGTTTTTGAGATGTCAGAGGGGCTAATAATAGCCATGGATGATCCTAGTGTAGGTATTTTTTTTTTTTTTTTGTTGTTGTTGTTTTACAATGTAGTACAATGTTATCAGAACCGGACCGTCTACCCAACCACTTCCGAGGAAGGTTGCGTTAAATAAGGTTCAATCGGATTAAACCGCGGTCAAAATCGGTCAATCCCGTGCCATTAATATAAATATTGTAAATAATATTAAACTATTAATTGATGAGTTGAAATAAAATTTAAACAAAAGTACATGCTATTTATTTTATTTTTTCACTACAAATACCTATTTAATATGTAAGTCATTGTTAATAATTGTAAAAATCTTATTATCTCTCTAATCACGATTTCATTTTAACAATTGAAGTTATCATCACCTATTACTTTTAAATGATATAGGAAACTATAGTTAATTTTAAAATATGTATTATTCATATTATTTTACTTTTTTAGTTAATTGATAGTCCATTTATTTATTTTTGGTTATACATGTATTTATTTTTATTTTTATATTTAAATTATTTTCGTTTTATTGTAAGTTTTCTAATTTTAGAACAAAATCCATAAATATAATTTTCAAATTTCACTTTTTAGTTTCTTATTTTATTTTAAGTATTTTTGTTTTCCACATTAATTAAAATATTTAACAAATTCGACTCTCATTTTTTAAATAATTTTTATTTTTTCTTTTTTATAAGTATAATTAAATTATATAATATTAAGTAGAGACTAGAGATGCTTCATAATTGTATTTAAGTATCATTACTAATGATTCATTTTGGAGTGTTTACTCAGAGGAAGGGTGCCCTCACAAAAGGCTTATAATGTTTACTACTTTACTTTCAGCAAGTAGAGTAGGGAAAGTCCCACGTCGACAATGACCAAAAGTTTTGAGTGAGGTAAGGCTTATAAAATGTGGAAGCTGGGGAATCGCAATTTCACTCAATGGATGGTCATTTGGGGCTGGGCAATGTTTGCCCTATTGAGATATTTAATACTCCCTATGTTTTAAAATACTTGTTATATTTTAGATTTTTTTTTTCTTAAGAATAAAATAAATATAGCTTTGATTCAATATAAAATTAAAGGAATAGGATAAATAGTTTGAGACAATTTCAAAATTTATATAAGACAAGTATTTTAAAATAGAAAGAGTATGAAATTAAATTTATAACGAGAAGATGTTAATTCGTTGCTTAATAAACTTCTCATTTTTATGAACCGATCTGACTTTCATAACATTGATGTAAAATACTATAAATATGAATCTTGGAACTCAATAGACATCATGCATGAATCCCAATTTAGTCGTTTCTTCCAATGTACTATAGGTATTCCAATGGCTGCTTTCATGACTGCATCACTAGAGAGAGAAAGCTCACATCCCCTTGGTTTCAAGCAGATATTGAAGCACCACTTGATATCAGGTATCCCATCTGTGACCCTTATTATCGTTTAGTTTTATAGGTCCAAATATTTATCAATTGATTTGTTTTTAATCATAGAAAGATCTAGGCTTAAATTCAATTGATCCCATTTTTACAATATGATAGTACTCATAGTAATCTATTCATTCATATAATTTTGTTAATCATAAAGTGATTCCTACTATTTGTAATGACACGTTAGAACACCTAGCTTCTCTTCACAGGTGTCTCCCAACTTGGCCGATATTTTGTTTATCTAGATCTGGATCAATTTTTAATGTGATAAGAATACCTTTAAATATCTATTACATGTGTTTAGATAGCTAGAAACAATTTAATGATATAAAGTGACGTTCATTACTTTACACCAAACGATCTGTTTAGAAAAACCCTTATTTACTTTACATCAAAATATGTGTGACTCTATTTTGTTTAATAGAACCTAGAATAGATCAACTTCTGAAAGTTCTCCCTTCGGTGCTAAAACACGATTGACTTTAGAGAGGGGGAGATGAATAGGTCAATCCCAAAATCATTGGTCCTTCTAAAATTGCTTGATTGATTAGATTTTATGTAACGGATATTGCAATCAAGTGTTTGTGTGTTAGCAATAATGATTATCAATAAACATAATAAATTAGCTCCAACACCATAAGAACATGGATACAAGATTTATAGTGGTTCGGTTAGCCAACTTGAATCCACTGTTAAGACTAGCTCAACCTTGAGCTATCCCCAAATCCACTAAGTGGGGACTTACACCCTCATAATTAGAGTAGGAATTCCACCTCACTCATTTGGTTGGTAATTTCACCCACCACATGTAGAATAAGAATTCCACCTATTCGAATTGGCTACAAATTCACCCACCACATGTGCCAGAGACGACATTTTAGATTTTTTATATTGGTTATGGAGCCAAGCCTCCTTAATCCACTTTCTTAGGATAAATGTTTTAAACAAAATTAAAACCAAGAAGCACTTGCCTTTGTACATCTTTCTCAATGACATGTGCTTCTCAAAGATCCACCCGATGTGTGCCCGAGTAAATCCGAACGTTCCGCCTCTTAGCCGTCGTTGAGCAATCACAACCTCAGGGTGACTAGGAAATTGGTTCTACTAATATCTATCTTAGTTGTATATCTTTTCCCCTCTCTCTCTTTTCACAACCTCAATCACTATGATTGGTTGTATTAGATTTTCCAAGTGTAAGCACAAGAGAGAGAGTGATCCTTTTGTTGGCCCTTTTTTAAGCTCACTGATAATGATCAAGGGTCCAACAGGTCGGACGCACCGATGGGTCGGTGACTAAGAATATTACCGTTCGACTATCCGACCGTTGCGTACTAAATACACTCCCAATGGAATAATTTATATTTCGCCGATGTGTCTGTGTTGCCGATGGGTCGACAGTCATGGCACCGAGAGGTTGGTCCATACGAGGGTCTCGATCTGGGGCAAAACCATGCAGACAGAACGACCTGTCGCCCTTTACCAAGGGGTCGGTCCTTGTACTCTTGATCGGTCTTGAAATACCGAGATATCTGTTTTCTCAAGAGTCCACCTGAGTTCATCGACGAGTCATTTGACCACGAGGGGTTATTAAGTTCATCACTGAGGGTTTGTGCATACGAGACTCTCGATTAGAGGCATACCCAGAATGACAATTCAATGTTTCAGAACCTTTGTCAATCTGGCGCACTAGTTTATGACCACGATGGGTCGATCCAGTCTCCACCGAGGGGTCAATGAGAACGACTGGTTGAGCTGACAGTGAACTTAATTCATATTTCCGAATTTGCTTCCAATTCACTGTCAAGCTTCCTCTCTAAGTTGTTTTTTTTTTTTTTTTTACCATTTGTTCAACTAAGCGTAGGAATGGTCCTCCAAAGGTGTGGGTACCATCTAAAGTCATCTATGGCCAAATACCTGCATTGTGATTGGCATAACGATGAGCTTTAATCCGGTGAAGTACAATCTTTGTTAGTGCCTCAGCTTGGCCAAGACCCCATGTTTGCCAATTCCATGACTCGGAAAGAAGCACTTGTCAAAAGCTTGAAGACCCAAGATGACCAAGAGTAAAAGATCATGCTCAATTTGATTAAAAGCTCATCGTTATGGCAATCACAAAACAGGTATGTTGGCCATAGATGACCTTAGGTGGTACTCCCACTTTAGAGAGAACTATCCCTAGGTTTAGAACAAATGGTTAAATCATAAAATACCTAGTGAGAAAGTTTGACAGTGAAATGGAATCAAACTTGGAAATATGAATTATGTTCATTGTTAGCTCCACCAATCTTATCTCACCGACCCATCGGTGCAGTCAGAATCAACGAATTGTGTCAAAGACTGGTCGGCTCGAATAACATAGGTACTGGAACGTTGAACTGTCATTCTGGGTATGCCTCTGATCGAGAGTCTCGTATGCACCGACCCCTCGGTGAAAGGGTAAAATGACCCCTCGTGGTCAACGACTCCTCGATCAAGATTTATGAGTTCTGGACATAGAACTCAGGTATACTTTTTAGAAAATATACATATCGGTAGTTCAAGACCGATTGAGAGTAGCTAGGACCGACCCCTCGGTAAGGGGCGACATGTCGTTCTGTGTAGCAGGTTTCTAAGTTGAAACTATTGTCAAGCATATTTTGCGTTAGAACGAGCTTCTCGTATGGACCGACTCCTCAGTACCATAAGTATCGACCCATTGGCGACAACGACATGTTGACGGGGAAAGAATATTACCGTTGGGAGTGCACTTAATAAACAACAGTTGGAATTGTAACGGTAACATTTCTAGTCACCGACCCCTCGGTACGACCAACCTGTTGGTACATTACCGTTACTAACACTTGTTGCCTTTGCTATATAAACCAACCTTTATGTAACCAGTTGGTACCCTTCGAACAGATCTGTTGGACCCTCATCTTTATCAGTGAGCTTAAACAAGGGCCAACAGAAGGATCACTCTCTTTCTCTCGTGCTTGCACTAGGGGAATTAAATGCAACCATTCAAATGGATTGATTTGTGAGAGAGCGAGGAAGGATGATGAAAACTCATAAACAACCAATCTGAGGATTGAGTTTAAAAGTGAGAAGGAGAGAACCATAAACTAGGAAACCTTTGGTAGAACCAGTTTCCTTGTCACCTTGGACTGTGATTGGTAAACGACGACTAAGGGGCGGAGCATCGGCCTACACGGGTGGCATCTCGAAGAAGCACACGTCAGAAGAGAGAGCTTCAAAGGCAAGTGCTACTTGGTTTTAATTTTCTTTTAAAACATTTATTCCAAAGTGGATTAAAGGGAGGTGCCCCAGAACCAGTATAAAAGATTCTAGAGCGGTGTCTTCGGCATAAAGGTGGGTGGAACTCTTGGTATTTGACAGTGGTGGGTGAAATTGTAACGACCCGTCTCACTAGCACAATACTGTCCACTTTGGGCCTACACACGGACCCACACGGCTTTGCTTTGGCGAGCCAACGCACTGTTGCTCCTAAAAGGCCTTCTGCTAGAAGGAGGAACGCTGCTACTTATATACCAGGGAATTTCCAATGTCACTAGCAATGTGGGACTTTTTTTTTGGGAAGGTATTACAATCTACCTCCCTTAAAGCTAGAGCCATCCCCGATTCTGCACACACAATAACCAAGCCCACACTCTCAGGCAGAGAGTTAAACCATTCTCTGATACCATTTGTGACGACCCGACCCAACCCTACCCCATCATGATATTGTCCGCTTTGGGCCTTACCTGACCCGCACGGTTTTGTTTTGAGTCCTGACCAACATGGCGAGGCCCAAAAGGCCTCACAATGGGGAGGGTTGCCCCTCTCAAATAAAACCCCCACAACCTAAGCTCCCAACCGATGTGGGACCTTTGGGTGGGGTGCTACAATCGGACAATATTGTGCTAATGGGACGGGTCGTTATAGAAATTCCCAGTTGATCGAGTGAGGTCGAATTCTTAATTTAATTGTGAGGGTGTAAGTCCCACATAGTGGATTTTGGAGATAGGTCAAGGTTGAGCGAGTCCTAACAATGGATGTAGGTTGGCTAACCGAAGTACTTTAAAATGGTCTTATGGTGTTTGATCTATGTGTGTTTGTTTCTAGTTTTTAAGTACTCTTCTTAACACCCATCTCTTTGCATATTGATTATCTTACTCAACACATTCATCAATAATCAAACTTTATGTAAAGGGTCATTATCTTAGTGTGATCGATCAATGAAATTGTCACACTAAACAAATTTCTTGATTAAACAATCCGTTGCACTTCAAATAATTAATAAATTTATAAACATCATTAAAAATGAGATTGACTTATTCCCCTCCCCCCCTTCCCTTTAGGGTTAATATGATGTTCTAGCACATTGAAAATGGGAACTTTCAATTGGTATCAGAGTAAGGTGCTCTTGAGAAATGATCTAACCATCCGAGTTGATCCGTGCTAGAACAATGGCTATAAGAGAAAGCCATAATATTTCTAAAACTCTGTTTTTGATGAAAAATGGAATGAAGAACTATAAAATGTTTTCATCATAAAAACATAGTTAGAAATAGGTGAATAAAAAATGGTCCGTGCCTATGGAAGAGGTATTGGATAAAACCTTCAACTTCCATGACCACTCATCCCAGACTAAAACTGCTTGGAGTAGTGATGAATTGGCTATGCACATAAACCAAACATATGTAGCATTCATCAGTGTCGTTTCATGATATGTTGTCAAAATATCTAAAAGACCTGAAATAACAAAAGAGGTTGAAAGAATCCACTGAAAAATCACCTCTTTTAACCTAATGGATAAAATCACCTATCAATTAGTTTGTGTACTGAAAATACAGGTGATTGATTAAATTCTTCCATTGAAAAAGTCCAAGCTATATCTTCTAAGAGAAGAAGAGGATGGAGAAAAAGAAACTTGAAGAAGGTAGTAACCTCCAAGTGTCCTACAAGGCCATGTACTGAGATGTTTAGAGAGCAACATCATGGTACAAAATCTGGAATTTGGAACCATAGAATCAAATGGGAAGGCACCCATGACTAAAACCAAATTTGACAAAAGACCGTCACGGAATTGTGAACTTAGATTCCAAGTCTCACAATATTAGGCTCAAATGTGTGAAGGGATACCACTGTTGGTACCACATTTGAAACATGTTTTGGAATCATCTTATATCTTGTTTTTAATCCATGCTCTTGTTTGATTGTTGGATTAATTTTATACAAGATACTTGTATATACATGTTGGTATGGACTCTTGTATTAGAATATACTTATCTCATTTCATTTCATATGCTATGTGATTTGTGTATCTTTAGGAAATGAATGTAGTGTATGCATCACCTCATGTATAGGATATGTATGTGATTAAAACTGGTTTAATACACATACACAGTGTTGTTTCATTCCAAGGCTCTAAAACTTGTGAATCCCATGTGGAATAAAACATGCTCTATAGTCAATTAAATGGAAATTTTGTTTTGGTGTGACCAACCTAAATGTAATGATTGAATAATCCATTTAAGTACTAGTTTTTTTCAAGGAATTGAAGCTCCCTTAAAAGAATGGTAAAAATGTTTATCATGTTTTGGGTAATAACATGATAACAGGCATAAGAGCTGTGTGCTGTAACATCATACTTCATTTCCATATGCTCGGTAACCATATTCTAAGACATGAAATGAATGTATGATTAGTGTGCTGAGTGTCTCATTCTAATATTTGTTGTTATACATTATGTGGAATGAATTATATTCATATATGCTTTGTCCTGCTAAAGCCTGGAAATGCCGCATCTTATAATCATACACACTTGGACAATATACTTAAATTGGTGAATTAAATGTGTCCAAGAATCTTGGATTGATTTGGATTCAGAAAAGAGATCCGTAATCCATGGTTTGTGCCTACTTTCAGAAAAGTGAATCGAATCTTCAAATGACACAAATACGGTGTGAATGTATGTATCATCACTGACATTAAAAGGTGAATAAGCAAAGCTTGAAGAATTATGAACATCATAAGCACACACACACACACAAACCCAGTCTTCCTTCATACCCTAGGTCGAAGGATAGGCTAGTCGGAGGAATAGACAGGTCGAAACTGTTGGATTTCAGAACACTGTCTGAAAGGGGGAAAAATCGCAAAGGGAGACAGGTCGATATACATCGGCATATCAACACAGACAGATCGTTGGTCGCGATCAGTCGGTGAATCAGAAAGAGTAAGTTAAAAAGGACTCTTTTGCGAAAATGATAGACATTTCAAAATCAATGTTTTCTTTCCTGCTGATGCTCTACGATTTCCTTCTCTCCTCCCGTGCCCTAGGTTAGCCTTTAGGACCTCCCAAAGTGAAATCACACTGGAAAACCATAGGGTTTTCGCTTCTCTCACTTCCAAAAGCAAGGGTGTCACAGTGTTGTGAGATTTAGTGTTCGAATTAGCCGTGTTAGCTCTCCCCTAGCAACCATGCCGAAAAAGGAGATAGCTAAATCTCGGTCTGCGACCACCGAAGAACTCCCTGAGTCCAAACCCAAGTTCCTTAAGAGATCACCTAAGTTCACACGGGATGTTCCCGAATCTAGCACTACCGGCTCTGCTCAGAAGAGTACTCCTCGTGGAAAGACCCCTACTTCAAATACTGTACCTGACTAAAGAGCTGAAGTAAAAGTGATAATAAACGATGATCTCGAAGAAGAAGCAGAACATATGTCTGAGACATCTGAGAGAGTTTCAATCCCCTCGACAAAGGAATCACTCTTGATGAAAGAGTCTCCTTGCTTGAAAGAAGGATGGATGACCTTGAAGAATGGATATACGAGATCAAGGTGGTTGTCGAGAAACTCCACGGAAAAGAGATTGTTTGTAAGTTTATTGAACATCTTCCTCAGATGAATCTGTTTAGGATAGTTTTTCTTGTCCCGTGTTTATGCACCTTGAAAAACTATAGTTTTGATATTTTGATGCCCCTCTGAACCGTATGTAATGAACACTGTAATCAATGAGATGATATGGTTTGTTTTAGTATGTGTATTGATTTGATGCATTTTTTCCTTCTATCTTATATCTTTATTTAACTTGGTATTTTGTTAAATAGACTAACATGCAGGTTTAGATAAGTTGGTTTTGTATTGGTATGTTAGGGTGATATAAATCTAGCTGTAAAATTACACATACTTTGGTAAATGGGGGAGCACAAAATACGTGCTGATTAGTATCTGTCGTTGGTCATGACAACTTATAGGGGAACTGGGTCATGCAAGCTAAGGGAGACAACTTGAGGAATGGGGGAGAAGAATCTAGGATTACTAGGACAATTGCTCCACTCATGGAAGAGATCAGCAAAGCTGAGTCTTAGTTTGAGCAGAGACAAACTAATATTGATACACGAGAAGTGAACATTGAACCATAAGGGAAAAGCATGAGTTAGAGCAAAACCTAGTCAAGTACTAAATGCGAAAGAGCATGGGGGAGTGCTTAAATCTCTATGTCTGCCTATTAATCTTTGTCAATTGGATGATAAAATGGGGGAGAAATTAGTAAAAGTTAAAAGACATCAAAGCCAATGGACATAGGGAGAATGTCTATACTTGGAGCTTGGGAGATCAAACTCAAAGAAGATTGGAGGAGAAATCTTCTCAACATTGATAGCTTGGATAAGCTATGGGTGATGTTGGTCACTAAGAAATCAGGGAATATGGGGGAGCTTGAATACAAATCTTATTTAGTCCATAAATGAATATTTATGTTTTGGGACTAACCCCTCTAATGGTGTTTTAGTTTTCCTTGCTTATCTACTTGAACAGGAAAATGAAATGAAGCAAGCTGAATAAGAATATGCGAAGACCATAGTCTTGTTTTCCATTTGAATATGTGCATGTAATCAATGTAATATTTTTGTATTCAAATATGTTGTAATAAGGGTGGGATTGTAAATATGTTAGCTTCTACGTTTTGTCATGAAATTGACAAAGGGGAGATTGTTAGTGCCTCGGCTTAGACAAGACCCTATGTTTGTCAATTCCATGACTCGGAAAGAAGTACTTGCCGGAATCTTGAAGACCTAAGATGAACAAGAGTAAAAGATCATATCCACCAGATTAAAAGCTCATCGTTATGGCAATCACAAAACAGGTATGTTGGCCATAGATGACCTTAGGTGGTACTCACACATTAGAGAGGACTATCCATAGGGCTTAGAAGAACAAATGATTAAATCATAAAGAACCTAGTGAGATAGCTTGACATGTGAAATGGAAGCAAACTTGGAAATATGAATTATGTTCACCGTCAGCTCGATCAGTCTTATCTCACTGACCCCTCGGTGCAGTCAGAATCGACCTATCGTGGTCAAAGATTGGTCGGCCCGAATGATATAGGTACTGGAACATTGAACTGTCATTCTGGGTATGCCTCTGATCTAGAGTCTCGTATGCAAGACTAAAACGATTCCTCGTGGTCAATGACTCCTCGACCAAGATTTATGAGTTCTGGACTTAAAACTCAGGTGGGCTTTCGAGAAAACAGACATATCGGTAGTTCAAGACCGATCGAGAGTAGCCAGAACCGACCCCTCAGTAATGGGCAACATGTCGTTCTGTGTAGCAGGTTTCTAAGTTGAAACTATTGTCAAGCATGTTTTGCACTAGAACGAGCCTCTCGTATGGACCGACCCCTCGGTACCATAAGAGTCGACCCATCGGCGATAACGACAAGTCGATTGGGAAAGAATATTATCGTTGGGAGTGCACTTAATGCACAACAATCGGAATTGTAATGGTAACATTTCTAGTCACCGACCCCTCAGTGCGACTGACCTGTCGGTACATTACCGTTACTACCACTATTTGCCTTCGCTATATAAACCAACCTTTATGCAACCAGTTGGTATCCTTCGGATGGATCAGTTGGCCCTCATCTTTACTAGTGAGCTTAAACAAGGGCCAACAAAATGATCACTCTCTCTCTTGTACTTGCACTAGGGGAATCAAGTACAGTCAATCAAATGGATTGAGTTTTTAGAGAGAGAGGAAGGATGATGAAAACTCATAAACAGCCAATCTGAAGATTGAGTTTGAAAGTCAGAAGGAGAGAACCATAAAGTAGGAAACCTATGGTAGAACCAGTTTCCTTGTCACCCTAAACTGTGATTGCTGAACGACGGCTAAGGGGCGGAGCGTCAGCACACATGGGTGGGATCTCAAAGAAGCACACATCAGAAGAGAGAGCTTCAAAGGCAAGTGCTTCTTGATTTTAATTTTCTTTTTAAACCTTTGTTCCGAAGTGGATTAAGGGGAGGTACCCTGGCACAGAGGTGGGTGGAACTCCTGGCCAAATGGATATGTGGAATTTCTATTCGACAGTGGTGGGTGAAATTCCCAATCGATTGAGTGAGGTGGAATTCCTACTCTAATTGTGAGGGTGTAAATCTCCACTTAGTAGATTTTGGGAATAGTTCAAGGTTTAGCGAGTCCTAACAGTGGATGTAGGTTGGCTAATCGAACTACTTTAAAATGGTCTTATGGTGTTTGATCTATGTATGTTTGTATTTAGTTTTGAAGTACTCTTCTTAACACACATCGCTTAACATATTAATTATCTTACTCTACACATTGTGCATATTCATCGATAATCAAAATTTATGTAAAGGGTCATTATCTTAGTGTGTTGATTAATGAAATTCTCACACTAAACAAATCTCTTGATTAAACAATCTGCTGCACTCCAAATAATCAATAAATTTGTAACCACCATTAAAAATGGGATTGACCTATTCACCCCCCCATCTAGGGTCAATATGATGTTCTAGCACATTGAAAATGGGAACTTTCAATCTTCAATCTTGATCACCTTAAGTCTTCAAGTTTATAGCAAGCGCTTCTTTCTGAGTCATAGAATTGACAAACTTAGGGACTCGGCAAAGCCGGGACACTAACAATCTCCCCTCTTTGTCAATTTCATGACAAAACGTAGAAGTCTAACCCAATTACAAGCTCATCCCTTATTATATCACATTTGAAAACAAAAATATTAAATTGATTACATGTACATATTCAAATGGAAAATAAGGCTATGATATTCGCATATTCTTGTTCAGCTTACTTCATTTCATGTTTTCTCTGTTCAAGCACATAAGCAAGCAACAATAGAAAATCATTAGAGGGGTTAGTCCAAAACATAAATATGCATCCATGGACTAAACGAGATTTGTATTCATGCTCCCCCGTACACCATGATTTCCTAGAAACCAACACTACCCATAGCATATCCAAGCTATTAGTATTGAGAAGATTTTCTCCCCTAATGTTCTTGAGTTTGATTTTCCAAACTCCAAGCATAGATATTCCCATGGCCATTGGTTTCTTCCAATCTTACCAATTACTCCTCTTAATTGGCTTCTTCCAATCTTACTAATTACTCCTCTTTAATTGGCTTTGGTGTCTAACAGCTTCTACTAATTTCTCTCCCATTTTGTCATACGATTGACAAAGGTTTAGAAGACAGACATCGATTTTCCTTTCATTTTGAAGGAATTGGATTTCAAGCACTCCTCCATGCTTCTTACATTTAGTGCTTTCATAAGTTCACTTCCAACTCATTTAATCTTTCCATTGATCAATGCATGCTTCTCATGCATTCAAGCATTAATCTCCCCCACAGTACAATGCAAATTGCCATTGCATTACTATTTTTCTTCTTCTTCCCATTTAAGAGCTGTGCTGTCTTAAAGGTTTTCTCCCAATGGGGTCAAGCTAACTTACTTAGTTTCCCTTTTTGGAGTCTTCTCTCCTATTCTCCAAGCTATCTTTTTTAGTTTCTTTGACTTAAGTCCGCCATAAACTTAGTTGCCTTTAAGTTTATTTTTCTCCAAGAGTTCTTTCAAGTTTGCATCATCCTTCCTCCCTACACTGTCATGACCAATGAGAGGTGCTAAACAACTACATATTTTGTGCTTCTCCCAAACTCCAAGGACATGTGCAACATCACAGCCCGATCCCTATCTCCCTAACATGTCAATACAAAATCAACTCATCAGATCTTGCATGTTAGTATATTTAACATAAATACCATGTTAACCATAGAAGTGAGATATAAGACCATATACTAATCAACACACACATCAAATGATATCAAACGATATCATATCATTGATAATCTAAATGTTTATTCAACACATATGGTTTTGGAGGGAGCATCATGGATGCTTAGACAAAATACCAGAAATATAGTTTTTCAAAAATGCAAAACTTAAAGCATGAAAAACTATCCTAAGCAGAGCCATCCAGAGGGGGTGATCCTGGGAGGGAAGGTATTTTCATCGGGGACTCTCTTTGAGTTTTTCCATGAATGTGTAGAGGCTTTGGATTGATTCATGCATGAAGGTTGCTAAGGCACCAATCATTCTTTCCAACTTCCGACGTTTTTCAAGGAAGAAATAGAGTTGTCTTATAAGAGCTCTATCAGACTTGGACTTTTGTATCTTCCACTTGTTCTTTTCCTTTCTCCTGCTTTTACCTTAATCCTTTTACTTTCAGCATGCCTTTCTTTGGTTCCACCACTCGAGACCCCTAGAGAGGTTCTGACCTGAACTCGTTTTCCTTTCTTTCCACTTTCTTTGACTAGCACCCGAGAAGGAGATGTAGGTTCTCTAATGGTAATACCAATTTGCCTTCGAGGTATGGGTGGTGGTGAGTTCTTCATGTGAGATCTCCTCGAGAGGGTCTTGACTGGACGACCTATAGTATTCAGGAGAGACAAAGATTCTCCTTGATACCACTAAGATTTGAGTTTCTTAGACAAGGTGGCATGATCATTCTTAGAGTCAGAGGACATAATGGTGATTGGGGACTCGTTCATTTTCATTTTCCACTATGCTTTTCTTTAATTCAGAAACAGCAAGACCACTGTTGGAGAGAAGAATGCACAGAGCTTACCCAACCAATGGGAATCACAAAATCCATGATTTTCAAGCTATTGGAGGTGGGAGAAACATAAACCCTCTGATTTTCTGATGAGAAATAGCTCCGAGAGGTCTTATCAACTGGTCTCGGGAACGGGAGTCAAAGGGGAAATCGCCAGAGCTCAGCGACGATTTTGAAATTATCTGTCATTTTTCACAGAAAGAAATCTTTTAACTTAATCTTTCTGTTGCACTGATAGGTCATGACCAACGATCAGTCTGTATCGACATGTCGAGAAATACCGACCCGTTTATCCTTTCGATTTTCCCCCTTTCAAACAGTGTTCTGATTTAGAACAGTTGAGACATGTCTGTTCCTCCGACTAGTCTATCCTTCGCAATGATTTGAAGATTTAAGGACGAAGGGTGTGTGTGTCTGCTTGAGATGTTTATAATACATCATTCTTTGCTTATACACCTTTCAATGCTAGTGTAAATACATACATTCACACAAATTTTGTGCCATTAGAAGATCCAATACATCCCTCTGAAAGTAGGAACAAATACATGGATCATTGATCACTTAACCATTGTAAGTCCACCTTAAAAGTATCGATCCAATCCAATCCAAGGATCTTGAGTACATTTATTTTACCAATTCAAACATATTGCCCAAGTGTGTGATATCATGAGATGCGACATCTCCAGGCTTTAACAAAGACTAGGTGTCTATGAACACAAATCATTCTACATAATTTATAAAATAATGAATATTGGAATGAAACACTAAGCACATAAACCATACATTCATTTCGCACGTTGAATACAATTAACATGCATTTGGAAATGAAGTACAACACTACCCACTCATCTCTCATTCCTATTATCATGTAATTACTCAAACATGATAAACAATTTTATTTTTTCTTTCAAAAACACTCCAATGAGGTTCATTCCCTGGAAATAGGTGGTATATAAATGGATTATAGATAAGCATATTCAATCATTTTGATCAACGCCTTTGGTAAGTCATACCAAACCAAAAATCCATTTAAGGGCATGGAGCATATTTCATTCCACAAAGGATTCACAAGTTTAAGAACTTGGAATGAAACGACGTTGTATATGTGTACCATATCATCTATAAGCACGTACACACCCTAAACATGAGGTAATGCACAACCTACATTCATTTCTAAAAGATGCACAAATCACATGGCATATGAAATGAAATGAGACAAGTATAATCCAATACTATGGTGCTAACTTTCATGTACACACGAGTATCTTGCATAATATCAATCCAATAATAACAAGATGGATTGAAAGCAAGATACATTGGTGATTCCAAAACATGTTTCAAATGTGATACCAACAATGGTATCCCTCTACATATTTGAACAACCACTGTGGGACTTGAAATCTAAGTCCACAGCACCATCATGACCTTGATTCAAATCTGGTGTTGATTTTGGATGCCTTCCCACTTAACTTTGTGAATTAAAACACCAGATTTTGTACCCTGAGGTTATCCCAACATGATAGTACTATCACTTTGGGCAACTATGTCTCGAGACAACTTCAAATCTGATCCCAAATTCAGATTATTAACTTCAAGATATTTTCCAACTTCATTTGCCATTTTGAAGTTGATTAGAGAGTTAGGCATTCTTAAAATTTGCAATGTGAAAATCCTTAGCCTATTTTAAACTCTCTTGGTATACGGCCTTATAAGACACTTGGAGGTCACCACCCTCATCAAGTTCCTCAACTCCATCCTCTTATTCTTTAGAGGATTCAACTTGGATTTCTTCAATGGATGAACTTAATCAGTCACCTTTTTCTGTCGGTACATTAATTGGTCTAGATAGGTGATTTCATCCATTGGGCTAGAAGAGGCAATATCTTCGTGGATTATTTCAGTTTCTTATGTTGTTTATATCTCATGAGTCTCTCATAATCATTTTATGAAACATCATTGATGAAATATACCAGTGTTTAAATAAAAGTGCATAGACATTTCATCACAAATCCAAGCTATTTGTTTTTGGACTGAGTGGTCATGTAATTTGAGGGTTAACCAAATACCTCTTCCATAGGTTTAGACCACTTTCAATTCATCTATTTCCAAACATATTTATTGGTGAAAACAATAATTTTTTACCTTTCCATTTTTCTTCACAAATGGAGGTTTGAAAATATCATGACTTTCTGTCATAGCCATTGTTCTAGTACAGATCAACTCCAATGGTTAGATCCTTTCTAAAGAGCACGAGGCTTTGATACCAATTGAAAGTTCTCCCTTTGGTGCTAGAACACAATTGACCCTAGAGGGGGCGGGTGAAGAGGTCAATCTCAAAATCGTTGGTCCTTTTAAAGTTATTTGATTGATTAGATTTTATATGACTGATATTGCAATCAAGTATTTGTGTGTTAGCAATAGTGATTATCAATCAACATAATAAATTAGCTCTAACACCATAAGAACATGGACACAAGATTTATAGTGGCTCGGTTAGCCAACCAACATCCACTGTTAGGACTAGATCAACCTTGAGCTATCCCCAAATCCACTAAGTGGGACTTACACCCTCACAATTAGAGTAGAAATTCCACCTCACTCATTTGGCTGGGAATTTCACCCACCACATATAGATTAGGAATGCCACCTATTCGAATTGGCAGGGAATTCCACCGACCACATGTGCCAGAGACGACGCTCTAGATTTTTTATAGCAATTCCAGAGCCAAGCCTCCTTAATCCACTTTCTCAGGGTAAAGGTTTTAAACGAAATTAAAACCAAGAAACACTTGCCTTTTGTAGTTCTTTCTCGATGATGTGTGCTTCTCAAAGATCCACCAAATGTGTGCCCGAGTTAATCCGGACATTCCGCCTCGTAGCCGTCGCTGAGCAATCACAATCTTAGGGTGATTAGGAAATTGGTTCTACCAATATCTATCCTAGTAGTATATCCTTTCCCCTCTCTATTTCCACAACCTCAATCACTATGATTGGTTGTATTAGATTTCCCAAGTGTAAGCACAAGAGAGAGAGATCCTTTTGTTCGTTCTTGTTTAAGCTCACTGATAATGATGAGGGTCTAACGGATTCGCCAAAGGATATGAAGCGGTTGCACAAGGATTGGTATTTATAAAGAAGGCAACCTGTTTCACAAATATCTATCCTAGTTGTATATCCTTTCCCCTCTCTCTCTTTCCACAACCTCAATCACTATGATTGGTTGTATTAGATTTCCTAAGTGTAAACACAAGAGAGAGAGAGAGTGATCCTTTTGTTGGCTCTTGTTTAAGCTCATTGATAATGATGAGGGTCCAACGGATTCGTCAAAGGGTATGAAACAGTTGCACAAGGATTGGTATTTATAGAGAAGGCAACCTGTTTCACAAACTGTCAGGTACCGACAGGTTGGGCGCACCGATGGGTTGGTTACTACCAATATTACTGTTCAATCACCCGACCGTTGCACATTAAATGCATTCCCATCGGCATAATTTATACTCGGCTGATATGTCTGTGTCACCGATGGGTCGACAATCATGGCACCGAGAGGTCGGTCCATACGAGGGTCTCGATTTGGGGCAACACCATGCAGATAGGGTTTCATGTAACGAAACTTGTCCTACCGAGAACGACCTGTGGCGCTTTACCGAAGGGTCGGTCATGGTACTCTGATCTGTCTTGAAATATTGAGATGTCTGTTTTCGTGAGAGTTCACCTGAATTCTAAGTTCCAGAACTCATAAGTTATCATCGACGAGTCGTTTGACCACGAGGAGTCGTTAAGTTCATCATTGAGGAGTCAGTGCATACGAGACTCTCGATCAGAGGCATACTCAGAATGACAGTTGAATGTTCCAAAATCTTTGTCAATCTGGCTGACCTGTCCATGACCACGATGGGTCGATCCTGTCTCCATCGTGGGCTTGGTGAGAACAACTGGTCGAGCTAACAGTGAACTTAATTCATATTTTCGAGTTCACTTCCAATTCACTGTTAAGCTTATGCTCTAGGCTTTTTATGATTTTACCATTTGTTCAACTAAGCCTAGGAATGATCCTCCAAAGGTGTGGGTACCACCTAAAGTCATCTATGACCAAATACATGTTTTGTGATTGCCATAACGATGAGCTTTAATCTGGTGGAGCATGATCTTCAATTTTAATTGAGTCTTCATGCTTCTAACAAATGCTTCTTCCTGAGTCATGGAATTGATCAACTTAGGGACTCGATAAAGCCGGGTCACTAACAACTTATTCTATGGTAGCTTCCTTCTATATATTTCAAATCAATTTCTCAAATTCCTTTTTATTTATTTATTTATTTATTTTACTCTATCACCTATCTTATTCTCCATCACATTCCATCATTGCCTTCCTTCTCTGTTCTCTTAGGACCCTCCATATAATATTCCAATTAAATTTGGCAATTTTTTCTTTGAACAAATTGAATGTAGGCGAAGATAATGTAATGAACCCTTCAAAGCCCTCAACAAAATAAGACCAAATCAAATAAAAGTTCAATCGAAGTTGATTCCTTACCAAAGATGCCGCTACTAGTGGCCTTTGCCGAAAGCTAGTTTTCAATAAAAACTAGTTCTCGTTTGATTGAATTAAATTAAACCTAATGCCACTCCACTAATTCAATCTGATTTTAATAAAAAAAATGCTGAAATTAAATAGACAATTGGATGCATTAACTTAATTCAAACAAAGAAATGAAACTAGATTTCAAAGAGAAACAAACTTGATGATTTTATTCCCAATTTGGAATTACATCAATTACAATTGTCCTCACCCAAACTACCGTAAGGAAACATCTTAGGTATATTGACAATAGAAAATTGGAAGAAAGAAAGACAAAATAAAATAAAATAGAAGAAAACAATCAGAATGGCATGGGAATGGGAGTCCTAACCCTAGTTATACTTGCATCCTCTCCACCAATCAAAATAAAGGAAAAAAATTACAACCAATCATAAAAAGAGACCTAGGATCTACGACATGTTCTAACCATTCAAAACACATCTCTACCATGCGCCAAATTGGATAGTTGAATTGGGTTTTGGAGTTACAAAACTCGTTGGACATGAGTTCCACGCGCCATTGACGAAAGGTGCCATCCAATGATATGTTGCCACGTTGGAGTGATGATGTGGTTCAACCTATCACCAAGCTCCACATCCATGAGCCAATGGAGAAGTCTAAGATGGATTGAGAGTCCCAGGACAAATTGGAGTTGATCCTTCAGAAGTCGACACACCGAAGGAGAGAAGGTTTAGAGTTGCACACACCAATGAAGAGAATGTTTTAGCTAATTGGAGAAAAGATAGGATTTTTTGTGCCTCCATGCATATGAATTTCCTTTTCCCACTTTGGTGCTAGAGATTTGACCTAGCAACCCCTCATGTGGGGTCCATCATGCTCTCAAGTAAGTCCCGAGTCCATGGGTGCAGTCTACATGCATTTAGGACACCATTTTGGAGCTCAAATTGACAAGTTTAGCCCCATATCTGCCATGGTGAAAATGCTCGTAGAAATCCTAGGCAATGGTTAAGATTTGATCTTCATTCTTCCTCATTTACGATGTCCCCATCATCTGCTCCCTCCTGAGAAGAACGCGCCCACGATTTGATTTTGTTCTCGTCTTGTTATAATGGATTTTTTTCTCTATAGGCTTTCAAATCAGCGACATTAAGGCATCTAAGATGTTGAGGTCATCTTGAAGCTTTACCTTGTAGGCGTTGTTGTTGATCCTCTGCAATAGTTCATACAGTCCAATCATCTTCATCTTAAGTTTGTTGTACGTGCCAGTGGGAATATTTCCTTCGTCACACCCACACAAGATCACCTTCGTTAGACTACAACTTGATATCTATGCTTGTTTGCATCTGTTTGGTACCTATGTCGCTTTCTTCAATTTTCCATTGTACCTATTGATGTGTAACACCCCACCCCTCCTGAAGAGCAAACATGGCATTACACGAGTCAAAATCCAATCCAATATGGGAACGTCCTTATCCATGGCTCATATATATATATATATATATATATTCTCCAATCACACACCCACAGATTTATGAAACCTTCAATCATCACGTCAATAGGTCCTCAATTAAACCTTTAAAGGCTTCAACTGGCCAACCATGAAAAAACAAATTCCTAAATCAAACCAGATAAATAATCTCAATGGACACTCCATGTGCCTCAAAATAACAAAACCATAAACCAAAGGGGTCTAATCGTCTCCAATAAATATATGAATCATCTAAGACTTTGCTCTAGCAGCTGCAAAAAATTCCTAGTTCTTCTTCTAAGTCTCAGCAAGACCTAACTTTCGGGGAAATCTTGTAATTTAAGGTGTGAGCTCCATGCCTAGTGAAGAACATAAACACATGCATGTATATAGTCCACTTTATACAACAGATCGAATATTACATATATCCCAAAAAATAATTTAAAACATAGACAAATGCATAAAATTTTCATGCATGTGATGCAAAACGCAAAGTCATGATGCATGATTCACATACCCATGCATCCAACCAATCACCGCTATATGTGCACATAAATGGTCATGAATACCCAGCCTCTTTGGCCAAAGCAGATAGTCATAAATATCCGGCCCATGAATACCCACCCTCTTTGGCCAAAGCAGATAGTCATAAATATCCGACCCAACCTTGGCCAAATCAGCATAGTCACAAGGACTCGACCGGAATGGTTGTGTTTGGCATTTGACCCTTACATTGTGTGAGTTGCACCAGAATTTTAACCAGTTTATTTACAAATTCCTAGTCTTTTTTCTAAACCCAGCCTATGCATTCAATCACACCACATATGATTCATAAAGTAATCATAAAAACAACAAAAACATGAAGTGAATTGTACTCCTCACCTAAAATTTGTGAAGTGCACAATGGTGCTAAAATCCAAGCTTTATGTAAACTAGCCTTTAACTCAAGATTGCTGCAAATAATTTTTAAGTTCTAAACTATTCAAATTATCTCTTAGAATCATGTTTATCCACAATTATGACTGACAGGGTACTGACCCATTAACAAAACTCTCAAAATCAGGGGTATAAGATAATGGTCTAAGGTTTGAATTATACAGTCCAACCCTGCAAAATTTAGCCTTATTGCAGAATTTTCTGCTATCAGTGTGATTATTCAAAAATTCCAATATTTTTACAGTATATGATCTTTCAAAGAGGATTCCAGTTATATCTCGTTTGCCTCGTTCTGAGTTTCCCATCCCATGTTATGGTTGTTTTAATCAACATTTTTCGTATTGCCAAATAGGTTGCCATCTACGAACGACTTCCAGAATGCAAACAATATTTGGCCCATCAAATCAGATAAAAAAATTCTCATAATTTAACTGGAGATAGATCCTTATTAGATTCACACTGATATTAAATTTTGCATCACTCTAAGGTCTACAGGTTAAGTAATGATAAGTAAAACAAAAGCACCATAGAAAAGGATAGAAGAGATGGAGAGATACAACCCAATTTAATGAGGTTCGGTTGTTCCAGCCTACATCCTCGCTTCGAGCTGGGCTCGAGGGTAATTCCATTAACCCATACTTTTTATGGGTGAAGGACAAACCATTACACCGTTCTTCAATCACTCCCTACTCCCAAGGGGTCTTTTTCTGTGTTCAAGACTGACCCTTCTTCCTAACCTCACACAGTCCGCCGACCCTTCCCTCATTCTTTCTCGCTCTCAAAAGGAAAAAAAATTACATTGAAGCGCAAGAGTAACTCACCAATAATATTGATGTTCACTAGAATTATTCAAAATGTATTGAATAGAGATGACTCAACAAATGATATTCAGTGGGTTTATCAGAGTCTCTCTAAGGGTAGGAAATCTGTCTCTCTTCTCCTTTTCGTTGGCTATGGGAGTGTGGAGCTTGGTTTCACTCTCTGATCTTGCTCTCTCACTGCTCTAGCCAATTTCTTCTAATAATAACTCGGTATATGTAATGGAAATTTGAATTCATTACCATTGCCATGCATCAAATGGAAATTCAATTGTTCTAAAACACAATTAATGCGCCACCTACCTAACTGTTGATATCTAACAGTAGATGGTTAAGAAGTTTGGTCGACACAAAACACATGTTCAATGGATATTCAAATTTGCACAGGCGATAGTCTAGTATGTAAAACTCAACAAAATGTAAACAAAGACATACTCTTGCTCTGGAGTGATAGTTCTCTTAATGGTTTCATATCAGAACTTGACTACAGTGTATACATTTCAGTTCTGTTGACGATGATGTTTCTACCTATTGACAATTTGGTTCTGAGTTACCAATTCGACAATTCTAAATGATCTTACTCAGCTCTCTAGATATTCACAATTATGAGCTGAAGCCTAACTACGGTCCTTACGCAATTCATGTAGATTAATGGTTGAACTACATCCATTGTTTGGTCTTACACTCAGCCTATGTGATGTTCAATGGTTAGATCTGATGCCAAGCATATGTTATTGGCCTTACGTAGTCTTTTTGATATTCAATGATTTAGGACTACTGCTAATGTATGTGTCCATCAATGATATTGGTCTTACACTCAGTTAATGATATTCAATAATTTGAAATGATGCCAATATGTTTGGTTTTACACTCAGTCTTTGTAATATGCAATGTGTAGACTGATGCCAAACAACTAACAGCAAGCTTAATAATCTTTGTGATATTCAATAGTTAGATTAAATCTATGTTACATACTGACATGAGAAATGGTCTTACACAATCCAAGATTTCATTGGTTTGACTATAACCACATTAATAGACTTATACAACTCTATGATATTCAATGGCTTAGAGTTGCATCCATGTCATCAACATACACAACTCTATTAGATATTCAATTGTTTAGGGTTTCAACCATATTAATGGTCTTACATAGCTCCATGATATTCAATGGTTTGGAGCTACAGTAATGTGATGATCTTACATAGTTCTATGTGATATTCAATCCTTTAGAACTATTTCCATTAATGACTAGGATTCATATAATATATTAATGTTGGTCCATGATTCTAAAGGTCTATCTAAGGTATGAGCTGGGCCAAGTGTTCAAGCATATGAACAACTTTACAAAGTATCCTAAACACTCAACATAAAACATTGCCAAAACAGAGAAGACAAAACAACTTGTAGGTTGAGCAACAATGCTCTTCACTATTCTTAATGTGTTCCAAGCTGCAATTGCTTCATCAGACTTGGCCCTTTGATTTGAGTTGTGGTTTATCTTGCACTGGGCCATATTGTTCTTAGAAAGAAAGCCTTTGATCTGCGATGATGCATTGTGTTGCATGGGATTTTCTTTATTTCTTCTTCTTCACAAGCCTTTTTATTTATTCTTGACAGTTTAATCTTGCACAGGTTTGTGAATGAGAGCAACAACCAATGATTGTACAGATTAGTGCTCGCTTATGCTATTTATATCTTAATGGTCTTGATAAGCCATTTGATTTATTCTTGAAGTTTGATCTTGCACTGGCTTATCAAACATTGTTCATGAGCCATTTGATGTTCATTTAGCTTGGTCTTTCTCTGACTCATTTCCCAACAGTAGCAATCCGACGATTCATTCATGTCTGTGCATGACTCTGGTCTTGGTCCTTTGGTACTCTTGATGTATAGAGACAAAATGTATATTTGTCTAACAAAAACTCCAACATAAACATTAGTACCACAAGTCAATAGTTTAATCATCATCAAAATGCATCTTTGACCATTTGGGGCTAACACCAAGGACTCATCATCTCTATGACATCTGCTCTTTGGGCTTCTATCACCATGTCTGGTTGTCTATGATGATAGAACCGTCTTTTAGGGCCATCCTCCTCTGAAGATTCATGGAATGCAGCTTGGAAGGTTCTAAATCTGTAAGATGGTTAACTAGGTGGTTGATGGAATTCAAGAGTTTTTCGTTGTAAGTCTGTATGCAACATAGCCAGCTCTGTAGTGATGTTCACGGTCTTTTCACATTGCTCATGTGATTTGTCCCTCAAGGACTCAACTCGGTCGTCATTTGGTGCACGTTTGGCGTGACGAATTGGATCAGACTGGAAACTGTCACAACTTCTGCCTTCGTGCTTGGTGAAACAAGGAGTCAAGATTCTTGTGTCATGCCACGACCCTCGGGACACGTGACAAAAAAATATTTTTGAAATATTAATCTCAATCAACCTTAGTCCACTAATAGAATCGGGTTTCACACTCACGGGGGAAAGCCTACCCTTTCTATGTTCTTTCGAAGACTAGAACATCCTATCGAAATTTGGACTAAGTTCCCTCTATAAATGGGACATTGGGAAAATAATTCCTTTGACTAGACTAAGTTGGTAACATTCCCAACAATATACACATCTCACACGTGCCCATCGCAACACGCTGGGACTCAACACTAGGATCACAATATCAAGTGATAAATATAAAGCATAACGCAAAGCGTAAAGGGTTTAATAATCTAACTCAAAATTATTACAACCCAAAATTACAAACCAAAATAGTGCTATGTTTCTCAACGCAATAAGTATAAAGGTCTCTCAGACTATGACTCTCAGGACTCTGATGAGCCTCCATTGTCTCACGTGGTCCATCTTGTTACCCAATAGGGGGTGAATTGGGTATTTTGACAAACTTCTCTACCTTCTCTTTAATTACACAAATTTAAAGCAAGACATAAATAAATAGATAAACACAAATAAATAAATGAAATAGATGAGAAGAGATAAAGAATTGAACTCGTCGATTTTAGCGAGGTTTGGCAATACTCGCCTACGTCCTCGACTCAAGAGAGCCCCTTGATGTAAAGCCCCGTCCCTCCAGCACAATATTGTCTGCTTTGGACCTGTAGACGGGCCCACACAACTTTGTTTCTAGCAAGAAAACTAAGGAATGCTCCCAAAAGTCATTGTGTTTGAAGGAGGAAGCAACACATCTTATATACCAGAGGAGCCAAGGGGATCTAGGCAATATGGGACTTAGAGAACACGCCCAGCGCCCCTTCATGGGAGCCTAGCTATTTTTTCTCCAAATGTTGGGCTTCTCTGTCTTTTTGCTAGCCCCCCTCTAGTGCAGGATATTACAAACTACCCCCCTTAAGACCAGAGCCTTCCCCGGCTCTATCCGCCAAACCATATACTACACACGCCCGCACCCTCAGTCCGAGTGTCGAACCATGCTCTGATACCATTTGTAATACCCCTGTCCCTCCAGCACAATACTGTCTGCTTTGGGCCCATAGACAGGCCTGGACGACTTTCTTTCTAGCGAGCAAACCCAAGGAATGCTCCCAAAAGTCGTTGCTCATGAAGGAGGAAGCAACACATCTTACATACTGGAGGAGCCAAGGGGCTCCAGGCGATATGGGACTCGGAGAACAAGCCTAGTGCCCCTCCATGGGAGCCTCACTATTTTTTCTTCAAATGTTGGGCGTATTTGTCTCTTGGTTGGGCCCCCTTTGGAGCAAGGTATCACACTTGAGATGTGCAATACACTAACTTTTCTCCTTAACGGTGGAGACTAAATTGATAAAAAAATCTCGCTTACGGGTGGAGAGAGACCCACAAACAAATCTGAATTAGAAGGAACTCTTTTTCTTCAAAAGGGTTGAACTAACCTCTTACAAACAATGATTTCATAAATATTAATACAAAGATAGTTCTTTGATTATCTCTCAAGATTATGAAAGTGATTTGGCCTAAAAATTAATCAATCAAAGAATCACAATAGCTCTAGTAGTATGAAAGTAATTTGGGGCTTTTGAGCAATGGTGATAAGTGAACAATGAAATCTCAAGATTGGAAGTAGTTGGAGAAGTTTATTGTTCATCAATGGTTCTATATATAAGGAAATTTGAATTCATGATAGCTGGAGCCATAATAAATGCTTATACGACCATTGGGAACTGCATTTAATGCTCTCAAAATAGAGTCGTTACCGCTCATTTGGTCAACCGGATCATGTTTTCGGTCGTCTGAAATTACGCATTTAAGCGAGATTTTTGGGATCCATTTGGTCGTCGCAAGAGGGATTTATGTTCGTCTGAATTTATCAAAGACAACTACTCTGTTTTAGTTAAACTCATCGGTCGACCAGACCATGGTTTTAGTTGCTCGAATGTATCAGAGAGCACTTGGTCTGTCTTGATGTTCCATTTGGCTCGACCGAACTATTTGTGGTTGTTCGAATCGATCTGAGATAAGTGTATGACAATTTTTATAATTGGTCGACCGGTTTATATTCGATCCGTTTGAATTTCATAAAGTTTGTATCTCAGTCATGTCATTCTCATCAAGTCCATAAAGATTTAAATGAGTGATGAGACTTGGGTAATATCTAGAAACCTATCAAAGTGTAATCTATCAGTCTCTTAAGGTCCTAAAGGTACTACTTGAGCTATAGTGTTCAGTCATTGAATAACTTTACATAAAGTTCTAGAACACTCATGCTCTATGGCTATAGACACTGACAAAGATCTTCAATGCTTCGGTCTTCGTGTCTTAAGCCATTTGATCTTTAATAATTATTTGCTAGCTTTTCTTCATTCTTCATAAATAGTTTGTGTAGGATTTGTTTGACATTCAATACATGTCTTCTTCACAGCTAGAGAGATTTCTTCCATTGAGCTGAAATTTGTACACATTATGCTTAAACAAATAATGTCAGTTCGTCAATGACTTTGTCATCATTAAAATCACCCTAAAACCATGGGTTGTAACCTTGGAACTAACAATCTACCCATTTTTTATGATGATAAATGAAAGTCCTGATGTGCAAGAACGAATTGTCTAGAGGGGGAAAGGAGGGGAAGGGGGGGAGGCGGGGTGGAAGGGATTAAGACAATCTCCAATTTGTATGGTCCAAACCAATTACTTGATTAATTAAAAACATTTGCAATGGACAAAACTAAATAATCAAGACCAAGTTTTGTGTGATTTAACTAATGCACAAATGACAAGATCACACCAATAGCACTAACACCATAAGACCGATTCGGTTTAGTCAAACCTACATCCACTGTTGGACTCACCCAATCTTGGGCTATACCAAATCCACTATATGGGGAATTACACCCTCACGAATAGTGTAGGGCTTTCACCTACACAATCCTAGATTTTGAAAGGTTTGACCAACAGCGGTCTACTTCTTTATCCCTCTATTTTTAACAGTGGTTCAAGAGTGAATCCCTCCTTAAACCACTTTATAAGATGATGATAAAAATAAAAAACTAAATGTAGCACTTTCCTTTGGAGCTTTTCTTGAATGTAGATGTGCTTCGGAGTCTCTCCCTTGCTTTGATCTTCTTGATGTAGATGATATACCAATGTATGCACAATCACAAGCTTTGGGAAGACTATAGGAAATTGGGTCACCAATGCCTATCCTAGAGTGTTTGTCTTTCCTCTCTCTCTCTCTCTCTCTCTCAATCTCAATCTATGCAAGATCGGTTATTTTGAATGATTCACCAAGACTATGTGCAACAGAGTTTTGATCCTTCCTTAGCCTATTCATTTCACAGTTGGATGTGGTAGATGAGGCTAATAAATGTTCTCTCCAAGGATCATAAAATAATTGCAAATAGTGTCATATTTATAGAGAGACAAACCATATTATCGTAGTTGTTCAACATCGACGGGTCGACCAGACCGATGGGTTGATGAACTCGAAAGGGAACTTCCACTCACTCGATTGTTGTGCACTAAATGCACTCCAACGAAACTGTAACGGTAACAACCGATAGGTCGATATCATCGATGGGTCGACAAACTTATATTCAATATATCGTTCTTGTCGAGCGTATCGACCTGAAAAAAACCATGCAGATAGGGTTCCAGAAACTTGTCAAACCCAGGTCGACATGTCGGTCCATCGATGGGTCAATCCTAGTACTCTCGATAGGTCGAGGACATCGATAAGTCTGTCTGAGAGTAACCCAGAGTTCTAAGTTCCAGAACTCACACACCACCCAGGTCAACATGTCGTGTAATCGATGGGTCTACCTGTCCTCATCGATATGTCGTTGTGAACGAGACACTCGATTTGAGAGCAACCTATCCAGACAGTGTTTCGATTCTAGAACCTTTGTCAATCCGGTCGATGTGTCGAAGAGCACAATGGGTCTGTCCTGTCTCATTTATGGGTTGATGGACTCGACGTATCGACCTGACAGTTTACAAGATTTCCAACGTTTATCCCATCTGGTACTGTGACTGTCTAGGGTGCACCAAGGCTTGATTATAAATTTACCAATATGATTCACTAAGCCTAGGCAAAGTCCACCTAAAGGTGTGGGTTCAACCTAACTCATCTATGACCAACTTTACATGTCTGATTTCCATATACTTGATGAACTTGGAATCTTCAATGCTTGCGGCTTGATTCATTGGCTTAAAACTTCCAAGGAGATGCTTCATTGAAGTCATGAATTTGACAATTCGGTGTCTCAGCAAGCCGGGGCACAAACAATCTCTCCGTTTGTCAATTCGTCACAAAAACCTAGAAGCTAATGAGTACTAACTAAAAAATGCAACCCTTACAACTCATTTGAACAAATAGATACAACAATTACAAGATTTACATTCAAATGACAATCCTAGGACACTAAGTTCCTTAACATTGCTCCCCCTCAAGATGTGTATACCTGTATGCAAATCATAATATGCTAGGTGGAAGCACAATGTCTCCCCCTCAACCATTAGTCCATAAAACACATGCATTCAAAACACTTAAAACATTTCTCCCCTTCAATTCATACCTTCAGCTTGTTCTAAGCTTCTAAAGATTGTCCCACTTTTTGTCATAAACTGACAAAGGGTCCAAAATATACACATAATATAACAATGAGGGTCCTTCAACAAGTCCCAACTATTGGACAAAATAGGGAGGAGAGAGAGATGGGGAAAATCAGTCATGCATGCAAACAACATAATCATGTACAAAAACAAGTGCATAAACAAGAGTTAGAGTATTCAAGGGGAAACACAAATGCCAATGGACTTGCTAAGGTAGAGGAACCTAGATGAATCCAAGGGTTTGGTCATGATATCTGCCAATTGGTTCTCCGTACTAACGTGCTCAAACTTAATGGTCTTCTCTCCACTAATTCTTTGATGAAGTGATGCCTTATGTCAATATGCGTGGTCTTTGAGTGTTGCACAGGATTCTTTGAGATGTTGATTGCACTTGTGTTATCACAATAGAAGGTCATAGATTCTTGCCCGATTCCATAATTCACTACCATTTGTTTCATCCAAATCAATTGAGTGCAACAACTTGCGACTGCGATATTCTCTGCTTCAGCTGTAGAGAGACAAAAGATTGTTTCTGGCTATGCCAATCCACTAAACAGTTACCAATGTAGAAGAAACCTCCACTTGTTGATTTCCTGTCATGAATGTTTCCGGCCCAATCCGCATCTGTATATCTGGCAATCTTGGAAGAGGTATCATACGGGAACCAAATACCGTACATGGAAGTCCCGGCCACATACTTGATAATCCTTTTTACTGCTTTGAGATGTGATTCCTTTGGGTTTGCTTGAAATCTTGCACAAGCTCCAATACTAAAAGAGATATCCTGCCGACTACCTGTGAGATACAAGAGACTCCCAATCATGTTTCTATACAAGCTAGGGTCCACATCCTTTCCACTCTCATCCTTGAATAGCTTGATCACAGTGCTCATGGGGGTAGTCAAATGCTTGCTTCCATCTAGGCCAAATTTCTTCACAAGTTCCTTTGCATATTTTGATTGAAAGATCAAAAGGCCTTCTTTATGTTGCTTAATTTGGGGACCAATAAAGTAGTTCAATTCTCCCACCATACTCATTTCAAATTCAGATTTCATGAGTTTGGAGAATTCAATTGCGGCATTTTCACAAGTTGATCCAAACACTATGTCATCTACATAGATTTGGGCAATAAGGATGGATTTCTTGGTATTTTGGACAAACAAGGTCTTGTCCACACTCCCCCTTTGGAAACCATGGTCAAGCAAGAATTGAGTCAACCTTTCATACCAAGCTCTTGGGGCTTGCTTGAGACCATACAAAGCTTTCTTAAGCTTGAACACATGATGTGAATACTTTGGATCAATGAACCCTTTAGGTTGTTCCACATATACTTCCTTATTTAAAAGTTCATTCAAGATGACACTTTTCACATCCATTTGGTATAGTTTGAACTTGAGATAGCATGCAATGGAGAGCAAGATTCTAATGGATTCCAATCTTGCAACCGGGGCGAAGGTCTCATCAAAGTCGATTCCTTCAATTTGGGTTTACCCTTGAACCACTAATTTTGCCTTGTTCCTTACAATGGTTCCATGCTCATCCATCTTGTTCTTAAAAATCCATTTTGTACCAATTACATGTGTATCCTTGGGTCTAGGAACCAAATCCCAAACTTCATTCCTAGTGAATTGTCCTAGCTCTTCTTGCATGGTATTACCCAATCCTCATCATTGATGGCGTCTTCTACCTTCTTGGGTTCCAATTGTGAAGTGAAACAAGCATAATTAGCCAAGTTCTCAAGTTGCCTTCTAGTTTTCACTCCAATGGTGGGTTCTCCTTTGATTTGCTCAAGGGGATGTTCCTTCACATTTTTGAAAGGCTTGGGTTTAGGTGAGGATACTTGTTTTTCTTCTTGACTTCCCTCATTTTGAACTAGATTGGTAGGGTCCTCATCTTTTTGTTTTTTGCTAGGGGTGAAAACATGATCATCTACTACTACATTCACTGATTCTTGGATAACTCCAGTTCTTAAATTCTTAACTCTATACGCATGACTAGTGTTGGAGTACCCTAGAAAGATACCATCATCACTCTTGGATTCAAACTTACCCAAATGTTCTCTATCTCTAAGTATGTGACATTTATTTCCAAAGACTTTGAAGTACATAAAGTTGGGCTTTCTACCAGTCCACAGTTCAACAATAGTTTTTTTAATCCAACCCTTAAATAAACACAGTTAAAAATAAAGCATGAAGTGTTAACTCCCTCGGCCCATAAATTCTTAGAGACATTTTTACTTTCAAGAAGAGTGGTGGCCATCTCTTGGAGGACTCTATTTTTCCTCTCAGGTACTCCATTTTGTTGTGGAGTTTTGGGAGCAGAATATTCATGATGAATTCCATGATTTTCACAAAATTTGTCCAGGGACTGATTTTCAAATTCTCTCCCATGATCAGTCCTTATTCTATGAATAGTGGATTCTTTTGCATTCATAACACGTATAGCAATGATTTTGAATTCATGGAATGCATTAGATTTCTCTCTTAGAAAGGCCACCCGTGTATACCTAGTATGGTCATCAGCTATCACCAACAAATATTTCTTTCCACCAACACTTTCATGTTGAGTAGGTCCAACCAAGTCCACGTGAGGCAATTCTAAGGGTCTAGAAGTTGCAATCAAATTTGTATATTTATGAGCTGCCCTAATTTGTTTTCCTTTTTGGCAATCTCCACAAATGGAGTTTTCAGACCAGCTTACCTTGGGCAACCCCTTTATATGTTCACTTAATTTGGTCAAATCTTTGAAATTTACGTGCCCAAGTCATTGGTGCCAAAGTTCATCCTCACTTATTTTGGACATGAAACAAACATGTTTGATGGGAGTTGATGCACTATCCAAGACATAGCAATCATCTGAAGTAAGAATGCCACTCAAAACTACATCACCTTCTTTGGAATAAGCATGCCAACCATTCTTTCTAAAGGTGACTTCATTATGTTTAGCATGCAATTGAGATATACTAAGTAAATTATGCTTAAGCCGATCAACAAGATATACATCATTAATAACACCGGAAGATGAGAGAGTTAGTGAACCTTTCCCAATTATATTGGTCGTGTTTTCATCGCCAAATATGATGTCTCCTCCCTTGAAGTCAACCAAGTCCGACATGTATGAGCTATTTCCAGTCATATGTCGGGAACATCATCCAAGTACCATTTTGATTGCCTTTCAACATTTAAGGCGGTGTGAATCATGAGGCGCTTTTGGAACCCACTTAGATGAGGAAGAAGAAGTAGAGTTCATGGCCTTTTGATGTACAATTTGATCAAATTTGAAGTAACGCTTTCCAAGAAAATATTTGAGCCGTGGGTTCCTCAAATTCTTTAGAATATTTTTCAAATTTTGATTTAGGAAATCATGTCTTGTGTTTCCTCTTTTCATTTGTCTTTCATGATTAGCGCTTTTGTATTGTGAGACAAGTGGATGATTTCTCAAATGGTTTTTCCTAAGGAGGCATTCAAATTTAAAATGGCCAATCTTACCACAATAATATCACACTATATTTCAGAAATTGGAGGATTTGCTCTTAAGAAAGGTGATAGGATGTCTAGACTTGATTTCTAAATTCTCAATGTATCCAAGTCCAGACCTATTCTTGTACTTCTTCCTGGAGTTAAGAAGTTTTTCTAATTTTTGTTCACCTCGAGTAAATTTTTCTTGGAATTGAGTCTTAGGATGTTTCAATCTTTCCAAATCTCAGCTCAAGATTAATATTCTATCTTCAAGGCATCTCTTCATTTCAACTAAATTTTTGTGATTCTTTTCGTATTAGTTCACACGACATTGAAGATTAACTTCACTTTTTCTCAACTTCAATACCTCATCAATTGAGTCTTTAAGTTTAGTTGAGAGAGCTTCTTTCTCAGATTTCTCAATTTAAAGAAGGTTTGTAAGTTTGGCATTTTCACTTCTAAGTTTGTGAACTTTCTTGGCCAAATCCACACTCTCAAGATACAATGCACTATAAGATTCGTGGAGGTCATCGAAGTTCTCCTCATTTTCTGATTCACTAGTGCATTTTTTTTTATCTAAAACAATTGAAGGTACAAAAATATACAAAGATTTACCTTCTTTCAATTTCTCCAAGTTTTATGCAAACTCAGATTCTTCCATAGCATTTAATGTAGTCTTCATTTCCTTCTTGATTGAATCAACATTAACTTGATTGCAAATGAGATTACCTGACAAAGAATTCACAGGGGAAAGACCAAATGTCGAGTTGCATGCATCTAGATAGTGTAGTAAATTTGAGTCATCCAACCATAGTTTTTCAATGAATTCATTTTGGATAGAGGTCCATTCATCGTCTTCATATGATGCCAATACTTTCTCTTTTTTTTTAAAAAAAAAAATCTTAGGTTAATGTGTACAAAAAATAGAGAATAGTAGATGAAGTTCTTGGCACTCATTATCAGTATTCTAGCATAGAGATCTACTCAGATTGTTAGGTCCTTTATGAAGAGCACAAGGCTCTGATACCAATTGAAAGTGCCGATGTGCTAGAACAGATTGTCTAAAGAGGGAGGAGGGGGGGGGGGGGGGGGGGGGGGGGGTGGGGAAGGGCTGGGTGAATAGGACACTCCCCAATTTTTATGGTCCAAACAAATTACTTGATTAATTAAAAATGTTTGCAATGGATAAAATTAATTAATCAAGACCAACTGTTGTGTGATTTAAGTAATTCGCAAATGACAAGATCACACCAATAGCATTAACACCATAAGACTGATGTATAGTGGTTCAGTTTAATCAAACCTACAACCACTGTTGGACTCACCCAATCTTGGGCTATCCCAAATCCACTATCTGGGGAATTACACCCTCACGAATAGTGTAGGTCTTTCACCTACACAATCCTAGGTTTTGAAAGGTTCGACCAACCCCGATCTACTTCCTTATCCCTCTATTTTTTATAGTGGTTCAAGAGTGAATCCCTCTTCTTTATAAGATGATTATATAAATAAAAAACTAAATGAAGCACTTGCTTTTGGAGCTCTTCTTGAACGTAGATACGCTTCAGAGTCTCTCCCTTGCTTTGATCTTTTGATGTAGATGATATACCAATGTATGCACAATCACATGCTTTGGGAAGCCTCTAAGAAATTGGGTCACCAATGTCTATCCTAGAGTGTTTACCTTTCCTCTCTCTCTCTCAATCTATGCAAGATTGGTTGTTTTAAATGATTCACCAAGAGTATATGCAACAAACTTTTGATCCCTCCTTAGCCTATTCATTTCACAGTTGGATGTGGTAGATGAGGTTGATAAATGCTCTCCAAGGATCACAAACCAGTTGCAAATAGTGTCATATTTATAGAGAGGCAAACCATTTTTTCATAATTGTTCCACATCGACGAGTTGACCAGACCGATGGGTTGATGAACTCGAAAGGGACCTTCCACCCACTTGACCGTTGTGCATTAAATGCACTCCAACGGCACTGTAATGGTAACAACCTGTGGGTCGACCTCATCGATGGGTCGACAAACTTATATTCGATATATCGTTCTTGTCGAGCATATCAAGCTGAGGCAAAACCATACAGACAAGGTTTTAGAACCTTGTCAAACGCAAGTCGACATGTCGGTCCATCGATGGGTCAGTCCTAGTACTCTCAATGGGTCGATAACATCGATAAGTATGTCCGAGACTAACCCAGAGTTCTAAGTTCCAGAACTCACACACTACCCAGGTCGACGTGTCGTGCAATCAATGGGTCGACCTATCCTCATCGATATGTCGGTGTGCACGAGACACTCGATCTGAGAATAACCTTTCCAAACAATGTTTTGATTCCAGAACATTTGTTAATGCGGTCAATGTGTCAAAGACCACGATGGGTCTGTCCTGTCTCATCGATGGGTCGATGGACTCGAGGTATCGACCTGACAATTTACCAGATTTCTAATGCTTATCCCATTTGGTTCTGTAACTATCTAAGGTGCACTAAGTCTTGATTATGAATTTACCAATATGATTCACTAAGCCTAGGCAAGGTCCACCTAAAGGTGTGGGGTTTCCATCTAAGGTCATCTGTAGCCAATTTTACTTGTGTGATTGCCATACACTTGGTGAACTTGGAATGTTCAATGCTTGCAGCTTGATTCATTGGCTTCAAACTTCCAAGGCGATGCTTCACTGAAATCATGAATTTGACAATTAAGTGACTCGGTAAGCGGGGGTACTAACAATAAATATTGCGAAAAACAACTTCGAAGCATATATAATAAAGCTCACAGTGAAAGAAACTTAATAAATGTAATCATGTGTAATCATTTGTTGTTTCTCCCCCTTACTTCATGCATCATTGTATTTCACTATAACTCCCCCTTACTTCATGAGACAAGTGAGTCTAGGAAGGAACCCATAATATGACAGTTTGGTATATGCTCCCCGTAACTACATGCATCTCATAAAAGTAAATTATGGGAGATAAGTGACTTAGTGAGGAACCCAAAATACAACAATTTAGAATATGTTTCCCCTAACTACATACATCTCTTAACAATAAGTCATGAGGTTGGCAATAGAGTAGTAATCAATTAAGCAATGCCATATCAAGCAATTCAAATGATCTATGATATGAGTATCATATCATTGAGGGTGGAATCAAACGTTTTGAGCAATACACACTTCTCCTGCTTTTTGTCAACAACAAAAAGAATATAAATGTCATATAGGCAGTGGAATAAAAAAGGAGTTATATTAATATTATGAATTAAAATTATTTATATAAATTTTATCTAAAACAAATGGATAAGTAACACTCGATCTGGAAAATTCTATTATTGTACAGATTAAGACTTATAAGCATTGGTCTGTTACCGGATTAACCCTTTTTTTAATTTGTGCTTCATTGCAGGAACCGAGCATGTTTCATTAGGTGAGAATTTGGTGACCGAGACTCTAATCATGTGTCGTGTGATTAGGAAGCAACTCAAATGCAAGTAAATGTGGTAAAAATGTGCAATTGTTAGGTGGATCAACTTTGAGCATGCACTTGCCGTATACATGATAGTAAAAAAAGTGGTATCGAGGTTATTATCCACTATTAGTAATATTGGAATATTTAAATTTTAGGGTTTTTATCATAATATTTGGAAAAGTTTCGTCAAATATAATATTTATAAAAATAAAAATGAAGAATAAAAAATATATAAATGAAATAAAATTTCAAATCAAAATAAACATTAATTTTTTTTATTAAAGTATAATTATATTATAAGAAATAAATCACTTTGTTAATTATCTAATAAAAAATGCAATTCGTCATTTAATATTTATTAAATCACAAAATGCCATCCAATGGAACATATTATTGATACATTAACTGTAAAACAAGTTTCATTTAAAAAATATTTAACTATCTCATTGTAACGAATAAAATCAATAATTGATAGGTCAACTATCTATTGTACTTAGATTAAAATATGATGGTTACAAATATTAAATGAAACTAATTTCTTCCATCAATGGCCTTTTACGAATTTTGTAAGCTTACTAAACTTCACCTCATGCTCAAATGTCATGTTACAAAAATAAAGTCACGAGAACCTCTTGACTCAATAGTGTTGTCATTATATTAATACATCATGATGGAGCATATTCACAAATATTTAATACTATCTTAAATAATTATATATATATATATAATTATTTAAGATAGTATTAAATATTTGTTATATATAATTATTTAAGATAGTATTAAATATTTGTGAATATATGTGCATTCTGTTGAGATTTATCGATGACTTATCATGTGTCTGGTGAAGTCTAGCCTAGAGGTCTAGAGTATAGATCTAACAGAAATAAATTTCGAGCGATTGATTTCCACGTCTCATCAACTCCAGAATAATTAGTGTATTAGTTAGCCTCTTAACAACCTTAAAGTGGTCAATGAACGAAGTTATTGTATGACAAATGCATTTGTTGTGGATGTCACAGAGTTTGATCCACAAGTACAACTTACCTCCACTAAAGATATGGGCCCTAGTCATACTCCAGACCTAAGTACCATGAGCCAATGTGGGTTCAAACAACGCTACATTTGATATTATAGATTTAAGAGTGAAAAGCATACAAATATAAACACGACACCTAATGAACGGCCTGGATCATTGATATAAACATGCATTTATCAAGACCAAATTGGCTAATGTTAGGCTTCAAGCACTCACATTTTATTTTTTCTTTTGTTTGGGTAAAATGAAAATGTTAATGCAGCATGTCCAGGACTGAAGAATGTTCACATTGCAAAAGAGAAACACACAAGAGCACTACAACTCGCCGACTGCTTGATATTCGAAGAGGCTAATTGGAATTATGAAGATGAAGGAAGGAGGGATGGCCATAGTACAGAGAAACCTCTCATTCTTGCGATAAAATCTGGCATTTTAGAGCTGGTGGAGAAGATAATTGAAGCCTTCCCGGAGTCTGTAGAGTCAGTTGACAAAGACGGGAAGACCTTATTGCACTTGGCAGTAGAACATCGGCATGACTGTATACTGGAGCTACTTAAGAAAAAGAAGAGAGCGATGGCTAAGATGGTTGTGGAAGTCGATGTCAATGGTAACACAATATTGCATCTTGCAGCCATTTTGGGAAAAGATAGACCACCACATGCCTTTGGGCCAGCTTTTCAAATGCAATGGGAGACCATATGGTTCCAGGTATTGTTGATTTATTAGTCTTCAACCCCAACACATGCTAGAAAGAATGGGAATTGATAGGAATAATTAGTGTTTTTTCTAACAAGAGACATTAAACTTGTCATTTTGTCCACTTTTCATCAACTAAGTAGTGAAAAACTATACCTGTTTCCCTAGTTATAAAAAACACTGATATCCCTTTCCATTACCAGAAACGAAATACACGGTGAATATTGATGATTTAAGTGGGTCGGGTTAGGACGAGACTTGTATGAGATTGACATAAATTTTGTGTCTCAACTCTTTTTTTGTTTAGACCCAATCAGCTTAGGTTATAACCGAGGTCCAAGGTCAATTCGATCCAAAAACTTAGGTTTCCCCCCTCACTTCAAGCTGAATCTCTTGAAGTTCTACCCAATTCAACTTGATCTGGATTTTATTTTACTTAAAGACAATTAAAATACTTATATAAAATAAAAAAATTGAAATGAATAAAAAGTTACAAAATGAAAAAAATGAAGGCTTTCCTATAATTTGAAGGCATTGGGATAGAAGAAATGGAGGCAAAGGCCTAAGCATCTTTGAATTTAAGGGTTTGTTACATGGGCTAAAACTATTTACTTAAGGAATAGAGGATTTATATGTATTTTTATTTAGGTCATGATGGGGACATCCAAGATGAAGTCGAAAGTGTTGTGATGGACATGATTGAGAAAATTGTCCTAGCTTTCATGGAACATTTTGACGCAAGCCATGCACATTGGAAATCAGCCAGTGAGAGCTCTCAAATGATTGGTTTGATGCATGTGGATCCTTCCAATGGACCCACCCCAATTTAGACCCACCATGGACCCCACATGACGCACCATGCGTCCAAAACCCCAGAAACCCCAATCCATCCCTTCCACATGCCGGAACTCCTACATTATCTCCAAAAGCTGCAACCATCCTTAGAAATCCTCTCCATGACCAAATTGGGAAGCCAAAGGACTCTCCATTTGAATTTTAAAATTCTAAATACATAATTCAAATTTTCAATCCCATAGAATCCCAATCTAAACTCTCCATGGTCGTCCAAGAAAATCTCAATTTGAATTTTGAATTGAAATTCAAATTTTGAACTCCATGAGGATCGAATCCCAAGTGAATGGGAAAATGGGAGAGTGAGAGTCCAAGTTAAGTTTAGTTCTTTCTCATTGGTTGTATTAGCTTAGTTTTTTTTTTTTTTTTTCAAGTTTGAAGTCCAATTTGAAATTCGAATTTGAATGTTGCTTGGCCACATGCCTAACCTTGGTTTGCTCGACCAAACCATGGTTTGGGCCTAAGTTAGGTTGGAACTTTCATGTATAAATAGAGGTTCTTAGTGGCTGAACTTTGGCATCACCAAGGCTCAAAGTAGAGTAGTGTACTACAAAATAAAGGGAAGAAAAGTCTGTTAGTGCCCTGGCTTTACCGAGTCTCTGTTTGTCAATTCTATGACTCGGGAAGAAGCACTTGCTAAGAAAGTTGAAGACCCAAGCTGATCAAGAATGAATATCGTGCTCCACCAGGTTCAAAGCTCATCATCATGGCAATCACAAAAACATGTATTTGGCCATAGATGACTTTAGGTTGTACCCACACCATAGAGAGGAGACAGGATCGACCCATCGTGGTCTAAGACTAGTCGACCAGTTTGATAGAAGTTCTAGAACTTAGAACTGTCATTCTAGGAAAGCCTCTGATCGAGAGTCTCGTATGCACCGACCCCTCGGTGATGAACTTAAACGATCCCTCATGGTCGACGACTCATCGGTAAAGGTCTTAAGTGTTCTGGACTGTGAACTCAAGTGGGCTCTCTTGAAAACAGACATATCGGTAGTTCAAGACCGATCGAGAGTACCAGGACCAACCCCTCGGTAAAGGGCAACAGATTGTTATGGGTAAGACAGGTTTCTGACTTGAAACTACTGTCAACATGGTTTGCCCCAGATCGAGACACTCGTATGGACCGGCCTCTCGGTGCCACAACTGTCGACCCATCAACAACACTGACCTGTCGAATGGGAAGAAATAAAGTCGTTGAGAGTGCATTTAATGCGCAATGGTCGGGTCGTTGAACGGTAATAAATATGAACACCAACCCATCAGTGCCACCAGCCTGTCGATTCTGGACAGTCAGAGAAACCGTTAAGATTCCTCTATAAATATGAGTGTTGGGTGATCATCTTACTATCTTCCTTGAGCTGAGAAGAGTTATATACTGTAAGGAATGATCAACACTCTTCTACTGAGAATCATAACAGCCAATCTATTGATTGTGTTTGGAAGTGAGAAAGAGAGGAGGAAAATCATAAACAACCAATTTGTCGATTGACTTTGAAAGTGAGAAAGAAATGAGTGATATAAACTAGGAAACCTGAAACCAGTTTCCTTGTCACCCTGAGATTGTGATTACTCTACGACAACTACAAAGAGGAGCGTCGACAGTCAGTAGGTGGGATCTTCAAGGAGCACACATAGCAAGAAAGAGCTTCAAATGCAAGGGATTATTGGTTTTAATTTGTTTTTAAAACCTTTGACCCGAAAGTGGATTAAGGGGGATTTACTCCAGAACCACTATAAAAAACTCTAGAGTGTCGTCTCTGGCACTGTGGTGGGTGGAATTTTCAGCAGATTGGATATGTGGAATTCCTATTCTACAATGATGGGTGAAATTCCCAGCCGAGTGAGTGAGGTGGAATTCGTACTCTAATTGTGAGGGTGTAATTCCCCACATACTGAATTTGGGGATAACTCAAGGTTGAGTGAGTCCTAACAGTGGGTGTAGGTTGACGAACTGAACCACTTTATATCTTGTGTCCTTCTATTTGTGGTTTTAGAGCTATTTTCTTGTGTTGATTGTTTAATCACATTTGCTAACACACAATCACTGAATTGATATATCCGTTGTGCTTAATCTAATCAGTGGAGTAAATTTAAAAAGGACCAACGATTTTAGATTGACCTATTCACCCCCCTACGCCCCTCTAGGGTTAATTGAGTTGTTCTAGCTCCCAAGGGAACTTTCAAAGTCTTTAAGTGTGGAATAAAATTTTGATTTTTCATATAAGTTCTCCATTAAAAATTATTCTATGTTTTTTTATTGTGTTTTAATTAAGTTTTATATATATTTTCCAATTGCTTCTATAACGCCCCGCCCCTTTTCACTCGCTGAAAAACAGATTCTATTTTTTTTTTTTTTGGAAATAAAAGAGTGACAAGAGAGTGGGATGTTACGATGTGAGCTAAGTCTGAGCTTCCAAAGCCCGGCCCTTAACTGGCCAACCATACGTGTGCGTGGACTAATCCACTAAAACGGTTCACACGTAATAAGTTAAGCTTGCGGAACTAACATACACTGTGGAATTATAATAGAATTCTATGCTACCGATTATTAAATAACAAGGAAGTACATCACTTAATTAATAATTATCTCAAATTAAAATGTCCAAAATAAAAGTCCAAACCATAGCAAGTAGTCTAAATTATTACAGTCCAATAAGCTAATTACTCAAATTACATTTCCATAAATAAAACTTAAATAAATAAATCTAATCATCCAAGCTCCTAAGCTTGGCTCCGATCGAGTCCTTCGCTTCGTCTATTCCTGTGTCATCATCTAAGGTAGAAGTAGGGTGTTAGACAACGCGCCTAGTAGGTTCTCCAAGTAGGGTCAACACATGGATTAGTATAACAAAAGCACATAGATATAAATAATATCAAAACCATGCAAGTCAATGCCATGCCATGGGTATCATATGCCATGAGTCCCACCCATCATCCATATCACCATCACATAGTATCCTCTTGATGGAAAAATCCTCATCAAGGTATCACAATCACAACCCCTCTTGATGGAAAATCCTCATCAAGGTATCACAATCACATAGTATCCCTCTTGATGGAAAAATCCTCATCAAGGTATCACAATCATAAAGTATCCCTTTTGATGGGAAAATCCTCATCAAGGTATCACAATCATAGTATCCCTCTTGATGGAAAATCCTCATCAAAGTATCACAATCACATAGTATCCCTCTTGATGGAAAAATCCTCATCAAGGTATCACAATCACATAGTATCCTTTTTAATGGAAAATGCACATCAAGGTACCCCCACGTTTGTTTATCGGTCGCCCCGACGGAGCGTGGACTCCGGTTACATTTCAAACATAGTATCCCTCTTGATGGAAAATCCTCATCAAGGTATCACAATCACATAGTATCATTCTTGATGGAAAATCCTCATCAAGGCATTACAACTCCATAGTATCCCTCCCATGCTATGCATGAGGTGCAAGTGCAACATGCTATGTAATAATAATAAACACCATAGCATTCAAAATCCCAACATTAAGACATAACATTTGATGCCAAAATAATTCAAGTAAAAACATCATATACACAAATTCCATGGTTTTCAATGAGGCAGGAATCCTACCAACGACCAATATATCGTTGACCTTGCGTTTCGTCCAAAAACCGCTCATCGATCGCGTCAAGCCGATCGTACACTGCTTGGTAAATCCCGTTACCTTATTACATGTAAATAAATCAAACAAATGATCCATGTGATTTCCATCCATCCCTACATCATCCTATGTCCTTTACATTTACAACTATAGTCTTTCATTTTAAACCAAGTGGGTCCAACATCATTCCATTAGTTAATCATTTACATTAATGAAAGCCCTAAACCCATAAGACATTTTCCATGATTCAATCATACACTTAGGTCACTTATACCTAGATCCAAAAACATGATCCATGGGGTTTCCATCCATGTTCAAGTCCACAAACATGCCTTAGTGGGGTTCGGCCATACAACATGGCCGAACCTCACCCACTTGGTTTTGGGTCCCTTTTTAATCCTTAGATCATTTTAATCATGTGAGTCCAAGATCATTCCATCCTTTGATTCATTAATCCAAACACATATACGTTAATCATTTAACATAGATAAAACCTTAAGTCCACAAAAACATTCCCCATGGGGTTCGGCCAAAGACCATGGCCGAACCCATGGTCCTTTCATTTCCACCATTTTTCCATCTTAGCCATCATTCTTTCCATGGCTAAACACTCCTTTTATTTATACATACCTAGGTCCATAACTGATCCATAAATATAGATCCATAAATGATTCATTAATCATGACATAAATCCCTAATAAATTCCTCCATTCCTTAGCTTGATAATCCATTCATTTAAACATGCATAGATTCATGAATGACCCATTAAAATGGTTCATGGGGTTCAGCCATACAACATGGCCGAACCCATGATGTCATTTTTCCTTTTCCTTCTTAAATCATTTACAACATTAGATCCATAACCCAAGTCCCTCCATGGGGGTTTAATCATACATTTAGGTTCATCATTTTAGATCATCATTTACCACAATTAAAACCAATTAACATTACCAACATTCCCCCATCATCTTCATGGTCCAAAAACATCTAAGTCCAACAATATCCCTCCATGGGGTTCGGCCATTCACCATGGCCGAACCCATGGTCCATGGTTCTTCACCATTACAACATTTTAGATCATGCTTTGCAACATTTAAGACCTACTTAGAATCACCACTAATCACCAACATACATCCATTTAAACCTCTTCCCTAGGGTTCATTATTTACCCTTAAAAATCACATACTTATGATTATATCCCTTGATGGGGTTCGGCCATACATCATGGCCGAACCTCACCGAAATCATTTTTAGTTCCCATGATCCATATACATAGAAATCTAGGGTTTGGCCATGCAAGGGCCAAACCATGATCTTGATCATATACCTTATCTTAGACATGCATGAGGTCATTTCCATATATCCATAACAATTAGGGTTCGGCCGTGCAAGGCCAACCCATGATCCATGATCATAATTCTTATATTGTTCATGCAAGAGGTCCTTAGCCATATATAAATAATGTCCTTAATATTCCATCATTTACATAGCCTATCTTACCCATTAGGGTTTGTCCATTTCCTATCGCATTTCTTGGATGGATTTTAAATCCATGGTCCATAATATTTTGGCCAACTCTCCAATCCAAAAATGGGATTCCATGGTTTCCTTTATCTCCTTCAAATTAATAAATCTTGCTAAGTACTACTTACCGATTCTGCGACTCCTCCGGTTTCCTTTTCTCCTTATTGCTCCTCCGATCTTCTCTTTACTCTTTCTTCTTTCTTCCTCCTTGATCTTCGGCCAAGAGGGTGTTGCTTGAGAGGTCTTGAGATGAAAAACCCAAGGAGAGGGTTCGGCCAAAGAGTGTAGGTTTGAGAGAGGGAGAGAAGGAGAGAATGGAAATCCTAAGTCTTTTCTTATTCAATGAGAGTGGTCGGCCAAACTTGAGAGAGGGAGAGAGAGTGAGAGGAGATCAAAATTACTCTAAGTCCTTTGTCTTGAGAGGGTGGGTCGGCTAAGGTAGAGGGAGAGAGAGTGAGATGAGATGACATGGAAACCCTAGCCTTTCTCCATCTTGTTTTGGGTTGCCTTGGGTTAGACTCCACCCTCATCAATGTGGAGTCTTCCCCATGGGCTCTTTGACCAAACAAGAGGGTGCATGCCCTCCACATGGCACACGCCACTCCATCCCAACAGTTTTGGCTCATGGTTTCATCTTGGTGGTGGTAGTTTCCTTGGGTGGTTTGGTGGTTTCCATGAGATGGAACCACCACCTCTCTTTTGCCCAATGCATGGTCTTGCATGTCCTCATTTTAAGCTTCTTGTCTTGCATACCACCCCTATGTCCAACGGTTTTGTTTTGCTTTCCTTGGGTGGTTTGGTGGTTTCCATGAGATGAAACCACCACCTCTCCTTTGGCCAATGTATGGTCTTGCATGTCCTCAATTTAGGCTTCTTGTCTAGGCAAGGGGGGAGCATGCCCTCCACATGGCATACCATCCTTCATCCCAACGGTTTTGGTTTGCTTGTTTCCTTGGGTGGTTTGGTGGTTTCCATGAGATGGAACCACCACCTCTCCTTTGGCCAATGTATGCCCTCCACCTAAGCATCCTTGTGTAGCCAAGGGGGTGCCTCCCCTCCACATGGCACACACCACCCCCCCAACGGTTTTGATGGAGTGGTTTCCATGAGATGAAACCACCCTCTTGACTCACTCCATCTTTTGGTCTTTTATGTGACTCACTCCCCACTTGACTCACTTTATTTTAATGTAACTCAACTCCCATTAATTCATTGATTTTATTTCCATCTAACTTTGGTGATTACATTAAATAATCCAATTCCATTTACTTCATTTGATTTAATTCATCTATGAACTCACCCATGGTTGACCAAGTCAACCATGGTGGTTGGCCCCACTTGTGCCTTAGCCCACACGCCACCTCACTTGATGAGATGGAGTTGGGTCCCACTTGGCTATGCCACGTGGATTTATTCAAAATTAACTTATGTGATTTTAATTAAATAATTCAACTCAATTCACTTGATCCTCCTTAATTCACCCAATAATTCACCCATGGTTGACCAAGTCAACCATGGTGGTCGGCCCCACTTGTGCCTTGGTCCACACGCCACCTCACTTGATGAGGTGGAGTTTGGCCCAACTTGGTAATGCCACTTGGATATCCACTCCTACACTTGCCAATGAGATGGAACCCATGCCTTTGATCTTAATTGGGTCCATGACCCGATTAAATCCATTCCTTACCCATTTACCTTAATGCTCAATCCATCTTGACCCATTGGGTCCCAATTGGGCATTTGACCCAATTGACCACTTTGATCCAATTAAATAAAATCAAGCCTATCCATGGTCCATTGGACCATACTTGGGCCATTGCCCCAACTTTGATCCATTAAACATCCATTCCATCTATGGATCTCGATTTTTAACAATTTAAAATCAATAATAGCCAATATAATTATTGAATTGAAAATCTGGCCTATTGCAGCATCACCATTCTTGGAATACTATTTTCCACTTGGGAGTTGCTTTTTCTACTTTTAGTTAAACCATAAGAACATAGAGTTCTTTAGGAGACTTACTCGCTATGGATGGTTACTAAGAGGTCTTTGGCAAGAAACCGATTATAGATTCTTAATTGGTTTACATGTTTCTTAACCGTAAGATTATTAGAACCCAAATTCTAGTACGAATCGTTGAAGGTTTTTTACACCACCCTAGTTTGCTTCAATTAGCCATCAGATCTGTAGTACCCCACCCCAAGCGGCCTAGTGCCTAATGCCAGATATCGTCCCACATGAGAAAATGTAGCTAGGCTCCAGTGTGGAGCGCTGGGCATGCATGGGCATAGGTCCCATACCGCCCTTGTTGTTGGAAACTCCTCTGAATATAAGTTGGACGCTTCCTCCCCTCAGTAGAACGAGTTTTGGGGGCTACTCTGTGGTGGGGTCCTCAATGCAGATCAGTGCGGTCCCTTCTGCGGGTCCAAAGCGGACAATATTGTACTGGAGGGATGGGGCGCTATAAATTGGTATCAGTGGAAGGTTCAACTCTCGAACTGAAGGTGTGGGCTGGTGCAATGTGTGGTCTGGTGGATTGAACTAGGACCTGCGAATAGAGCTGGGGACAACTTTGGTCTTATGGGGGGCGAGTTGTAGTACCCCGCCCCAAGGGCCCCACTACCTAAGGCCAGATAGCGTCCTGCATGTGAAAAAGTATCAAGGCTCCAGTGTAGAGCACTGGGCATGTATGGGCAATGGTCCCATATCGCCCCTGTAGTTGGAAAGTCCTCTGTATATAAGTTGAAGGCTTTATCCCCTCAGTACAACGCGTTTTGGGGGTTCCTCTATTGTGGGGTCCTCAATGCAAAGTTGTGCGGGACCTGTCTGCTGGTCCAAAGCGGATATTATTGTACTGGAGGGATGGGGCGTCACAAATTGGTATCAGACTAAGGTTCAACTCTCGGACTGAGGGTGTGGCCTGGTGCAGTGTGTGGTCTGGTGGATGGAACCAGTACCGACGGATAGAGTTGGGGACGAATTTTGTCTTAAGGGGGGTAAGTTGTCGTAACCTGCACCAAGGGCCCCAATGCCTAAGGCCAGACAACGTTCCAAATATGAAAAAACAGCCAGGCTCCAGTGTGGAGCGTTGGGCGTGTATCGGCAATGGTCCCATACCACCCCTGCAGTTGGAAACTCCTTTGTATATAAGTTAGAGGCTTCCTGCCCTCAGTACAACTCATTTTGGGGCTCCTCCTCGATGGAGTACTCAAAGCAAAGTTGTACGAGTCCCGTTTAGAGGCCTAAAGCGAACAATATTGTACTAGGGGGACGGGGCATTAGAAGAACTTGTTTCTTGAAAATACTTGTCTTAATGCATACACTTTGCTTCTATTGTGAATTATTTCAGTTGTGTGTTTAGGAGACAATGTTTTTCTTCCTTTTTTCAAGCCTTCTCACCTCTATTGGAAGTGCGGTGAACTCTTCCTCAAATGTCAATGGCGTGAGGATGCACTAGACGCAACCAATTAGGTAGGGATGATGGCGGATCCCATGACCATAAAGCATCTGGTGATGAACAATTGGATCTGGGAAAACAAATCGTGAGCTTAGAGGCATGCTTGAGAACATAACTAGACAAGTGGCTCGATTAGAAGCTAATGTACAAGAAAGGCCTTCTGAACGACACACCTCACCTTTTGTCAAGTCCAGATCATCCAAAGTTTCACTCCATCAGACTTTGATAGAGGACGACATAGACAATGACCTAAATATAGAGACAAACGGCTCACAAGACAACATACCTTAGAGGATGATTCTTTTGGTATGAAACTCGAAATTCTTGAGTTTTCTAGAGGTATGAATTGTGCTGATTTTATTGATTGGGTAGACGCAGTAGAAAGTATAATCGACTATAGCAAAATAAATGATGAAAGACTTGTAAATTTAGTTAATGAAATTCAAGGGTAGGACCTTAACCTAGTACAGAAAAATAAAGAAAGAAAAACAAACCAGGGGTAAAGATATGATACAAGTATGGGAAAAGCTGAAAAAACTTATGTACAAAATCGTCATACCTGCTAACTATACACTGTAACGACCTGCCCCTCACTTGATGGGATATTGTCCACTTTGACAGCCTTTACTAGCACACAGTTTTGTATTCCCCAAATTTTCGTTGGGAAAAGGCCTCTATAAATGAAGTGTAAGCATGCTACTTATGAACCTCACGTATGACGAGTCTGTTTTTGATGTGGGACTAATGATCACCAATCATGGTAGCCTGCCAATGCTTTGCACCAACCCACATGCACCCGCCCACACATGGCATCCATCACAATCCTCCGACCTAGAAACTAGAGTCGTCCTCAGTTCTGATACCATTTGTAATGACTCACCCCTCACTTGTATAGATATAGTTTGGTTTGTCAGCCCATACAAGCGCATGGTTTTGTTTTCCCCAAGTTTTCCTTGGAAAAAATGCCTCCATATAATGAAGTGTAAGCATCCTACATATGAACCTAACCGTTGGAAAAGTCCATTTTCAATGTGGGTGTTCGTGCGCTGGCTTGCCAAGTCCCTTGTTTGTCAAATTCATGACTCGTGTGAATCAGTGCCTAAGAAGATTGAAGACAGTGATCAAGACTCAAGTGAACTGAAGATAGGAAGATCAAGTTCAAGCCTTAAGATCATCATGTGTATGGCAATCACTCAAGGTAAAATTGGTCATAGATGACTCTAGGTGGTACCCACAACCTTAGGTGGGCCTTGCATAGGCTTAGATATCATTTTTCGTAAAAATTAATGAAGCCTAAGTGAGCATTGACAGTAGAAAGAACCGAAACGTTACAAACTAGTAAAACTATCAAAATTGCATTGTGGACACATCGGCAGTGTCAATATGTCGACATGGACAGTGTTGATATGTCGACATGGACACATCTTGGTCTTTGATTTGTTGAAATCGATTGGCAAAGGTTCTAGATGAAACCTTGTAAAACTACCTCAGCCTCAGATTGAGTGTATCGTGACCGTCGATACATCGAGCTAAACCCAGCCGACACATTGTCGTGGTCGACATGTCGACCTGGGTTGAATACTTCTAGTTGACTCAGTACTTTGTATTTTTAGGCTTCTCTCAGATCGATACACTCGAGTTGGTCGATGTATCGAGAAAGGTGGACACATCATGAATGTCGATATGTCGAGGAGGCTGATCAAAGACCTGGATGAAAATCTTCTGTAAAATACCTTAAGACTCAGATCGATAAAATCGTATCTGTCGACATATAGAGTGATGGCTCGTCGATACATCGAGGATGTCGATGTATGAGCGTGTTTGTGATTGTTCCGTTGGATTCGCAACGGTCATATTAAAACGGCTATATTTGATGCTCGACACAGCGATAGTGTCAATATGTCAATGACTCGGTGATGGTTTAACCTCCAGATTTTGGGGAAAAATGTTGGAACTTTTAACTTGGAAAATCCTAAGGCATTGCCTGAGATCCCAACCTCTTTCAACCCTTTCCATGTACTTCACATATGTGAATTATCTGAGAATCCAATCACACCTTTGATTGAGATTGAGTGAGAGTAAAAACTAGTCTAGGATTTATATTGGCAAATCATGTCCTACAAATCTTTTCCCTATCTTGTGATTGCTCCATAGGAAGGTACATCTTCATCGTTAACAAGATCAAAGGGAGGACACTTCAAGAAGCATACATCTACAAGTTTGAGCTATCAAAAGGCAAGTGCTTCTTAGTATTGATTTTATTTTTAAATCATCATCTTGTGAAGCAGACCAAGGCAATGAAGCTTGAACCACTATTAAAAATAGAGGGATAAGGAAGTAGACCGGGGTTTATCGAACCTTTCAAAATCTTAGGTGATTGGGTGAAATTCTCAATCAATAGGATATGTGGAAGTCCTATTCTATTAGTGAGGGGGTAATTCCCCACTCAGTGATTTGAAGATAACATAAGGTTGGATGAATCTTAACAGCGGATGTAGGTTTTTTAACCGAACCACTATACATCGGGTTTCTATGTGCTTGATTATATGTGAGTGTAATTATTAATTGGCACATCTCTTGTTCACACATATTGGAACATCCTGATTAATTTCATTATTACATTTGACTAACTCTAGTTAATCAAGAAATTTAAAAAGGAACAAAAGTTGGGGATTGTTCTATTCATTCCCCCTCTAGACAATCGGGTTATAGCACTCCGGGACTTTTAGTGGAACTAATGATTAGCTACGATGGTAAGCTGCGAGTGCCTCGCACATGCACACTCCCACACATGGTGTCCATCACATGCACATGACCTTTTCCTTAGATTACAATGAATCAGACATGGAAACATGACAATTGACGAGTATATTAAAGAGTTAGACCTACTCTTATCTTGCAACAACCTGGTTGAGTATGATGAATTCAGTATCTCGTGGTTCATAGAAGGCCTACGACCTTCAATTGCGAATCACATGATTGGATTCCATTTTTAAGATATGTCTGACGACTACAGAAAGATGGTCCAGTTGGAGAAGATCAAAAGTAGAAGAGGTTGAACCAACCCATGAAGTAGTTACAGGCCTGTGAACTCTACGTTCTCAATACGGGGTTATAATGGAATGCACCCAAAGCGGCTAGACAAGCTTGAACATTGGACCGCATCGCTAAGACCAAGTTGAAGTTCTTTAGATGCAACGAGCTAGGACATTTGGCTTCTGAATGTCTGATTCATCAGGTGAACCTAGTGTATGATGATAGTCAAGTGGCAACCGAAGAAGAAGAAGAAGCAACAGAAGAATTCAGTGACACTTTCAGTGGAGAGGACATTACCTAGGGGGACTCTAGAGACAACCTTATGATCTAGCGAACCCTCATAGCCCCCGAGGAACAACTGAAGGAAGACTGGTTACGGAGAAATATCTTCCACTCAAAGCGCACCATTGACGGCAAGGTATACCATCTAATCATTGATAGTGGAAGTAGTTGCAATGTTGTAGCACATGTTGTGGTTGATAAGCTTAAGGTTAAACAGCAAAGACACTCTCAACCCTTCTAGATTTCTTGGTTAAAAAAGAGTAATGAAGTACCAGTCGAGCAAAAGTGCCTAGTTCCATTTTCGATCGGTAAGTAATACGATGATGTGTGGTGGGATAGTATGTCTATGACAACCTGTCATTTGCTGCTAAGTAGACTTTGGTAATATGTCCAGGACACACGACATATATTAAAGTGACCTATTCAATAAAGGTTAGAGTGGCAAGTGTCCTCTAGAAAGGTCCTAGTGGGGGGCTGAATAGGCAATCAATCTAATTGTGCGGAAGTTAAACTAATCGGTCTTTTTTAACTGCATTGGTCGAAGTGATTAATAAATTTCAGAATTCTTAACCAATATCGTTCTTTAATCATAAAGACAACAAGACCATTTTTAACCTTTGATTAATTAAACGTAGGTTGATGATAGAAGTGATACAATCAATAAAAAAAATATCCGAGTTTAAAAGATAATCAAGATAATAGATTGCACCAAGCAATCATCACAAAATCAATCATCACAAGAGGACGTTTATAGTGGTTGGGCTCTATTGACCTACGTAAACTCTTCAGACTCTCCCAAACTCGGGATACTTGGAAAAATCCCACTAAGAGAAACAAATGACTCATTAAGAGTTTTCAACTCAAATCGTCCTCTACTGGGACTAGATCCATGGTTGATCACACGATCAACCCACTATCCAAACCCAATACAATCTCACTAAAAGAATAATACATAACTTTCACAAAGAGACATAAATACAAACAGAAAAACTAACTCACTGACTTTGTAGATTCACCAATCAATAACTCTTCAGTGATCTTTGCTTGATCTTCCTCTTTCACTCATCCTTGTTCAAGAATGATTCACCAGATAACTTTTCACAACCAAGTATCAGGAGAATGGTATAGATCTAACTCTCTCTGAGTTTTTAGATCTAAGGCAAATATTCAATCATAATTCAATGACAAAGCCTTGAATGCTCATTAATCGATTAATGAAAATCAAGTGATGCATTACAAGCTAAAACTTACCTATAAAAATTCTTATGTATCTCAAAGGATTATTGTGCTTAAAAGTGATTTTCTTCGATGAACAATTCTTAATCTCTTCTGTATTTTTGCACAGAGGTAGGACTTAAATAATATTTTGTCCAACGGTACAGTTCAGAAGTCTGATCACTAAGTTTGGAAGACCGAACACACTTCAGAACTCCGAATAGGCGCCCATTCGGACACCCCTTTTTCAACACCCCTTTTCAAATTTTACATGTAAATTACCATTTTGCCCACTCCTTAGAACAATTATACAGTTAAATTTTCACATCCTTCGAACGGTAGAATCGTTCGAAGGATCATAACGAATGATGCTACAGTAAAAACTTTCACAGTAATTTTTTTAAAAAAAAATTTTAAGTTATTTTTTAAGCACGGTGTATTTTGAAAATTCATCAAATTAAATATCCGGACTAATTATAATAGCGTGATAAAAATACTTTAAGAATTTAAGGTCTTTTGACACTCCTAAATGCTTAAAACACATTGTTTTACAAATAAAGGTATCCCTTGGGTGTGTGAAAAATATATTTGGGAGTATCAAAATATCTTAAAGTCTTAAAGTATTTTTATCAGGTTATCGTAATTAGTCCGAATATTCATTTAAGAAATTTTGGAAATACACAGTGCTTAAAAAATAATTTTAAAGTTTTAAAGGAGATATCGACAACATAGACAGTTATTTTTTAAGCACTGTGTATTTCCAAAATTTCTCAAATTGAATATCCGGACTAATTACGATAACCTGATAAAAATACTTTAAAACTTTAAGGTCTTTTGACACTCCCAAATATATTTTCCACACAGCCAAGGGATACCCAATTTGTAAAACACTGTGTTTTAATCATTTGGGAGTGTCAAAAGACCTTAAATTGTTTAAGTATTCTTATCAGACTATCGTAATTAGTCTGGATATTTAATTTGAGAAATTTTAGAAATACACAGTGTTTAAAAAATAACTGTCTATATTGTCGATATATCCTTCAAAACTTTAAAATTATTTTTAAGCACTGTGTATTTCCAAAATTTCTCAAATTGAATATCCGGACTAATTACGATAACCTCATAAAAATACTTTAAAACTTCAAAGTCTTTTGACACTCCCAAATATATTTTCCACACAGCCAAATGATACCCTTTATTTGTAAAACACTGTGTTTTAAGCATTTGAGAGTGTCAAAAGACCTTAAATTGTTAAAGTATTCTTATCAGACTATCGTAATTAGTCCGGATATTCAATTTGAGAAATTTTAGAAATACACAGTGTTTATAAAATAACTTTAAAATTTAAAAAAAAAATTTACTGTTCAAAGTTTTTATTGTAGCATCATTTGAAGAATCTTTATGAATGATGTTCAAAGTTTTTATTGTAGCATCAATTGAAGAATCTTTATGAATGATTCTATGGTTCGAAGAATGTGAAAATTTGACTGTATAATCGTTCGAAGGGATAGATAAAATGATAATTTACATGTAAAATTTAACAAGGAGTATTGGGTGTCAGAAAAAGGAGGTATCGAAATGGGGCGCCTTCTGAATATTATGTTCCTACAACTAGTTTCCAGATGTCCAAAAATATGTTAGAAGTCAAAGCCTACCAACGATTTGTATTCAGAAGTCCGAACCAGATCTTCTGAGTTCTAAATTCACTCGATAGACGAAATCCTTAGATTTGTCAAAAATCCTCATTCTGTTCTGACTTTTGAACTCCAACCTCCGAAGTCTGAACTTCCTGAACAAAATTCAGGACAACAGTCAGCTGCTCAGAAGTCTGAGTAAATCCTTCTGAGTTCTGAATAGAGATTTTCACAAATCCAAGTGTCTAGACTTAAACACTTAGAATCAAATAAGATTAGACAAATATAAGTCTAGATTCTAAGCCTAATCAGGGTTCAGTCTAGAGTCATCCTACGTCTATTATGGTCCTCATTACCTAAACTTGGCTTCCCTTCAACTGATTCATCAATGTCTACTGCTGCTTTTCCTTACACAATTTTCAGTTTCTTGTCTTCAATCTTTCCAGAGACAAAAATAGACTTTTTGGAACGAAATTGACAATCTAGGGAAACAGAGGTTCAATATTCAACTCAAAGAATCAAGATTATATAACCATTTGTCAACTACATGACAAAACTCACGACGAACAAAAGACTGACTACTTACATCTCAAAGAACAAAGATTATATAACCAATTACAATATATAAGAGACAGAAATAACACAACAACAACTCGTGTGTCTCTTGACATCTTTCAGAATGCCTGAAGATTGCATCTACTAACACATGCCTACAAAATAAATCACACAGAAAGCCAACTAATGCATTCTGAGTGGAGTACAATTCTCCCCTTAGCTAATAGAAGCAACAATAGAATCAAAATTGTCACACTTAACAAACATTAAGTCTTTTTTATTTCTCCCCTATTTTGAAGAATTAATAAACTCAAAATTAATTCTTATGATCTCACATTTTCCCTTTAGATAGTGATTCTCCTATTTTCACATTTGATGGAGATTTCATATTTTCTTCCCCTTATTCATACAACAGTTAACTCTCGTTTATACTGGAGAACACATTTGTAGTTCAACTCTCCCCCTTTTTTGTCACTAAATTGACAAAGATATACCAATAAATGGGGATAAAGGAAAACAAAGGGAGAACAGAGGGAACATCTATCGCGTACAGATTCAACTGGATGGGATCCTTATTTAAATACAAAGAATATGATGAACAATCAAAGTTAACATTCCCAAGCTCAATATGAGGTATCAGACCAAGGTTCATGGTTCTGGAGTCTTAAGGGTAGAGATTGAACCGATAACTTAAAATCACCAAGAAAGCACCTTTCTTGGACTTCACTAGGGTTACACCAACCCTTACAAATATCTCAATGTTTAATGAAAGTTGTAGAACTTGAAAGTCTTACCAAGAACACTAGCCTCTAGTTACAAAGTAGCCTTGGCTTGTCCTTGGACGTCTTTCTCCACTTAGCTCCTTGGTGATGAGGGAATGCTCCAATGAATGCCACACCAAAGATTGGGAGATGATCTAGGGATCATTAAATGTTTGCCTATGTAAACAATCAATCCCAAATTGTTTCCTCAAGAACACATTCAATGTTGAGCCTTAAATGCTCAATGATTTGCCTATGAGTGCTTTGAATGTGTTTGAGATATGATTTAGAGAAATGAGGGTCTAAGTTTGGAGAATTAGTGCTCTAAGAATATTTGGGATGCTTAGGAAAGATTAGGAGAGAATTTGGCTAAAAAAGAATCAACCTTGGCCTCTCAAATGGCTTTGGTTTATATAACCAACAAGCTCCCAACGGATCTCTGCTTCGGAACCGGGTTGACTAGTCTCAGAACTTTCGAAGTCAATGGTCATATTTCAACAGATAGTTTGACCTTACAACGGCTATTTGAACCACCTTCGGAACTAGCCAAGCCTGGTTCAGAACTTCCGAAGGACAGAAGAAATGCCTCAAATATGTTCATTGGAGGTCTCGGAACCTACAATATGCATTCCTCGGAACTTCTGAGGCTGGTTCCAAGGTAGGTTCTGAGGAAGGTTCCGAACCAGGGTTCCGAACAAGGTTTTGAACCTAGCAACAACCTTCGAAACTTGTGAGGTTGGTTCCGAGAAAGGTTCCGAGGAACCTGATAAGCCACAGATTTCACTAAGTGTTGATGAATTTAGAGATTGGAAATCCGGATAAGATGGAGAGCCCTTTATGTGTTCATTTGTAATCATTAGATTTAACTATAATAAACATTTGTTAGATTGCAAATACACAAGAATATATAGGGATATTTGATAGATATCTAGATCTCTCCATAGGGCAAAGGTACTTGGAATTCTCATTTTAATTAAACCAGTTCTTAATCGAGGGATGCTAAGGCTTCTAAGTCCTTCCTAGGGTCCAGACACCTATGATGGTTGGCATTCAAAGAGTTCATCCGGTTTTGGTGCGATGCTTTCCAAACAACGTGTCTTCTGGAGCTTCAAGCTTGATTTGACTGTGCATGTCTTCTAGAGATGAGGTCTTAGACACGTAGACGGTTACGACTCAGTCAAGAAATTGACAACTCATGACTTAGTTGGATACAGTCACGGACTTGACAACTCAGTCTGACTCAAGAGAGGCAGATTTAACTTTTAGGCCAATAATCTCTCTCTTTGTCAATTTCGTGACAAAACCTAGAAAATACTCTATCTAGACTCAAATACAGGTTACAAACTTTAATGAATACAAATACATGACAAGTACAAAAATAAAATATTAAAATAATCTCAATACACTTCGATATGACTGCATGAAGTCTGAAGACTTGAAGGCTCATGGCAGCTCCCCCTTAGAATATGCTTGTGATATTCCTGTAAGCATAACATAAACTGCATATTCTTGGTGGAAAGTGATCTCCCCAATGGTTAGTGATAATAAGCAATATGTATTCAAATTTAAAGCATATCTTAAAATCACATTTGCTCCCCCTGTCTTTGATACCGATATTACATTTTTGTTTCTCCCCCTATTTTTATGTATTGACCCCTTCAAAAGTCCTCCCCGCCCCCCCCCCCCCCCTCCCCTCCTCCCACCCCCCTCCCAATATTAATATTTCTCCCCATTTTTGTCAAAAATTGACAAAGGGTCATACGAAGCACATTTCATGGAGCACAAGTTGTGGAGGATCATTTAAAGAAGTATAACTTTCCTAAGTTATCATAAACCTTGTCATTTAAGTGTTCACATTTCCCTAAATGTTGGAGGGTGACAAAAGTTTGGATGTGCATGTCATAGCATCCCATCATTCATTTAAATAGATGTAACCATATAAGAGCAATATGTAATGAGGGAGGAGAGAGTGAAAGAGAGAGGCAATGGCAAGTTTTAAATTAATTCCTCATCATATCAAAAGAAATATAGATTTAACTATTTAGGCCTGGCAATGATATCAAAAGAAATGCAGAGATGAGCACATTTTGCCAAATGAAAATGGTATGACTATGTAACATGTTGGGACAATAATAAAAAATAGACTCCATTCATCATCCCTAAAAGCAAATGAGCTCACCCAACTGTCCATACATGCAGGAGACCAATAAAGATAAATAATTTACTCAAGCCATCATGAAAGCGTGTATAAGGAAAACCATCCATCCATGTAAGCATTAGAGATATAACATGAAAACACCATGCATTCATCTCATAGAGATATATAATTATTTTAAAACAAAAGTTAGAGCATAAGCATACTTGCAGGTTAAATATTACATGCCGAATAGGTTAAGTACATTCCCAAAATTTGACCATAACGGTCAACGAGCCAAAAGTGTATGTACCCATCCCAAAGTACAAACATACGGTCCAAAAGATATTCCTACTCCTTGTGGTCCATCATGATCTGGTCTGGCGAGAAAAGGAAGGAGTATCTACATCAGAACGTCTGCAGTTTATAATATCCAAAATCTGCTTCAACCATGAGTCATGCCTTTGCTGAGTCTGACTGATTTGATTTATGCGATTTTCCATGGCAGTTATATGTTCTTCAAGCAAAGGACAAGTAGATAGAGAGGGTCTGAGTTCTGCATCAGCTTGAGCTTCTTGATGTGCAGGAACTTCTTGGTTTACTTCATCTGCATTTTGTACAGGTTGAGTTGCTGCAAGAGGTCCATGAATACCAAACATCCTGTGTATGGTGTCCAAAGTAAGGATAGAGCTGAATAACATGTCAACATCATGTTCAGCATGAACTCCCAGCCTCTGAGCTAATTCAGACATAAGGTATCCAAAAGGTGCTGCACTATGACCCCACTTGAACTAGTGGTTGATGATGGTCCAATTGATCAAGGTAGGCAAACATATTCTTTTTCCTTCATATACTGACTTCAAGATGTTTATCATAAAGGGAGTTAAGTCTCCTCGGTTCCCTTTTCAAGGATACACATTGAAGTAGAATATTTGGTGCGTGAGACGAAAATGGAGAAGAGTTTTTGACGCACAAAGGGCATGTTCATTGACCCACTGAACGGATTCTCCACATAAAAGGATGGTAACAACTCCTCTTTCCTCCATAGGAAGATCATCATTGACAGATTTTGGGCCATTATGGGATAAGGGAACATTGATGAGTGCAGAGATGTGCGCTGGTGTGACTCAAAAATCTAACCCATCGGTAAATTTGATAGTAAATGAGTAGTTAGTATATGAGGCTTCGTTGATTGCGCCATACATACCCCTTGCAAGAGATGCGTATGCCTGACCTCCCCAATTCAAAATTCTGGACCAGTGAACTTGAGCGAGATAGTGGTCGACTTGAAACAGACAGACTGCAGTAAATGGACGCTCAACAATGATTCATTTTCTGGTCATGTAGTTTATTTTCTCTGGATTGACATTCATAAGATATCTCTCTGGAGGATTGGACGGGAAGAGGGACCTACAATTTGTTGCACGACTTCTAAAGGTCCTCGGTACCAATCAGCTAGAGGAAAGTTTATCCATCTTTGTGGAAATTGGAGGAAAATGAGGGAAAAAGGGAGACCACCTTCTAAGATTAACACCTAAACCGAGACCAAGGTTATGCAGGTGAGGAACAAATGGAGAGGGGCAGCTCAGCCAGCAAATATGGTAAATATCTTGCAACCAATGCAAGAGTATTATCAAGAAATGATCTGTTTGGCTGGGATTTTCAGGAAAAACAGTGGAAAAAGAGATTCTTGGGGTTGGTGCTATGAAGACTTGTGGGATTAAGACCCAACAATCCACTTATACAGTTCAAGACCACATGGAGAGTGTGGTTATCACTCGATGCAAAGAAATCCCAACACTTAGGGTTGATTTTGAAGAAGAAATCCCTTTTTGAATGAAAATTCCAAGTTTGACAAATCTTAAAAATAAGAAAAGGGAAGAGGAAGAAGTCTTACCAAAGAGACATGAGCAAGAAAAACTGGTTGGAGGCGAAATGGAGTGAGGTTTGGGAGTGCTCAGCTGTGAAAACTAAGGAAGAAAGAGAAAGAGGCTCGAAAGAGAGAAAGAAAATGAGGGAACTGCGAATGGGCTTCCGGACTGTCTTTTATACAGATCGAGTCGTTGCTGTATCAGCTCCTTCAGAACCACAGTACATGACCTTGGAAGTTCCGAGGTAAGTTGTGGCAGGTTCCGAGAACAATCATATATGAAAGGGACTGAGTGCGAGCATCCAGTTTCCGAAGCTTCGAAACAGGGCACCCGCCAAGGTAAGTTCCCTAGCATGTTCAGAGAACAGACTGAATTAAAAGGCATCTCAGCTCTCCACAGGTTTCGGAACCAGACCCTTATATTTCGGCACAAGTTCCGAGATCTAGTTCTGAGGACTTCCAATTTTTAGATAGTCAACAGATAACTCATCTGGAATTATCAGAGATGAAATTCAATTTTGGTACAATCATTAGTCAACCTTTCAGTCGACTGATGGATCGTTTGAATGTCCTGATTCAGATTTTTGATCCTTGGCCTTTTCACTATGTGTTCATTTGATATCCTGGAACTTAGTCTATTTCTTAGATACCCCTCTAAGGTGTTTTAAGTTAATTAGGAACCCCATATCTAGAAGAATCGTACATTTAATTTAATTTTATTTTATTGAAGGCTCTTAAGTACCACATGATTCAAGATAATTCAAGATATGATGTTGCAAGATGCAATATATCACTGAGTTTAAACACTATCAAGCAACGTGAACATATTTGGTTAATGACTTACTACCAAGGTGTCCATTCCAACTTATTTAAATTCAAGACTTGGAGTTAGAGATAGTGAAATCAACAATGATCCAACAATTTGTGTTCATACCACTATGAGGTAGTAAGATTAAACCAAGCAATCAACAATCAATTCTTTTAGACTTTTGATGAGATCAAGTCCATGGAATTTTTACTTCTTTGAGCATGACATATATTGTAGTCAGGAACAATATTATCAAATGCTTTAGGAGTCAATGGTATCATGTCATCGCACAACAAGAAATTAATCTTGTTTGTAGATGTAAGTAATCAAGTAATCGAATTTCAAGCAAGACATGATGCAATGAACCAAGATATGTAATTATTTGCTTCAAGTTTGGACCATAGAAGGACATTGGTTCACACTCAAATATCATCAACAAGATATAGGCATTAAAAGCATGGATGAAACATAAATGAACAAAGCAATCAAGAAGTATTCCATTCATGATGAATTCTTATACACAAAATGGAAACATAGAATCTTGCAAAAGCTCATACAAAGATCATATCACAATCTAACCCACTCTCCTAGCCTTGGGTAACCATATGGCATTTGGGAAAGGTCTTCGAGGTCCACCGGTGTCAAACACATGAACATTTGATTTTCTCCTTTTAGTGTTCTTGTTAGTTTGACAAAATCTTGTGAATTCATTTAAGGCATCAATCAATTTATGAGTTAAGGCATGATTTAGATTTTCATTTAAGTTGTTATGTCTTGGTCTTTGATTTTGGAACTTTGGTGGGAGATTCTTCTGATTTACATTTTCAAAGTTCTTTCTTCTTTTCAAGTTCGGAGTTACTTTCTTTTAATCTTCTTTGTGTGTCATTTGCCTTTGATGTCTCATCTTTGCTTGATTATCATTTTGATATTTATATTCACTTCTTAACTTGAATTTAACATGAGATGCCCGGATCGTCCACAATGAAAGTATTTTATGATTTTCATTGGAGGAATTGAGAGAGACTTACCCTTAACAAAGATAGTTTGGTTCTTGGGTCCTTTATCTTTTTTCCTATCATATCCAAGACCCATTTTGTCTCCAAATGGTTTCCTTAGTTTTAGGAGCTTTTCAAGCTTCTCTTCTCCTCTTGTGAACTTCATCTCAAATCTCTCCTTATATCTCTTCAACTCATTAACTTCTTGTGCCAATTTTTTATTTTCAATTTCTAGATTTGACTGTGATTTAGGGATATTTGCTCTAGCATCATTAAGTTGTTTTTTTAATTTTAGCATTTTCTTCTTCTTCACAACTTAGCACAATTTTCAAATCTTTGTAGTCTTCTTTTAATGAGTGAAGTTCATGCTTTACTTTTCTTATCTCATTTTCAAGATTTTCTTTTTCATTTATTTCCATTTTTAAGCATTGTTCAAGTTTTAAATATTCTTCTTGAATAGCTTTTGGATTTACTTGATTTACTAATGTTAGATCTTTTAGAATGTTTTCTTTTTCCAACTTTCCTTAATTTAGTTCTTTTGTTAGTTTTATATTTTCTTTACTAACTTTCTTAAGTTGTTTGTACATTTCATTTAACGTGTCACTTAATTCTTCTATGCTAGGTGTATCATCATTTATTTCTTCTTCATTAGTTTGTTCTTGTTGAGGTTCAAGTGTTTGAAGGGGTCCTAGACAATACACCACTTCTAAGGCATCTTCTTTCCTTGAGTTTTCATAGGTTTTCTCCAACATGTCCCATGCTTCTTTTACAGCTTCACAAGATATGATGTTTTCCAAGATATTTGGTGAAACGACACAAAGTATAGCATTTAGGGCATTGGCATTGGCCTAATACATACTCCTTTCTATTTCATTATATGTAAAATAGTTCTTGGATGGTTTGGTCCAACCATATAAGATAATTTCCCATAAAGCTCCATCCATTGTCATTAAATGTATTTTCATTTTTGCTTTCCAAACACCATAGTTGGAGCCATAAAGGATTGGAGGACACATCACGGCCATGCAATCACCCTTAGACACTTCCAGCTTTAAAGATCTACTTTTACACGGTTAAGTCAAATAGCAAGAGTCTTTGCTCTGATATCACTTGTCGGTCAAGCTATACAAATATCTAGAATAGTTCTAGAGGGGGATGAATAGGACTATTGGAGAATTTTAAAATCTATTTAAATATTGGGTACTTTAATGATTAATCAATACAAATTTGCTCAATTAATATTTTAAATGTGATTTACAAGTAAGATTAAGTTTAAGCAAATTAAGTGTGCAATAAGATATGAGCTAAAGCAAATGCACAAAATAAGGTGAAGGAGATGAGAAGAGATGGAGAATTGTGACACAATGATTTTTTCGTAGTTCGGCAACCTTGCCTACATTCACGCTTAGAGTACACCACTTGAGGATTTCATTAAACTTCTCCTTCACGGGTGGAGAAGAAATCTATTACAACCTTAATATCTTTCAAGCGTAGAGATTGAACCGATAACTTACAATCACCAAGAAAACACCTTTCTTGGACTTCACTAGGGTTACATCAACACTTACAAATATCTCAATGTTTAATAAAAGCTGTAGAACTTGAAAGTCTTACCAAGAACACTCGCCTCTAGTTACTTGAAGTAGCCTTGGCTTGTCCTTTGATGTCTTCCTCCACGTAGCTCCTTGGTGATGAGAGAATGCTTCAATGAATGCCACACCAAAGGTTGGGAGATGATCTAGGGATCATTAAAGGTTTGCTTATGTAAACAATCAATCCCAAATTGTTTCCTCAAGAACACATTCAATGTTGAGCCTTAAATGCTCAATGATTTGCCTATGAGTGATTTGAATATGTTTGAGATATGATTTAGAGCAATGAGGGTCTAACCATGGAGATTTAGTGGTCTTAGAATAGTTGGGATGCTTAGGAAAGAGTAGGAGAGAATTTGGCCCAAAACGAATCAACTTTGCCCTCCCAAATGGCTTTGGTTTATATAGCCAACAAGCTGCCAACGGATCTCTGCTTCGGAACCTGGTTGACTAGCCTCGGAACTTTCGAAGTCAACGGTCATATTTCAACAGATAGTTTAACCTTACAACGGCTAGTTGGACCACCTTTGGAACTAGCCAAGCCTGGTTCAGAACTTCCGAAGTCAGGTTCCGAAGGACAGAAGCAATGCCTCAAATATGTGCATTGGAGGTCTCGGAACCTGTAGTATGCATTCCTCAGAACTTTTGAGGCTGGTTCCGAGCAATGTTCTGAACCTAAGAACAACCTTTGGAACTTGTGAGGCTGGTTCCGAGAAAGGTTCTAAGGAACCTGATAAGCCACAGATTTCACTAAGTGTTGATGAATTTAGAGATTGGAAATCCGGACAAGATAGAGAGCCCTTTATGTGTTCATTTGCAATCATTAGATTTAACTATAATAAACATTTGTTAGATTGCAAATACACAAGAATATATAGGGATATTTGATAGATATCTAAATCTCTCCATAGGGCAAAGGTACTTAGAATTCTCATTTTAATTAAACCAGTTCTTAATCGAGGGATTCTAAGGCTTCTAAGTCCTTCCTAGGGTCATGGTTGGCATTCAAAGAGTTCTTCCAATTTTGGTGCGATGCTTTCCAAACAACGTGTCTTCTGGAGCTTCAAGCTTGATTTGACTGTGCATGTCTTCCAGAGATGAGGTCTTGGACACGTAGACGGTCACGACTCAGTCAAAGAAATTGACAACTCAAGAGTCAGTTGGCCACAGTCACAGAATTGACAACTCAAGAGTCAGTCTGACACAGTCACAGAATTAACAACTCAGTCTGAGTCAGAAGAGGCAGATTTAACTTTTAGACCAACAATTAGAAATAAAGATTTGATGCAGAATACATTTAGACTCGATGAAGTTCTGAGATAGGCAAAGAAGCTTATCCCACCTGTAGAATATTGGGAAAAATGGCACACATCATTTTCAGATTATGTCCAGAATATATAGAGATTACAAATCAATTACCAATACAATCCCATAATTAGGGATACTACAAAATAAAGAGTTGTAAAAGTATAAAAAGTCAACTATGAGAAAAGTTTCCTTCAACAAGCCCCCACAAACTCGGTGGTGGCAAGGTGGCGAGTTTGGAACTGAGCGCTGAGAAGTGTTACTTCGGGAGACCTCTGGTGAAGATATCTGCAAGTTGATCCTAGGAAGAGACGAAATATGTCTGATAAGAGCCTGTAATGATACGTTTTCGGATAAGATGATAATCTAGCGTAATGTGTTCAGTTCGACCATGAAACACAGGGTTGGTGGCCATGTATGTGGCAATAGATTAACACAAAGAAGAAGTGTAGGTGAAGTGACAGGAAAACCAAGCTCTCGTAGAAGATTCTGAATCTATACAGTGTTTACACAAGTACAGACAAGGGCCCTTATTCAGTTTTGGCACAAGATCGAGAGATCGTTTGTTGTTTCTTTGCACACTATGAAATTAGGTTAGGACCGAAAAGATAAATAACTAGTGGTGGAGCGACAACTATGAGGACAACCAGCCCAATTAGCATCAGAGTAAGCAAGCAATCAAAGAGGTGTTGTTGCATGCACAGTAGGCAGACCACGACCAATGGAGCCTTTGAGATAGCGTTGGATGCATTTGACAGCATCCAAATGGGAGGTGCGAGGCTGACTCATGAACTGAGAGCAATGTGCACCGCATAAGCAATGTCGGGCCTTATGAGAGTGAGCTATTGTAGGGCGCCAACAAGACGACAACACTTAAAAGATTCCGAAAGCAAATCACCAGTGGTAGACGATAATTGAGTCTTAGCAGCAACGAGTGTTGAACGAACTTTGCAATCAAGCATCTGACTTCGATGAAGAAAATCAAGGGTATATTTGTTTTGAGATAAATGTAACCTATTAGTGCCTAGGCTTGGCCAAGCCCCTATGTTTCTCAATTCCATGACTTGGAAAGAAGCACTTGCTGGAAGTTTGAAGACCCAAAATGATCAAGAGTAGAGATCATACTCCACCGAATTAAAGTTCACCGTTATGGCAATCACAAAACAAGTAAAATGACCATAAATGAATTTAGGTGGTACCCACACCTTAGAGAGGACTACCCCTAGGCTTAGAAGAACAAATGGTTAAAATTATATGAAGCCTAGTGAAGAAGCTTGACAATGAATTGGAAGCAAACTTGGAATTATGAATTAAAATTCACTGTCAACTCAACCAGTCTTATCTCACCGACCCCTCGATGCAGTCAGGATCGACTCATCGTGACCAAGGACTGGTCAGCCCGAATGACATAGGTTCTGGAACATTGAACTGTCATTCTGGGTATGCCTCTGATCGAGAGTCTCGTATGCACCGACCCCTCGGTGAAAGGCTAAAACGACAACTCGTGGTCAACTACTCCTCGATCAAGATCTTGAGTTCTGAAACTTTGAACTCATGTGAACTCTCGAAGAAACATACATATCAGCAATCACAGACCGATTGATAGTACCAGGACTGACCCCTCGGTTATGGCGACATGTCATTCTTGGTAATAAGTTTCCAAAGTGGAAACTATTGTCAAACATGTTTTGCACCAGAATGAGCCTCTCGTATGGACCAACCTCTAGGTACCATAAGTGTCGACCCATCGGCGACAATGACACGTCGACCGGGAAAAAATATTACCGTTGGAAGTGTACTTAATGAACAACGGTCGGAATTGTAACGATAACATTTCTAGTCACCGACCCCTTGGTGAGACCGACCTGTCGGTACATTACCATTACTTCAACTGGTTGCCTCCGCTATATAAATCAATCCTTATGTAGCCAGTTGGTATCCTTCGGACGGATCAATTGGACCCTCATCTTCACCAGTGAGCTTAAACAAGGGTCAATAGAAGGATAACTCTCTCTCTCGTGCTTACACTGGGGGAATCAAATACAACCAATCAAATGGATTGAGTTGTGAGAGAGAGAGAGAGGACGGAGGAAAACTCATAAACAACCAATCTGATGATTGAGTTAGAAAGTGAGATTAAGAGAACCCTAAACTAGGAAACCTTTGGTACAACTAGTTTCTTTGACACTCTGGATTGTGATTGCTCAACGGTGACTACAAGGAGGAGCATCGGCACACAGTGGGTGGGATCTTGAAGAATCACACATCTAGAGAAAGTGCTTTAAAGGCAAGTGCTTCTTGGTTTTAAACTTTCTTTTAAAATCTTTGTTCTGAAAGTAGATTAAGAGGAGGTACCCCGGAACCACTATTAAAAATTCCAGAGCATTGTCTCTGGCACAAAGGTGGGTGGAACTCCCGGCTAAATGTTTAGGTGGAATTCCTATTCGACAGTGGTAGGTGAAATTCCCAGCCGATTGAGTGAGGTGGAATTCCTACTCTGATTGTGAGGGTGTAAGTCCCCACTTAGTGGATTTTGGGGATCGCTCAAGGTTGAGTGAGTCCTAAAAGTGGGTGTAGGTTGGCTAGCCGAACCACTTTAAAATGGTCTTATGGTGTTTGATCTTTATGTGTTTGTATTTAGTATTTAAGTACTCTTCTTAACACATTTCGCTTTGCATATTGATTATCTTATTCTATACATTGTGCATTAGCATCGATAATCAAGTTTTATGTAAAAGGGTCAAAAATCTTCTTGTGAATGTTTAAATAATTAAACAAACAATCTATCACACTAAACAAATCTCTTGATTAAAAATTTCGCTGCACTTAAAACAATCAAGAAATTTGTAAACACCATTCTACTCCCCCCCCCCCCCCCCCCCCCCTTCTCTCTCGGGCCAATCATGATGTTTTAGCACATTGAAGAATGGGAACTTTCATAACCTGTGAGGGAGAGGAATCACCTCGAGGCCCAAAAAATAATGTAAAGTACCCAGATCCTTGATTTCAAATTCTTGACCCAGTCTGTGAGTGAAAGACTGAAGAAGAGATATGGTGTATTGCCGGTCAAGACAATGTCGTCAACATAAAGAAGAAGCGTAACTCTTGATCTGCAGTGATATATGAACATTGAGTTGTTATCTTTGCTTTGAACAAATCCAAAAGACATGAGAAAAAAACTAAACCGTTGGAATCACACCCTAGGAGCTTCTTTCAAACAATAAATAACTTTGTGGAGTTTGCAAACGTGATGAGGATGACGAGGATAAGCAAAGCCAGGCGTCTGAGTCATATATACTTCTTCAATAAGAGTGCCATGAAGGAAATCATTCTTGACAACAAATTGGCGAACGTGCCATGTAGAAGTGACAACGAGACTGAGAACATTGTGGATAGTGGTGGGTGTTGATGTGCAAATTTTACATTTATAATCTCGTAAGCGCATGAATCATTCAATAGTATAGCAATTGAGTGCGAGCTAAAACCCAAAAGAAAATCTCAAAATATATGAACTAAAATTAAATTTATGTTCCTCTAAAAAATAATTATTTCCAATAAATAGAACCTTTATATGAGTCATGTATCTAACTTGGAAAATAAGCAAATAAGATGTGTGAATTAATCGTTCTTGAATTAAAATGGTGAATTAAATGATAATCTTAATCATGATCAAAATTAAAAGTTATAAGATTAAAATAACACATTTCCAATCTTTAATTGAATGAATTTTGAGAGAGAAATAGAGTATAATTACAAAGAATTAAAAGAATAAAAGAATGACATGAATTTAAATAATTTTAAAAGAACAAAACATACAAGACTTAGCTTAGAACAAGAATTATACAACAAACATAGAGTCTAACATGATTAAAAGACAGAAAATTAGATTGCAAGAAGATAAAAGTGCAGTGACGTAAAGGTTGGTTGTTTGGAATAGACCATTCATCACCAAAAATGTATAAACAAAGTGAAAGCCTAAATCTGAAATTCACGTAAAGATCTAGAATGCAATTGATACTCACTGATAGGAACAAGATTCACAACTTTTTTTAGTACAATTAATCTAACCTTGGTGATCAAGATTCAACATTTACAATCAAGATCCTAACTATTGCATGTGCTCATGTTCGACTAAATAAACTAAAGTTGTAAACTTGAATTTAAGAGTAAAATTATCATAAAAGAATTCTAGAACGTGGACGTTTCAGGATTCTAAATGGATACTTCACTTTATTAAATGGAAGAATTAAAGTACAAAGCTTGGAAGAAAAATACATAGAAGATATAAAATAAAATTGCAGAAATAATTTCTCACTTGCAAAAATCGTGTAGATCTCTGTCTTCTTAGTCTTTTTCCAGCCTTTAATCATTTTAAACTGCAGGTCATATTCGAATTTTACCATTGGGGTTAATGGGGTATTTATAGGCTTCAAGAAAAGATGGACGGCTTGGATTAAATCAAGGTTTAAGTGACAAAGGAGTGGCTTGGATTAAATCTTAATGGAGTTGGATAGATGGGATTAAAGGTTGCAAAAGGTTAGGGTTTACAATGGTGTACACGAATTTGGAGTTGTGTGGTTGGCTTGGCTTGGTGGCTATGTCATGGAGGAGAGAAGATAGGGCTACACGATTTTGGGGTGTGTGTTTAGGGTCTTGGGTTGATGCAAATGAATGGCTAAGATTTGAAGATGGGATGTTTGAATGGTGGAGATGGGAGGAAGTGATGTGGAGAGTTAACTATGTGTTTGCGCATGAATGAGGTGAAAGATTGTAAAAATCGTGTCGGCTTGTGGATGATGAAGAGGTGATATGTCATGAATAAATGTACATGGAAAATGGGTTAAAATGCATAGAGTATTTTTAGTGCAAATATCGTGCATGAGCTATGGAGATTGGATTGAATGATGTGGGAATGGACGATGTGGCATGGTCAAATGGAGGCTAGCTTGTACCTCAAGTTGTTTAACACTTACGGTTTAATGAATGGAGGGCTTAGATTAGATGTGGTTAAGATCTAATGGCTCTAAGGGTAAAAATAATTATAGAAAAGGAATGATGATTGATGGAGGGTTTGGATTCAAAGGTTGATCCTAGATAATTAATGAAATGCATGACTTAAAATCTAAGGTAATGTCTGTATGTGATGGATGCATGTGGAGGCTCTAGGGTTTCTAAGAGATGAATGAGTGAATGAGATTAGATGACCTAATATCTAATGGTTACGACGATCAATGCATGAAATGAATGCATGAATTAGTAGGTGATGCATGGATGAATACTAATCTAAGGTTAAAATGATCATGGTGATGATGGATGACCCAGATCTAATGATAAATGAATGAATGGGTTAGATTTGATGGTGGATCTAAGGTTTGACCTAATTTGGCATGTGAGATGGAAGGTTAGATTTTAGGATAAGAATTGGATGGTGTGTATGTGAAGTTAGGTTATGGGTTTTGGCCATGGACAATTGGGCTAGACTTGGGTGAAATTCAAACATGGACCATGAAGTTGACTGGGGATTGGAGTTGGATTTGGATTTAGACCTCAACTTAGGTCCACTGGAATTGGATTTGAGAGCTTGGGTCTTAGTTGGATTGAGCTTGAACATTGGCCTGGTCCAATGACAAAATGCACCTGGACTTGCATGTGGCCTGGCATACTGAAGCTTTGTGGAGCAATACTTGGCCCATTCGAATCGAGTTGTGGCCCAATGACTTGAAATTCAAGCTTTGGCACTTGGATTTGCAGTTTCTAACATCTAGTATTAAATAATTATTAAGTCACTTTATATTATAAAAAGTATTAATTAATCTAGACTCTCATGATTGCATCCAGACTAATTAATTTAGATGAAAATCCTAGAAAATGACATAAAATAATTAAAAAATCCTTGGTCTTTACTTTAAAGCTCTAAACTTGCAATTTGCCACTGAATTAGCTTGATTTTCCTGAACTTTCCATTTTTTTACTACAAAACTGTCAAACTATATTAAATGCATCATTGTATATAAAACTGAGAGCTAACTGATCTAATAATTAGGGTAAAAATGTAATATTCTAATGCTCAACAGTGGGCTTGAATATAAAGTTGAATTGTTTAATCATAGTCAATACCAGGTTGCTGATGAAAGCCTTTGGTAATAAAGAGTGATTTGTGCCACTCCATGCTGCTATTAGAACGATGTTTGATTTTAAACACCCAATTGCAACAAAAAGCGTTAGAATGAGGTGGAGGTGGAACAAGGGACAAGTATGTTGTCAGAGGAGCACATTAAATTTGTCGTTCATAGCATGTCTTTGTTTTACAGATCAAGAAGCTCGAGTGTAGCAAGTAGACACAGAGGTAGAGGAAAATAGTAGAGAAGTAAAGGCCTGTGGTAGAGGATGGTGACTGGCGAAGGTTGTTCGCTTGTTGGGCTTGAAGATGTCATCCTTGGCACGAGTCACCATAGGATGAACATTATCAGGAGGAGAAGGAGCACGGGTTGGAAGGTGGTGAAACCTGTGCAGAAGTAGTAGGAGAAGATGTTCTGAAAGAGGTACATGAATGGCAGAAGACGATTGTGCATGAGACATGGTGATAATAGGAATGAAGACCATGCCTGACGAAGACGACGTTGTGTGGCGCATTGTAGCTGATGCGTAGGGAAAGACATCTTCATTGAATAGTACATACCATGAGATGTAGACTCTTCCAGTAGAAGGGTGAAGGCACCAATATCCCTTGTGGTCATCAATGTAACCAAGAAAAGCATACTTAATCGATCCAGGGTAGCACGCACAACCGAAAGTGCAAAGGAAAAAGTAATCAGGTGTGGTACCATAAAATTTCTAATAGGGTGAGGATCATTGTAGAAGCGGTGTCGATAGCCAATTGACAAGGTACACAATAGTAAAGTGTGCTTCAACCCATAGGTGAGGAGGGAGATGAGATGCAATGAAAAGGATGCGTCCCATTTCTAACAGATGGCGGTGTTTACATTCAGCAAGACCATTTTGTTGTGGAGTGTGTGACATGATAAACAGTGATGGATCCCTTTTTCTGCACAAAAGTTATGAAATGAATTATTACCATATTCCTTACCACCATCACTTTGAAAAATTTTAATGGTAGTAAAAAAATGATTTTGAACAAATGCAACAAAGTTTTGAAAATGAGTGAAAACTTTCGATTTATGTCGCATAGGAATTATCCTAGAAAATCGTGTGTAATCATTTATGAATAAGACATAATAGCGAAAGCCAGACACTAACAAAACAGGAGGAATCCATACTTCAGAATAAACGAGACTTGTGTAGACTTTCTCAACGCACAATGACTACAAAAATAAAAACAAGAAAACGGAAAAGAAGATCTTAAACATTTATTATTTGCTAACACGTGAAGCATTTTATTAGATAGATGTCTAGAGTAACGAAGAGGAGCAGGGTGCAGCTGTGGCATGGGCAGAGAGAGTGTTGGGATTGATGGGGTGGAGGCCCTAAAACAAAGGAGCACTAGTACTTAAATCATGAATAGCAAAACCCCAAGGAAAGAAAGTAAAAGTAACAGAATTATCTTTGATAAATTTTACGGACGATAATAATTTTTTATGCTTTTTAAGAACATCAACAACACGAGGACGCAGGGTAGAGGAACCTGAAGAGAGATACATTGTACCAGTGTGAGCAATCAGAAGAGAATCACTGTTACCCAAAAGAAATTGATTTGTGTCACCATAGTCAGTCTTAGAGCACAAAGAGTGTGCATCACTAGTCATATGATGTCTAGCACCAGAATCAGGATATCAGTTGCGATCAACTGGATGTGCAATCTTCATGCTAGCGAAGATAGATGGGTGATCATTTTCAAACTGAGACTCTTGACGGTAGCGGTGCCAGCATTGAGCAGCACCATGTCTATACTTGGAGCAAATCTAACACTAGATGGTGTTGGACTAGGAGTTGCCAAGAACACTAGGAGAGGATGGGTGACGAACGCGACCACGATTGCCTTGACCTCCTCTACCATTGTTGGACGAGGGGAAGAAATATGAACGACCCTGATGACCGCAATCACCACAAGAAGTCCTGTGCCCACGAGAAGATAGAAGGGCAGTGTAATGCATGCATGTAGTGCTATTAGAGGGTGTACTCTAAACCGGATGTGTGATCTGGGATTCAGATGATAAAAGACGAGCTCAAAGACCTGTGAACATCAGAAGAGGAGGGAAGTTGATGATAACGATGACAAACATATAGTAGTAAGGGCCAAGTGTTCAAAGCACCGATGCAACAAGATCGTCATTGGAGACGAGCTGATTAATAGCAGCTAGAGCATCAGCAAGAGATTTGGCATGATGTAAATATTTGAATATTGTCTTTGCACCATTGGAGATAGATAGTAGCTGAATATGTAGATGAGTAGCATTAGTAAGAGAGTGCTGGGAAAAGTTGCGCTGGAGACAGTTTCCAAATCTCATGAGAGGTAGAGAGATAAACTACTTGGGCGAGTACTAGTTCTGCGAACGTAGCGTTGAGAATTCCAACTAGAGTCTGATCCATCTCAACTCAGGTGGTGTACGCAGGGTTTGGGGTAGTTTTGGATGGGTTATCAAAGGAAAGGTACTGAGGGGGACAAGGGTGTGTGTCATCAATGAAAGGCCAATGTTTTTGGCTAACCATGAAAGGTTTGATCTAGGCATGCCAAAGAAGGTAGTTTGTCTCTATTAGTTTGGTGGAGACAAGGCTGGAAAAAATTGAGGTCATAGAGGAGGCTGAGGAGAAAACAATTGTAGCAAATTCAGGTAATGGTGATAAGATGGGTGGGTTGTTGCCAGAAGAAGATCTGCAAAATGAAGGTCGGCTGCTTGTTCGAGGAAGAAATGGGTCCCAAGAGATGGAGGGTTTCTGTAAAATAAATAGGGTATTGTATAACCGTCAGGTACTGTGGGCAGCAGATCTGGTTTTCAGATCTATCTTTAAAGGCGAGATAGGCAGTAACAAGGAGTGGTGTTGTGGGTGGTGTTGGAAGGGAGATCTGAACAAAGAAGTCAGATCTGGTCTATTTTGGAGGAACCGGCGATGAATGAGGACGTGTGGTGGGGCTGCACTACGATCAGAACCTCAGCAGAATTGAGAAAAGAGGTCATGCAATAAGACAGATACACAGATTCAATTTTTGTCATTGCGACCAACCAAGAGAAGGGTATGCAGGAGATCTCGTCCTAAATGGAACAGAAAATAGAGGGGCTGGATCGCTGGAGAAGATGATGTCCTGATCTATAGACAACAAGCTTGAGGACGTGGTTGCTGGTGCGTTGCACAAAAATAGATCACTTAGTGGAGACGGATGGTTTGCAGCCATTGTTGACAATTGGTATCAGCTGAAGCGGTAGACGAGCAGAGTGGGTACGGACAACTGGTAGAGTTGCGTCCTCTGAATCGATTGATGTAGAAGACGATATGAGCTTCTGATGTGAGAGGTTGGAGACCGAAGAAGAAAACATATCTGTAGAAGGGTTCCGTCCTTGGTGTTGTTTGAAGAAAATAAACTGATGAAGAAAGAGAGATCTCTATTGGAACAGGAACACACCCAATCAAAGGCAGTGCTGTAAAGAGTCTACGCAAATTCGAGAAAGGAGACAAAAAAAAAATCTAATTTTAAAAAATAATTTGTGAGGAACCTATGTGGCTCTTATACAATGTAGAATATTGGGAAAACGGCACAATTCATTCTCACATTATGGCCAGAATATATAGAGATTACAACGCCTCACTAAGGAGGAAAGAATCAATCAATGACCAATACAATCTCGTAATTAGGGATATACTACCAAATAAAGAATTGTACAAATATAGAGAGTCAACTAGGAGAAGAAATTCATTAAATATTTCCTAGTTGCCTTCACCACCTTTCATTCTAACCACAAAGGTGAGTAGTAAATTGACTCTATCAACTCAAAAGAGAAGAAGAAATAAACATCAATCCATCAACAATGATCGGTACATTAATTCTTGATGCGAACCGAACATTGAAGTATAAATTAAATGATTTAGAATTTTCAATAGATCGATATTGACATGCCCCACCCCACCAGGGCCAAGACACGAGATTTTTTTTTTCAAACTGATCACATAGGAGATACCTAAGGGTTTCTACGTTTACGCTTCCATAACATACAGCGAAAATCTATAAATAAAATGCCACAAATGTATCATGTGGACTCAAACATGTACCATAACTCCCACTAAGAATACACAAAATATTCATGCCTAGATCAGAATTGCACATCAAAACCGTAGCAATTTTATTACATACCTACCTTTTCTCAACCAAGAACGATAATTATTACAAATTGAGAGTTTTTAAACAAAAACACAAACACAATAAAATTCCCAACAATGGGGAAGAAAAGAGTCTCCATCCCTACTGCAACGGGGGTCTTCCATCCCCTCCTCGGCAAAGTTTCCTACAACGTAAGGGATATGAGCTAAACAACTTAGTGAAGAGAAAATAACAGATAATAAAGCATATTTTCACATAAACATGTTATCACTCCAACAATTTATACACTTAGAAATTATACAACTTTTTCTATGAGGTCAGCACCCTAATATAGTTCTAGTTCAAATGCATGCTCTTTCCTTTTCAAAAACAAAATACCCCTGTCAATCATCATCGACTGTTTACACGGAGACAAGGAATACATTATATACATCCGACTTTGTTATCGGTCCAAGTCGTTCACCTCAGTACGTATATATGCTCTACCCCTGATCTATCCACAACCCAGTGCGTGAGGGTAATTTCTTTTGATATGCACATTACACCAGTCTGATTTTGAAATGCATCGCATATTGCATTTCAAAATCAGACTGTGTGATTGAATCTTCTCACCGTTAACTAAAGAGTGTTTTGAAGAATGTAAAAAGTTAAAACAGAATAAATAACAAGTACAGAAACTTAGCATGTGCCAACACACACACAGATAAAATTTATATTTTAACCTTTAAAATAACACCTATAGCGGGTTGTTCTATAAAGATTCAACAATCAAAACACACAAAGAACTAAAATACTGCCCAAGGCATGGCACTTTAAAACATAAAGTAGATAAATTACTCAGTGTCTGGTCTCATATTTCTCCAATGGAGAGTATTGAGAGATCAGTCGAGAGGCTTCATAAAGTAGTAAATGACAATAAACAGTAAAGATCCTAACGTTTGACAAGTGTTTTGGTGCAGTCCCCAGGCATCTGTACACGCTTAGCATCCAATAAGTAGAGTTGTACGCGAAACACTTGTGAAATGGGTGATATTCTACCCGTAGCTCTAGCCTAGTTCCGAGCATAACATTTATCACTAGAATATGCTCTTCACTCAGATGGCATACGAACTAGGAGCTATGTAGATGGAGATGTTTTGCAAGTACCAGGTGTATAGGCCTCTAAGGCATTCTGAATGGGTATTTGGGATTCTAGAGATTAACCCTTAGAAACGATTTCGAGAATGGACCTATATTGCACACGGTACCTACGGAAACTAGAGTGCTCCAAGTTTCTTGAGAGAGCTAGAATTTAGCCTAAATTGCAAGAAAAGGGAAAAATATTGTATTTAAATGACAATAAAGTAAACACTTGAGACTTTAAAGTAAACATCCAAGCAGTCAAATACACGAATCTTCCTAAAAAAAACAATTTTCAGACTTTTTGAAAACTTTTTTAAAAATACCAATTATATCCCCAAAGAAAATAACTTCGAAAAATCCTCAAAAAAATTGTCTATCAGTTCGACCGGTTGAGCAGTGTCAACTAACATTGTTCACCTTCCGTAACTGTTCGACTGGTTGATTGTGTTCGACCAATCTTCCAATATTTTTATATTTTTTTCTGAGACTTCTACTATGTATTTTTCTCTTAAATTTTAAGCAGAGCTTCCCCATGATATATACTACAAAAGAAGAAAAATAAATGGAGAGGAGAACACACCTAAGCCCTTCAGAAAATCAACACAAAAACAACACTTCTAAGCTTACCGTTTGCAGTTGTAAAATAGAAGAACAAAACTGAAAACTAAAGAACAGAAGAATAACTAAAAGCAGAAGAAGAAAGCGATGGATTTTTTTTTAAGTTTAAAATCATCCCAACACCTTCTTTTATAGTATTTTCAAATCCACCCCAACCGTTGTATCATGGGTGAGAGGTGTATGGTGGATATGGATTGGTTCCTCCTCTTTTCTTCCTTATTTTCTTTTTCCATTAATTCAAAACAAACTATATCCGCAAGTAACACGCACTTGGGTATTTTAGATATTCTTTTGGCAAAATCTGACACCACAGATAGATTCAGAGCACGTGAAATACATGCGTTTGTAAAATCACAAAAATGTTTTGACTTGAAAAGCTCATTGATCTAACGAAAAATGATGCTTTTAAGAATTGACGATCCACATTTTGAAAAGTCTTCATCCAAAATTGGGCGTCTAAAACGTCGAACTAAAAATTTGAAAACACCACAAAGTTAGATAAATATGGATTAAACGTATGACTGGATTTTATTAACTTTTGGTTCAGGGGGTATTTAAATATGGAGGTTTTGTAAAAAGGGATGTTTCTTGACATCTAAAATACATCGTCTGAGTTCGATACTAAAAAACAAAGCGTGTGTGTGAGTTTCAAGGTTTGATATTCTCAGAAGAGTGGTTTTACACACTGGATTAGTTCCAAAGCACTATTCACTAGTTTTCATATGAGACAAAAGACATTTAGGAAATGACTATTTTTCCCTTCCAACTTCAGCGAATCAGATTATTGAGCTAATGGGCTCAGATAGGGTCATACTTGAGCTTCCCAGAAAGCTTACGCAGTATTCTACACAATTAACCATTCATAAAGCGGGTTAACGGTTCAATACACACACATAAATCTTAATCCAAGGTTAGGGTTTCATAAATACAAACCCTTAACAAGTGATGGTTATGCATCACCTCCCTAAAAAAGAAATACTATACCAACCCATGTTGCTCACAATATCAATGGCGTCTCTGAATAATAGGGAGTCAGACATCTGACAATTCCATGACTTGGGTGAAGTAGAAGATTGAAGCAAGAATACAAGACTAAAGGAGTGATGAAGATTGAATCAAGTGTCATCATCATCGAAGTGTATGACAATCACATAGGTATATTTGTCATAGATGACATTAGGTGGAACCCAACACCATATGATGCCCATGCCTAGGCTTAGAAATCATATCTGGATAATCTAAAGGAATTCTAGTGGTTGCTTGACAAACCAACAAGACTGAATGGAACCGAACTTTGAAATATGAATATGATGAACTGTTAGGACGACACATCGTGTCGCCGATCCATCGCCTTTGACAGTGGACGATCAATCATGGTTCAGTGATGCATCGTCCCAGAAATCCAAGGTTTTGGTTAGAATGGTTTGTCAAACATAAGTGGTCTCAAGACGATACTTTCGTGGCCACGATCGATTATCTGGTACATTGACGATACAATCGTGTGGGCAGTCTATCGTTGAGACAGGACAAGGTTGGACTTAAAACATGGGCTGAAATCTTAATCATATATGATCAATCGGTTGCACGATCAATCGAGTAGATAGGGTCGACACATCGGGTGCACGACCAATCACCCTGGGTCTGGATAAGGTTTGTCTTGACAAAACACTATCAAAACAGGATAGCCTCAGGCAGATACGATCACCACCCACAATTAATCGCCCATGAATTCTCACGATCAATCGTCCGTGTCAGTTTTCTATCCGTTGGAAAACCATTAATGCGCAACAATAACATACCAACGACTCTTTTTTGATATGTGATCAATCGCCGGTACATGACCAATCGCCCGTATCAGCTCGAGATTCACTTGTTTGCCTATATATACTTTAAACTCTTATGAATTTGGCTGGACCTCCCATTTGGAAAATGATAAGGCAAAACCAAAGCTCTCCACTCCTCTTTAAGCACTGCACTAGGTGAATCATTTACAATCCAATCTTTTTTATTGTGATTAAAAGAGAGGGAGAGAGAGAAAAACTATCTAGGATAACAATAGGCATATCTTAAATCCTAGAACCCTCCCAAAGATTGTGATTGAGCATACACAAGGCACATCTTCTGCATCCTCGACATCGTCGATGTCACATTAGGAAGGAGATTTAAAGACGCATATCATTTATAAGTGAGCTTACATAAGGCAAGTGCTTCTTAGATTTGATTTATTTTTAAATCATCTTCATTGTACAGTGGAGTAGATCAAGGTGATCAAACCACTTTAAAAATAGAGGGATAAGGATGTAGACCGGGGTTTGGTCGAACCTTTCAAAACCCTAGGCGATTTGGTGAAATTTCTAATCAATTGGATAGGTGAAAGTTCTATTCTATTCGTGAGGGCGTAATCTCCACATAGTGTATTTGGGATAGCCCAAGATTGGGTGGGTCCAACAATTAGATGTAGGTTTGTTTAAACAAAAACATGTTTGTTTAAACAAAAACACTATACATCTTGTGTTGTGGGTGTTAGTCTTGTTCTTGTGTGATTTTTCTCTTATTAGCACAATCTCTTATCTGACAACACAATCTCTTGATTAATTTGTTAATCCGTTGCATATCATCTTAATTAATCAATAAAATAGTGAAGACCATAAAAATTGATAATTGCGCTATTCACCTCCCCCTCTCTCTGGTCAATCTAGCACTATGTTCTAACACACAAGGAACATTAAAAAAGGATGCTCCATTACAAGGACTTTTTGACATACGCTTGTGTCTAGGCATGATTGAAGCTAAAGAAAGGGAAATATGGTAAGAAATCAAGGATTGGGGTAAAAGAACGAAAAATCCCCAAATTTGAAGAGGGGTTTTCTCAAAAACCTTGAAAACTGATGAAATAGGAAGAGGTGAGGATCAGATTTACCAGATTAAATTTACAAGGAATCTTTAATGGAAGCAAAGGATGGAGGAAGAAATCCCAAGTTGTTGTTGTTCTCAGAAGACTGAAGAGGGAGAATGAAAGGGTGTTGCACGGGAAGGGGATTAAAAACCCCAATGTTCGTTCTGAACTGTTCGGACTTCCAAACTTAAGTTTTGGAGTTTCGATCCCATTTGGTGCTCTGAGGTTCAGACCCAGAAGACCAACCCGATAGTAGAAATACAGGGAAAATTTCAGAAATGAAGTACACCTCTCAAGCATTCAGTGCGATACTAAATTGTGCATCTAAATCATACAATATTTCCACAATGGCACAAATTTAGATGGGATTACCAGATCGTCTCAACGTTTAAGAACATATTTAAAATTTTGATCTAGTTGTTTCCTCTTCTCATTCGAAAGATTGGGCATTTTATGATTACATTTTTAATATTTGGTCCTAAACCAATGAACTTAGAGAGAACACTCATTAGTATTAGCCAATTTACATTTGCAGTGTTCATTCTTGCATCCCTATAGAATGTACCATGGAAGGGATGATGATGTGCGTGGCCGTGAGGAATGTGCATCTTGGTCATTTTAGAAACACTCACATTTTTGTTGTTTATGGACCAATGGCTCATGTGAGTTTTTCCCACTGCATTCCTCTTTGCACCGTTAGTAGTTTTTGTGGCTTTGTTAGTACGTTGGTGCGTTTTATGCAGTTTGCATTCGTATTTGTAGTGCCCTGTTTTATTACAATAGAAGCATGTAATGTGTTCGTGTAATTTAGCTTTAGGTTTTACGAACACTGTAGGTGATTGGGCAATTTAACATTTGCCGAGTTAAAGCCTAGCCCAGTCATATCACTAGCATTCTTTCCAATTTTTAGGAGAGTTTTCAATCTCTCTTCTCCATTTGTAAATTTTTCTTCAAACTTTTTCGTGTACCTTTTAAGCTCATTCATTTCTTGCAGTAATCTTTGGTAAAAATAAATTTTCATGCATGTGTTATTTTTTAATTTTTAAATCGAATTTAAACTGTAAGGAAAACTTTGGTTTTTAATTGTTGAAATGATTTTTTTTGAGAAACGTTTATGTTTTTTTTTTTTTTTTTAAGTTAATGGTGTTTAAAAATAAGTTTCCATGCAATTCTTATTTTTTTATTTTTAAACCGTATTTGAAGCGTAAGGTAAAATTTGGTTTTTAATTATTGAAATGACTTTTGTTTTAATGGGAAAGGTTAATTTGTTGTTTTTTTAAGTTACTGTAGTTTTTAAAATAGGTTTTAATGCATTTATAATTTTTTTATTTTAAAGCGGAAATTAAAGTCTATGGTAATTTTTTGTTTTTAATGTACTAAAAAAATGTAATTTTTCATGAACATATATTTTTCTATTTCTATTAAGATTTCATTTTTATGAAATATATGCTTTATAGTTATTAGAATAGTTTTATTTTCTGTTTAATGTTTATTTAATGTAAAAATTGTTAATATAGTGATAAAATGTGATTTTTCATTATTTTTTCACAAACATTTGAAATTATTGATTTTGTAAGATTCAAAAAATTGTTTCAATATCTAAATGACCATTTCCTAATGATACATTTACATATTCTTGAAGCTTAGAATTTTCTACATTTTCTGTAAAATGTTCAGGATTTTTTGCAAAAAATAAAAATAAAAAAATGGATGAAGAGAGAAAGTATAGTGGTTGCTACACACGGTTGCGGCTGTTGTCGCGCATCAATGGCCGAATTTTAAATGCTAGAGCATAGTGAGAATGTTGGCCACTCGAAGTCGAGTTCTCTTAAGAGGGAGGAGATGATGGGGACATCCAGTCAAAAGTCAATAGTATTATAGTGGACAAGATTGAGGAAATTTCTCCCCGTCTTTCGTCAAAACATTTTGACATAGATAATGCACATTGGAAACCGGCAAGTAAGAGGTCTCCAATGATTGGTTTGATTCATATGGACTATACCAATGGACTCCAACCCCATTTGGACTCACCATGGACTCCACATGACCCAGCATGCATCCAAAACCCTCTAAACCCTAATCCATCCCTTCCACACGCCCAAACTACTACATTATGTCCCGAAGATGCCACCAACCCTAAAAATCCCCTCTATGGCCAAATTCGAAAGACAAAGGATTTTGAATTTTAAAATTCAAATTTCATACTTTGAATTTTGAATCCCATTCAAATCCAATCCAAACTCTCCATGATCGTCCAAGCCAATCTCAATTTGTTTTAGTTCTTTTTCAATGGTTGTATTTAGATTAGGTTATTTGTCATTGGTCGAATTTGAATTTGCATGTTGCTTGGTCCACATGCCTATGTCTGGGTTGGCTCGACCAAACCATGGTTTGGGCATAGTTTAGGCTTAAATTTTCATGTTTTAATAGAGGTGCTTGGTGACCGAATTTTGGCACCACAAAGGGTCAAAGTCAAGCTGTGTACTCAAGAATAAAGGGAGGAAAAGTCCTCAAGTTTGGAATAAAATTCCAATTTTTCAAGTGCTCCATTTAAATTATTTTATGCTTTCATATGCGTGTTTGAACTAACTTTTAACTGCATTTTCTAATTACATCTCCTTTCTTGGATTTCTATTTCCCACTTGAAAATTGCATTTTCTACTTTTAATTCAACCATAGGAACAAAGAGCTCTTTGGGAGACTTGCTCGCCATATACGGTTGCTAAAGAGATGTTTGGCAGAAACCAATATAGATACTTAATTGGTTTAGGCCTTCATTTATTGTAAGATTATTGGAACCCGAATTCCTACATGAATCGAGAAAGGATTTTGACACCATCCGGTTTGCATCACGTCAGGATGAATTGGATTAGAGATATCTCTACCCAATCCGATTTGGACTATTTTCGTTTAAATCCAGTCAATTTAATTTTTTTTAGTACAGATAAGATGAAGTTTCAAGATAATCAATTCAATTTTATCATGCAGCGTGTAAAAAAGTTATGCCCGAAACATGTACATTCTCTCCGAGACAAAAATAAGAAGCAGGCTAGTTTAGTTTTTACAGAAAGCCACAGTGATCTGCTGAAAGAAGGAGAGAAGTGGGCCAAGGAAGTGTGCAATGTAGGCATAATCATGTCTTCTCTTACAGCCACTGTCATGTTCGCTACAGTCTTCACCGTACCTGGTGGCAACGACAGCAATACGGGCCTCCCAGTCCTATTGCACAGGGAGGGCTTCATCCCTTTTATGCAATATGTTGCAATGTCATTGTTTTCGGCGTTGCTGTCACTTGGTATGTTCCTAGCAATCTATTCATGTCGTTTTGATGAAAATGATTTCTACGTGCAATTGGCTGTGAAGGGCATTGTAGGCGCTACAATGTTATTCAACTCAGGGGTGTACACTATTTTGGCATTTAGCCAAGGCTTTATTATAGCGACAGACTGGAGCTTCCCAACATTCATTGCTACCATTGACATGGGCCTTGCAGGCGTAGGACTCTATTTCTGTGTTCATATCTACCTCAATTTCATCTTGTGTCCCATGAGCTATTTGTTTGATGTTCTACTTATGTGAAAAAAAACACAATATATGCAAATGAGATCCTTAAATTCTGTACGTGATTGTAAACTAAACGAATATTGAATCAACAAATTCGTTTTCTTACCTTAGTGTTAAAATTAATGTCTTATTAGTTTTGTTATTATGTTTTTAGTTGAGGTCTATTTTTGTCATTTTATTGTTATATTTTGGATGTTAGATATTTGACACATGTATGATTATGATGGTTTGTAGAAAAGGAACCTTGTAAATTTATGGAATGAGAAGGAAGACAAAAAAAAAAAAAAAGGCTTCCCATCTTTTGCTTCTAACCTTTACCAATTCCTTTTCATTCATCTTCTCCATCTCTGTTTTACATTGTTTTCTTCTTCGATAAAGAAAATGGCTGAAACTACGGCCAACATCTGGTATCAGAGCTTGGTAGTGAGCTTTTGGGGCTTTCCATCAACCCAGAAGACCGTGAAGTGAATCTTGTCGCGGTTCTTCAAAGAGTCTCACAAATCCGAAACCATCTTCTTTACTAAGATATGAAGGGGTTCTTGTAGCATATAAGAGAAGGCATCATTGGTTTCAACACTTAGAAAAGGAAGAGGGAGAAAGAAAGAAAAAATTCTGCGCACCAAGTGTTTGTTGACTTGCCAAGGAGAAACAAAATCCTAAAAAGAAGAAAGGATGGCAAGTACAAGCAATAGTGGTACTCAAAACCCTCCATTCCCAATTTTTTATGGAGAATGCTATGATTATTGGTGTGTGAAGATGATAACTCTTTTTCTTTCTTATGATTTATAGGATTTGGTAGAAGATGGGTATGAAGAAACAAAAAAAAAAAAAGAATGGAGGACTTGACAAATATCCAAAAGCTACAACTAAAAGATAATCGGAAGAACGATGCAAAAGCCCTCTATATGATTCAACAAGGAGTTTCCGGCAAAATCTTTCTAAGAATCATCAATGCCACAAAAGCTAAGGAGGCTTGGGACATTCTACAAAAGGAGTATAGGGGTGCTTTCAAGGTAAGAGCCATTAAACTTAATCTCTTAGAAAGGGATTTTGAAAATATTAAAATGAAAGAAAGTGAAGTTTTGCAAGATTTCTTTTCTAGAGTTGTGGAGATGGTGAATCAAAAGAAAATTTATGGAGAGGAAACTATCGATCAAAGAATAGTGGAGAAAATACTCATTAGTTCGTCGGAAAAATCTGACTCCATTGTTGGCATTATTGAGAAGACTAAAGATACTTCCTCATGTGGTGTTGAAGACTTGATGGGTTGCATTAAAACATTTGAGAAAATGTTGAGTAGGCACAACGAAAAGTCAATTGAAAATGTCTTTCAATCCAAGCTCAATGTTAGTTCAAAAAATCAAGCAAAGAAACCATCAGATTTTGATCAATCCAAAAGTGAATCTTCAAGAGGTGGAAGACATGGAAGAGAAAGAAATACAAGAGGAAGAGGTAGAAATGTTTTTGAAATGAGAGGAAATGTTGAGACCACTCAACAAAAATGTAAGTTTTGTAAAAGAAGGTAGTCATGTTGATAAATATTGTTGGTTTCGTGGAAAACTCCAATATCACAATTGTAAGAAATTTGGACATGTTCAAAAAGAATGTCGATTCAAGAATAATCAACAAGCCAATTTTTTTTAAAAGGAAAAAGGTGATGGAAATACGTTTTATACTTGTCAAATGGCATTGGAACAAAGAAACAATGTGTGGTACAGTGATAGTGGTTGTAGTAATCACATGACGGGAGATAAAAATACTTTTGTAAAAATGATTCTTCCTCAAGTTCCCAAGTGAGAATGGGAAATGGTGCCTTAGTCCAAGCAAAGGGAAAGGGTACTATTACTGTAGAAACAAAGAAGGGACAAAGTATATTCGTGATGTGTTGTTAGTTTTGAACTTGGAGAAAAATTGTCAGAGTGTTGGACAACTTGTGGAGCATTGATATTTTGTTCAAGTTGAAGACAACTCTTGCAAGATCATTGACAAAGGAGATAGAAAGCAAGTTGTGACAAGAATTAATATGGAGAAGAATATAAACTTCTCTCTTATTTTCCGTTATCCAAAAAATGTGTCTTTGAAGATGGATGTACTTGATGACTCATGGCTTTGGCATAGAAGATTTGGGCACTTGAATTTTCAAAGTTAAAGAATCATCAACGAAAGAACATGGTGTATGGGTTGCTGGTTATACAAGAAGTGAAGGAAGTTTGTGAAGGTTATACACTTGGAAAACATCATCGGGAGTCATTTCCAAAAGACAAAGCATGGAGAGTTAAAGCAACATTTGAGCTTGTTCATACCGATGTGTGCGAACCAATGGCAACTTTAACTCATGCAGGTAACAAGTATGTTATTATTTTTGTAGATGATTTTATAGGAATGACATGGGTGTATTTCTTGAGACAAAAATCCGATGTTTTCTGTATTTTCGATGAAATTCAAAATCTTGTTGAAAGACAAAGTGGACACCTTTTGAAAGTTTTAAGAAGTGATAGAGGTGGTGAATACAACTTCAAATAATTTGATAAATTTTGTGGAGATATTGGGATGGATAGGCAATTGACCGTTGGGTACACTCCACAACAATATAGAGTGGTGGAAAGACAGAATAAAACTATTGTTGAGATGGCAAAATCAATGCTTCATGAGAAACGAATGCCTATGTCCTTTTGGGGTTAAGCAGTGTATACGGCGGTTTAATTGATGAATAAATGTCCAACAAAAGCCATGGAGAATCAAACTCCATTTGAAACTTGGAGTGGAAGAAAACCATCCATGAATCACTTTAAGACATTTTGTTGCATTTGCTTTGCTCATGTTCCAAAAGAAGTTAGACACAAACTTGACGAAACTAGTGAAAAGTGCATCATTGTTGGTTATAGCTCAAAATCAAAGGGCTATAGAATCTTTCATTTGCAAAAAAACAAAGTGGTTATTAGTAGAGATGTACTTTTCAATGAAAAGGCTTCTTGGGATTGGAAAGAGAAAAAAGTTCAAAGTCAAGTTATGGCTCTGAATAAAGAATTAGAGTATAAAGAAAATGAAGGTGAAGTTGTTCATGATGCCCATCAACAAATAACTCCAATTGCTAGTCCACAATCATCGCCAACTTCTACATCAAACTCAAGTTCCACATCTCCTAGTTCGATTCCTAGAAGAATGAGAAGTCTTAGTGATATTTATGCAAGTTGTAATTTTTGTGTTGTTGAACCAGAGACATTTGAAAAAGCAATTAAAGAGGAAGTTTGGAAGAATGCCATGGAAGAAGAAATTTATGTGATTGAGAAGAACAAAACTTGGAAGTTGGTAGAGAGACCAAAAGACAAAGAAGTTATTGGTGTGAAGTGGATTTTCAAAACAAAATTGAACTCGGATTGTTCTATTTAAAGAAACAAAGCAAGTATTGTAGCAAAAGGGTATTCTCAACAACCTGGAATTGATTTCGATGAGATATTTGTACCGGTAGCTCGGGTTGACACAATTATAGCTTTGATTGCCTTGGCGGCTCAAAAATGTTAGTTTTGTACCAACTAAATGTAAAATCGGCATTTTTGAATAGTGTATTGAATGAAGAGGTATATGTTGAACAACCTTAAGGCTTTGTTCCAAATGGCGAAGAAGAAAAAGTGTTCAAGTTGAAGAAGGCATTGTATGTCCTAAAACAAGCACCACGGGCATAGTATAGTGAGATTGATGCTTACTTCAGTGAAAAAGGCTCTCAAAGAAGTACGAATGAACCAACCTTGTATGTCAAGACACAAGGTAAAACCGTTAGTCTTATTGTTTTTCTTTATGTTGATGATTTGGTGTTTACTGATAGTGATGAAAAAATGATTAAAAAATTTAAAGGAGAGATAATGAAAAAATATGAAATGATAGGACCTATTGGATAAGAAGAACTCATAAAGCTGACTCTAAATATATAGGATTATGATGATGGTGATGAGGATGATGATTTTGTACTTGACCTTATTTCCTTAAATTTTAAGGTGTTTCTAGGATGAGCTCCACCTATATTTAAGCAAAGATGAACTTATTTTCTCCCTAATCAGATATTTGATGTTAGGGTTCTATCTTACATAGCTGCTTTCATTATTAAATTTGGAACTCTATCAAACTCTATTTCAACTATACTATATATATGATGATGAGGATGATGATTTTGTACTTGAACCTATTTTCTAAAATTTTAAGGTGCTTCTATGATGAGCTCCACCTAAGTTGAAGCAAAGACGAACCTATTTTCTCCTTAATTAGATATTTGATGTAAGGGTCCTATCTTAGATAGTTGCTTTCATTGTGACATTTGGAACTCTATCAAACTCTATTTCAACTATATTTACACACTCACATACATGAAACAGTGTTTGTTATATAGTTTAACCAACATCTCTTTATTTAGAAATCAAATACAAGTCTATCAAATCCACAGTTCAAATGAAACATTATCTCAGCACCCCCCTCCCTGCCCTTCAAACTCTCAATGTGAACATTGAGAGTTTTGCTTCAAAGAAACTAAAATCAAGTGGTAATATTGTATTTTGTCAAAAAAGTATGCAATTTGCAGAATTTTGAAGATTTAAGAAAGAGAGAGCATCTTACAAATAAATTCTTGGTGAATGTAATAACAATTAATCTTGACTTGTTTACTGTAATCTTGGAATACGACATTTTGAGGTATCTCCATCCGCTTTTCTATCACAAATGTACGATTCAAGGAAGTTATCGTGACACACATGGCTTGTAATAGATGTCTAAGCCGAATGATTTTTTTCAAACGTAGAACCATAGCACAATATTCTGCTATTCCATAAGGTGAGAGAATCAGAAAGAAACACGCAAAAACTAGTGGTGGAGTGAGCATCAATCACGCCACCATCCCAATTTGCATCAAAATAATGACAAAGGTCTAAAGATGAAGTTGAGGAAAGAAATATGTTATGAAATAACGTGCGTCGAATGTGTCAAAGAATATACATAATCACCCAATGAATAACTAAGGGTGGAAATAAATTGACTGACAATATAAACAACTTAAGTGATATGAAGGCAAGTGACTATGAGGCAAACTAAAAGACCCAAAATTTAGTGATAAAAGGTACCTGCAATGACTCGCCATCAACGGAATGTTGTTTAACAATAAGCTTAAAATGAATATGAACAGTACAATTATTATTTAGCCAATCCCGGCAAAGTATTATAGAAACATATTTTCATTGGGATGACATATACCCATTAGGAAAATAGCAACTTCGATGATTAAAATGTCTTTCATTTCTAAGGCATCATGAAGTGTTTGTTTTAAATTGGTGATGGCAAAAAAGTCAACACCTGTAATGGTCATATCGTCAACATGCAAAGAAACATGATTTCACCATAAAAGTGAGATGGGAAACATAAAGTTGAATTATTCATGCATTGAACAGAACTAGCATCAATCATAATACTTTGAAATTTTGCAAACCATGCTGTTGGGGCTTGTATAAAACCATGAAGCACATGACAAAGATGAAAAACTTCATGATGAGGGTGATGAGAAAGAGCAAGAGGAAGTTTCATATAGGGGAGCCCATTTAGACACCGATGTTTTCTGTCACAAGACACCGATTTAAAGTTTTTTACTGGAAATTATGATTTTGCCCATTTTAGTGTGGAATCGATCGATTGAAGAATTAATTTATTTTCTTCGATCGATCCATCCATCATTCTGGAATCAGAACATTGATCGATCGATCCTTCATTCTAGAATCAGAAAATCGATCGATTCATTCAGAACGAATCGATCGATCGATTATTTAAGCTACAGTAATATATAATATATTATTTAAATATTAGAATTTTAACTTTATTTTTTAAGCACTGTATATTTTCAAAATTTCTCAAATTAAATATCCGAACTAATTACGATAACCTGATAAAGATACTTTAAGACTTCAAGGTTTTTTTACACTCCCAAATGCTTAAAACAGAGTGTTTTACACATAAGGGTATCCCTAGGGTTTGCCGAAAACACATTTAGGAGTGTCAAAAGACCTTGAAATCTTATAGTATTTTTATCAGGTTATCGTAATTAGTCTGGATATTCAATTTGAGAAATTTTGAAAATACACAGTGCTTAAAAAATAATGTTAAAGTTTTAAAGGAAAGATAAAACTTTAACATTAGCCCTGTGTATTTTCAAAATTTCTCAAATTAAATATTCAGACTAATTATGATAATCTGATAAAAATACTTTAAAAATACTTTAAGGTCTTTTGACACTCCCAAATACTTAAAACAGAGTATTTTACAAATAAGGGTATCCCTAGGCTGTGCCGAAAACACATTTAGGAGCGTCAAAAGACCTTAAAATTTTAAAGTATTTTTATCAGGTTATCATAATTAGTCTGAATATTTAATTTGAGAAATTTTGAAAATACACAGGGCTAACATTAAAGTTTTATCTTTTCTTTAAAACTTTAACATTATTTTTTAAGCACTGTGTATTTTCAAAATTTCTCAAATTGAATATCCGGACTAATTACGATAACTTGATAAAAATACTTTAAGACTTCAAGGTCTTTTGACACTCCTAAATGTGTTTTCGGCACACTCTAGGGATACCCTTATTTGTAAAACACTCTGTTTTAAGCATTTGGGAATGTCAAAAGACCTTAAAGTGTTAAAGTATTTTTATCAGATTATCGTAATTAGTTTGAATATTTAATTTGAGAAAATTTGAAAATACACAGTACTTAAAAAATAACGTTAAAGTTTTATCTTTCCTTTAAAATTTTAACATTATTTTTTAAGCACTGTGTATTTTCAAAATTTCTCAAATTGAATATCCATATACTATAACCTCATAAAAATACTTTAAGACTTCAAGATCTTTTGACACTTCTAAATATGTTTTTGGCACACCCTAGGGATACCTTTATTTGTAAAACACTTTGTTTTAAGTATTTGGGAGTGTCAAAAGACCTTAAAGTCTTAAAGTATTTTTATCAGGTTATGGTAATTAGTCCGGATATTCAATTTGAGAAATTTTAAAAATACACAGTGCTTAAAAAATGACTAAAAAATTTTAATTTTTTTTTTAATTTAGTTACTATATGAATCGATCGATTGATAGCTAATTGATGCTATCAATCGATCGCCAGAATCAATCGCATATTTTGCAATCGATTTCTTCCGCTCGTGAAATCAATCGATCGATGCGAAAATGCACTGTAGAATCGATCGATCGATTCCTCGCGGAGGGTAGAATGGTAATTTCCACTTAAAATCTAAAAATCGGTGTCTGCTGACAGAATAGTACGGTGTCTAAATGTCCAGCCTTCATATAGACTTCTTCTTGTAGGTATGCATTGAGAACTACATTTTTGCATCCATTTGAATGGGGGCAATTTTGAACTACAATGATGGAAATGAGGGTTCACTTAGATTTCATTTTTATGATAGGAGCTAATGTTTCTTTAATCTCAATTCTATATCTTGTATATCCTTTAGCAACCAACCAATATTTATATCTCATTACAAAGCCATGATGTCTAGTTTTAACTTATAACAATCCCAATAAAACAAGGGCGGATAGATGGATAGGTAGAATCTATAGGTGGCGATGTTAGAGCCACAATTGAACATGTGTTCTGGATTGTCAATTTCGGTGTCCAAAAGTTTACGTTGTGTGTCCTATGTACCTCTAGAAGTGTGAAAACCAGAAGGTGAGAAGACCTAGATGACAGAGCAGCATGTGAGAGGTTGAATCAGGTAGATGGCCAACCAAGGCAGGTAAAAGAACTAATGTGTCCTATGTACCTCTAGAAGTGTGAAAACCAGAAGGTGAGAAGACCTAGATGACAGAGCAGCATGTGAGAGGTTGAATCAGGTAGATGGCCAACCAAGGCAGGTAAAAGAACTAATAGACTTAGTTGACCCTGGAATAATCCCAAGATAGGTTTGGACTTATAATTGGACTCGTATAGATGAAATATATTAATTGGATAAAATTTTGAGAGTCTTGTTCAAAATTCTGAAGAGGTTTTGTGATTTAGACTTTCGAATAGGTGGATTCAGACTTCTCAGCAGAATGGGAATGTGGACAAACCTATGGACTTGGTCTCACGTTGATTCAGAACTATGAATGTGATTGTTGGACTTCTGAAACCTAGTCGTTTGGTTTAAAGCTCTGAATGGGTATTCAGAGCTCTAAATACTAGCCATTGGAGCATGTGCTAACTGTGTGACAAACTGAAAAATGCATGTCTAAAATGTGATGGAAAGTTTTAATAGATTTGGTCACTTGGCACAGAGTTGACTATGAGTTGTGCTAGGCTATTTAGAAGACCGAACTTGAGAGTTTAGAGGTCTGAACAAGCGAGGATGAGAAATCTATAAATACCCACTTGTGTCTAATGTGGAAAGAACTTTTAGAACTGGTGAATGTTGATAAACTATGAATTGAATTAAGAATTCTGAAAAGAGCACTGAATTTGTGAAAGTGTGAAAGAGAGACTATATGCATCATGATTGATTGTAGTTGTTAGTGCCCCGACTTGCCGAGTCATCAATTTGTCAATTAGATGACTTATGTGAAACATTGCCTTGAAGAAAGAAGCCCAAGAATGAAGACTCAAACGTTGGTTAAAGGTTAAGATTCAACGGATCAACATGTGTATGGCAATTACAAAGGTAAATTGGTCTTAAATAACTTTAGGTGGAATCCACACCCTTAGTGGACCTTGCCTAGACTTAGGGATCATATCGGTAAAATTTAATCTAAGTCTAACTGGTGCCTGGACAGTGACAGAACCAGATGGGATAAACATTGAAAATCTAGTAATCTGTCAGGTCGACCCATCGAGTCCACTGACCCCTCTGTGAAGATAGGACAGACCCATCAAGGTCATCGACACGTCGATCAGATTGACAGAGGTTCTGGACTTGAAGAACTGTCACTTAGGGTTACTCTTAGTTCGAGCAAATCGAGTGCACCGACCCATCGGTGACATAAGACAGACCCATCGTGCTCATCGACATGTCGATTGGATTTGGGAAGTCTCTAGAAAGAACAAATTGTAAATTTGGTTTGCTCTCTGATAATCAGGTTCGACTTGTCAGGGAACACAACATGACGACTTGGGTAAAGTTGAGTTCTAGACTTAGAACTTTACGGTAATCTCAGACAGACACATTGAGGCCATCGACCATCGAGAGTACCAGGACTGACCTATCGATGGACAAACATGTTGATCAGTACTTTCAAGGTTCTGGATGAGCATGCTCTGTATTATTATACTACTCTCTGATAATCTGGACTGATCCATCGACAAGATCGACATGTGGAAAATAAAGATTGTCGACCCATCAGTAGTTCGGTTTCTGTATCGTTGGAGTGCATTTAATGCACAACGGTCGAGTAGTTGAACAAATACATTTAAGTTCACCGAGCCATCGGTAAACTCGATCTGTAGAGTTTCAACTGATCCGAAAATATGGTTTGCCTATTTAAACTCCAAAACTTGTTGCTTTTTTCGCTGGACACTTTTGTGAGGAAAATCCAAAGCATTTCCAGAGATCCCACCTCCTGTTTATGTACTCCGTAGTGGTGAATCATTTTAGAATCAAATCATCTTGATTGAGATTAAGAGAGAGAGAGAGGTGGAGAAAATTGTTCTAGAATAATTATTGGCAAATCTTAAATCCTAGAGACCTCACCTATATATTGTGATTGAGCTTACAAAAGGTACATTTTCGTCATCATCAACATCACATTGGGAAGGAGACTTCTGTTAGAGCCCCGGTTTATCCGTGTCTCCTTGTTGTCAATTTCATAACAAGTGTCAAAGACCTCGCCTTGGAAGTATATATTGAAGGCTCGCATGAAGGCTATGAAGATTGTAGAGCACATCTATGGTGTGGCAACCATACAGGTAAATCAGACTATAGGTAATCTTAGGTTGGATTCAAATTTATTAAAATTCTATTGGATAAAATTAATCATGACCCAAACCAAACCAAAGCCCATGCGTGAAAAGGCCCAAATGAATAAAAGTCAAACATCTGAATTGTTGAGTTCGACAAGTCGAATTGGTTCAACATGTAGAACGACTTACCACTGAATTCTACCAGTCGAACATATTTCGACTGGTCGAGAAATCTGTTCTTTTCGAGAGCCTTTTTCTGTTTCGTCACTCTCGTGATCGACCTATCAATTTTATTCGATGTGTCGAGGAGCAATTTTGGAAAATTCTTTTTTGACCAGTCAAAAAATCCTCTACATATCGAGACTACCATGTTTACACAGACTGGCATACGTATAATTTTTCCACATATCGAAGATCTCTTTTATAGCTCCTCGACATATCAAGGAGAGTGTGTTTATCCGTTAATTAACCGTTGTGAATTCTTTTGTAAATACAAATCCATGATAGCAGAAAGATTAAGTGTGAGAATAAGAAAAACCACAGAGAGATTAAGAGAGAGAGACGTACCCGAGGAAACCCTAGATCTAGGAATAACCTCCTCCCTCACATTGATCGAACCTATGCTTTTCAAACAGCAAAACATGAAAAAGGGGGGATTGTAGAAATTTATCCAAGTTAGGTTGCCCATATCAGATGAAGATCAAATTACACTCTAGCATGCAACCTGTTGTTTGAAGAATACAACAAAAGACCGACAAAAGACCCAAGGCAAGTGTTATTCTCTTTATTTTATTTCATTTAATATTGTGAGGTGGATTAGATCTGTAATACCCCGGATTTTCAAGTTATTATTATATATGAAAATTAACCATTTTATTTGTGAATTATTGGATATGGATCTTAGATGGGTAAAATGTTGGGTCTTTGCCCAATTATGACCCAACGGATTATGGAAAGGGTTTTAATAAAATTAAATGGGGCTGAATTTAAATGGATTATGAATATGCACATAAGGGGATTACTAAATAATTGTGCATGGCTGAATATGGGTTATGCAATATATGGATATGCGCAATCCATGAGGATAAGTTGGACTATCTCTAAAAAGAGGTCTCTCCTTGGTTAAGAGTGAAATTAAGGGAATTGCTATTTTAGAGAGACAAAGGGGCGCATGGCACCTTCTAATATTGGATGGATGGAAGGATTTTTGGAATGACATATGCGCATGATGTGCTAAGAATTTTTTTAAAAAGAGATTTGCTAAATGTAAGGGGCGCATGTCATATTGCTAAATATAGAAGATATCTAAGATTAAAAATAGAGATTGTCTTAGCCGCATATGAGATATGTGCATGGGTTGGAGTCTTCTAAAAAGGGTCCCTTTCCTAGATAAAAATAGCACTAAGGCAATTGCTAAGAAAGCAAGGGGCTCATTAGCATATACTAAATAGAGGACTTTCCAAAATAAGAAAGGGGCTCACGGCATTGTCTAAGTTTGGATCAATTGGAAGCAATAAAGGAGAGCCAATGGGGGTACACGGCATTGTCTAAAGATGAAACCAATTGGGAGTGTCTATATAAGAAAGACACAAGTGCACACGACATGAGGCAATTACAATCTTAGCACCTTCTAAGATAAGACTATGGGATTTATAAAAGAGAGGCAATACAAGTGCTCACGGCAATTATATCTTATCATAGGCCGATTGGAATTTTATTCAAAGGAAGAGAAGGGCAACAAGGAGAAGGCAGCACACACACAGCAACAAGAAGGTGTTCACGGCTTGGGAAAGATCAAGAAGAAGTGGAAAGAGGCTAAGGAAAGAAGAATGATTGGAAGAGCAAGAACCGGTTAGTAATTTTGATGTTTTTATTTTAAAAGAAAAGAACCATAGAGTTCGGCCATGGTGTTTGGCCGAACCCCATGGAAGAAGATTGAGAGATGGTTTGATGAATTTTAATGGAAAGAAAGAACCATAGGGTTCGCCCATAGTGCATGGCCGAACCACATGGAAAGACATGTTTAATTTATGGGTTTTGAGGATTGAAACCCCATGGAGGAGGTTATTGATTTAGAAAATAAATGGAAAGGGTTAGATTTGTTTCTATGCGTGAGGTTCGGACATGGTGTATGGCCGAATCCTACTAAAGTTTATTTATGGAAGGTTGTTGGTGAAAAACCTTACACCATGGGTTCGGCCAAGGGGCATGGCCGAACCCCATAAATAATTGTGGAATTATACTCATGTGGTTAGATCATGGAAAGGATGGCAATTTTGTAAATATAGGCCAAATTGAAAGATCATGGGTTCGGCCATGGTGTATGGTCGAACCCCATGAGGTCTTTTATGGATTTAATTGATTAAGGAATTTTTATTGGATGAATAATTTTTAGAAAGAAGATTATGAATCATAGGGTTCGGCCATGGTGTATGGCCGAACCCCATGGAGTTGGATATTAATTTAGAAAGGATTCAAGTATGGAAGTTGTTCAAAATGGAAGGTTAGACATCCATGGCCGAATCCCATGAACCAAATTTATGGGTCATGTATGGACTTAATATTTTAAATGAAAGGTGGACCAATTGGAGAATTCAAATATATGCTTAGGGATTATATTATTGGATTATGGATTTTTGTTTAGGTTGTTGGACCTAGAAATAAGGAGATGAAAGATCATGGGTTTGGCCATGATGTATGGCCGAACCCCATAATGTAGGTTTGTGGATTAAAACATGGACTTATGCATGAGTAAATAAATGAATGAACTTAGGTTTTGGAAACCTAAACATGAGGTGATGGAAGCAATGGCAAGGTTGTAAATAGATCAAAATAATGGACATAGGGTTAGGTCATGGTGTATGGCCGAACCCCATGAATTATATGATGAATCATGTGTTGGAATATTTTAAGGGACAAGGGACACTTAGATTGGATATGCATGTTTAAGGTAATGAGGGATTTAAATAAATATAGACCTATGTTCATAGTTTATGTTTTTGGTTATGTTATTAAGTATAATGGCATCATTGTAATTAAGTGAATTAATGGACCATGGGTTCGGCCATGGTGTATGGCCCAACCCCATGGGAATTGTTTGGAGGACATAGGGACTATGTTTGGCATATTAAAGTGAAATATTAACTAAAGATTAGACCAATGGCAATTTGGTAAATAAGTGTGAAAATGGTAGGCCATGGGTTCAGCCATGGTGTATGGCTGAACCCCATGGGGATTGGTTTATGGACTTAAAATATTGCAAATCAAGTGGGACTTGGTTTTGATTGGTTATTATATTATAAGGTAATGGGACCTCACAAGGTGTTTACGATCGTGAGCGGTTACCGGACGAAAGACGCAAGGACACATTAGCAGTCTTTGGTAGGATTCCACCTCTTTCAAACCATGGGTTTATGTACTATTGTTTTATCTTATTTTTGATAAATTATGTTGTAAAAGAATATGTTTCAAATTGTAATTTTAAATGCTATGTTTATATGTTAAAATAACATGTGTGGATTATGTTTCAAACTGTGATTTTAAATACTATGATTTGTATTTCTACATAGCATTTTGGCATTTGCATCTCGTGCAAGGCATGGGAGGGATGAAAGGTAATCGGGGGCCCACACCCCGTCGAGGTGTTCGTAAATTATTCGTGGGGGGATACCTTGATGAGGAGCTTTCCATCAAGAGGATACTATGTAACCGGAGATCCACACTCCATCGAGGCGTCCGTAATACAATCGTGGGGGATACCTTGATGAGGAGCTTTCCATCAAGAGGATACTATGTAACCGGAGATCCACACTCCATCGAGGCGTCCGTAATACAATCGTGGGGTATACCTTGATGAGGAGCTTTCCATCAAGAGGATACTATGTAACCGGAGATCCACACTCCGTCGGGGCGTCCGTAATACAATCGTGGGGGATACCTTAATGAGGAACTTTCCATCAAGAGGTTACTATGTGTATGTGATGGGTGGGACTCATTGCATATGATAACATGGCATGGCATTGGATCGGCATGATTATGACCTTTATTATCATGCAAGGTTTTTTATTTTTATCGGTACGATTGGATCTCTATTATCATACACTATTTTGGATACAATGCTTTATAAGTATGTTATGATTTATTATAACTGGATTTGATTTATATTATATCTAGATTTTTGGTACTAACCCATGTGTTAGCCCTAATTGGAATACCTACTGGGCGTGTTATTCTAACGCCCTACTTCTACCCTTTAGTGGATAATGCAGGAAACGAAGGAAACGCTGAACGCGGAAAGGGGCAAGCGTAGGAGCTTGGAATGCTTCTAGTTTATATTTTGTTTAAGATACTCATGGACTTGTATTTAGAGTATCCAGAATTCGGAATGTAATAACTTATATATTTTGCTATGATTGGATGGTTTAATTTGGATAATTACATTATGATTAGGTGACTATGTACTTTGCTATCAAATGGATTGGACATGAGTTCTATTATGATTCCACAATGATGATTTATTCCTCTTGTGTATCGTATGGCTGTGTGTGAACCATTTACATGGACTCAGTCCATGCACACATAGGGTTGGCCAGTTAAGGGTCGGACTTTAGAAGTTCGGACTTAGCTCCCGTCGTGACATCCAGCTCTTACTCACTTTGTTATTTATTTAAAAAAAAAAATAATAGACTTTGATTTTTCGTGAGAAGGGCGGGGTGTTACAAGATCTCTGTGCGATCGAACCATCATAAAAATTAAGTGCCAAGGAGTAGACCTCAATGGTTGAACCTTTCAAAATCTAGGTGTGTATTGATAGGGTAATTTTACCCTTTCATAATGTGTTTCGAACAACCCAAAGTTGAAGTGGATGTAGGTTCAGGTGAACCGAACCACTATAAATCATTGCGTTTACATCGCTTGATTTGTTGGATTCTTTATCATTAATTGCATACACACAAGATTATTCTGCTGCACTTAAAAATTGATTATTCATAATTTAAAAGGTTAACAAAATTTGGAATTGGTCCTCATCCTCATCCTCAACCCCCCCCCCCAAAGGATCCGTGCATTGATCTAGCCCGGACTTACAAGTGGCATCAAGAACTAGGTTCCTCTGTTAAGACTTAATCGTCTAAAGGTGATTCCAGCACTAGTACAATGTATAAAGGAGATAGTCAGGCAGTTACCAAACCTCCATATTTCGATGGTACGAACTATGCCTACTGGAAGGCTCTCATGAAAACTTTTTTGGTATCCATCGATGGAACCGTCTGGGAATCTGTTCTAAGAGGTTGGGTTCACCTGGTTGAAGAAATAACTGATATTTCTGAAAAAGGAAAAACTAAATCTTCAACTAGTGTTAAATTGACCAGATCTAAAGATTTTTTTTCTTCTGGATTGACACTGAAAAATCTTTATATCATGCAAATGGAAAAGCATTAAATGTTATAAACTGCGATGTTTCACCAGACGAATTTAAAAGAATCATGACATGTGAAACAACTAAAGAAGCGTGGGACATTGTCGAGAGAACCCATGAGGGAACAACTTTGGCCAAAAGATCTATACTCCAAATTTTGAGCACGAAATTTGAAACTATCCGTATGCAAGAATGTGAGACCTTCATGGACTTTTACTCTAAACAAAATGACATTGTAAACACTATGTATGTTCTCGAAGAAAGGATACCAGATACAATTATATGTACTAAAATCTTAAGATCCTTACCCGAAAGATTTAGCCCCGAAGTTGTAGCAATTGAAGAATTTAGGGATGTGGCTAAAATGGCAGTAGATGAACTTGTGGGATCATTACAAACTTTTGAAAGTTGAAACTAAAGAAGCTAAGAAATCTGAGTCCGATAGTGACTCAAATGAAGATGTGTCTGTGATAGGCAAGAAATTTCTGAAAAGCTTTAACAAAAAGAAAAGGTTTAGAAACTTTAAAAGGGATGATTCCAAAGAAAGATCTAAAGGAAACTCAAGTTCATCCAAAGATAAATAAAGAGAAAATTCAAAAGAAAAATCAAAAGACAAATCCAAAAAACTCCAATGTTTTAACTGTGATGGATATTGGCACTTTGCCGATGAGTGCCCATCTAAAAAGAGATCAAATAAGAAAGCCATGACTAATGTTTATGAAGACACATCTCAATCTGAAAGTGAGTCAGATGACTCATCTGAAAAAAAAAAATGATAATTTGAAAGGTCTCATAGTCACTATTACACCTGATCCTCAAAACTCTCAAAATGTTGAAACTGATAGTGAAGGGTCGGATAATGACGATAATCTTCAAGAGGCCTACGATGTTTTTAGAGAGCAATAACTTGGCTAAAAAGCTAAAAAAAATCTAAGAATGAGAATATTAGATTCGTTACTGAAAAAGAAAAGTTTGAAATGGATTTGACAACGGCACAAGAAGAGATCTTTAGACTTAAAAAGGTTGAAGCTGAATTGTCAGAAAATTTGATGAGCACAGGAAATTGACTATTTTACGCTTGCATTTGGAGTAGTTAACCTTGTTTTGTGTGATTTAGGATATGTTTAATGGAATTTTTTAAGTTTTACATGATTTACAGGAAAATACAAGATATGAGAATTTAAATTGTGAATTTTGCAATTTATGGGCATAAGTTGATATTTTGGGAAAGTTGGAATTTTTAATAATTATTTTACCACAATTTAGGGTTTTATTGTAAAATAATTAATTCAAATACAATTATGACAGTTTGGATTAATTTAGTCATTTTTAGAATTGAATGTAAGTGGTAAAATTATTTATTAGATTTTTCATACTTTGAAAAGCCCAATTATTAAGCCCATTAAAAAAAGCTCATGAAGAAATCTACATGTGTGAAGTCTATTTTCATCATCTCAAGATGCATATGGAGAAATTCGAAATTTACAAGTTATTATAAGAGGATTTTCGAATTTGGCAAGTGAATTAAGGAAAAAGAAACAAAATAAGAAGTGGAGAAAAAGAAGGAAGGTTTGACACATTTTCAGTATTTTGGCCATAAATTTTCACTCAAATATCCGATTTCTTTGATTCTTTTTGGGTTGGAAAGAAGACTTCAAGGGATACAAGTTTGTAGTTTACGACATTTTTTTATTCATATGTTAACTAGGTCAAAACTGAGCTACAAGATGGCACATGTGTAAAAAATGAGATTTTACACCCACTTTCCTTACATGAATTTTAATATTTTTTTCCACCTCCTTGCCTCCTTTAAGCCATTCCATGTTCAGCAAAAAGCATATCAGCCCTCCAAGTGTCCCTTGCTTTATTTAAATATTTAAATCCAAGACATTCAATTCATCTCCTTTCATCTATAAATACTCCCTATCCCATTGAAAAAATTGAACTTGAGCAGAGAATTTGAAGGTTGGCTAGGCTTTGGAGAGGTATTAAAAACGAGAAAAGAAGACTTTGGCAATTTTGATTTTCACGTTGGGTTCTTGAGGTTGGTGATTTTAATTTTTCATTTTATTTTCTTGTCTTTTTAAATTCTAAATTCCAATTGTATTGTAATTTTTATTCCAATGCTTTAATCAATAAGAGAAAGTGATAATTAGAATTATGGTTTTCCAATTATTCTTTCATGTGTAATGAAAATTTCAATTTTAGTTCCATTCTTTTTATGTTTTTATGTTGTTTATTTTTGTAAGAAATTTAAGGAAAGTGAGATTACTTTAGAATTGGTAAAACTTGATTTTTCCCTTCTAAGGCTCTTTTTAAGAGTGAGATTATTTTAGATTTGGAATTACAAGTAGAATTTTTACCTAAGCCTAAGACCATAATTAAATTTTCTTAGTTAAATAGATTTCATAGACTTCATATTTAGAATTTTAATAAATGAGATATTTGAATGCATGCTAAATAATTTATGTGAGCTCCATGTTCTAGGCCGTTATTTTATTGTTAAAATATGGATAATAATGTCTCCTTCAATCTCTGATCCAATTCCACTGTAAATATGTACATATGTAATTTTAGCTATTTTCAATTTAATAAAATTTTATATAAATTCAAAATTCTTGAAAATTGTTGAACTAGGTTGGTAAATTAATTAATTGCATCTTAATTATGTGCTCTAAGTTAGATTGAGATTATTTATAATTTTTAGATTAATTCCACCATCTTAATTGAAATTAGATGAATTTTGTATTTTCCATGAAAATTAGATCTTCTGAATGGTTGATTTCTAATTTTATATTTTATTCCTATTTTTTTGACTTGTTTTCTATTTTTAGAATGTTTCTAAATTAAAATTAGATTTCCTAGATTAGAGAATTAATCCCTTATTTAAGATTTATTTCTATGATTTTCTATTTTTTTTTAAATATATAATTCAATGGTATATTTTTCACTGATATATTTCCTAAGTTCCGATGGGTTCAACCTCTTACTCAATGGTTATACTATCTAATGGCTCGTGTGCTTGTGAGTTATAAATCATCAAATACCCCCACACTTAGATTTTGCTAGTCCTCGAGCAAACAAAAACTAAAAAAAAAAAAATCAAAATCCTTAATTAAAACACTTTCGCTGGCACTCTCGTTGCATTTAGCGCATGCAAAAAGCCTTTAAACCCCTACATCACCACTAGTGGACGAGTTATAGTCTCGTGACGGCTTTCAGTGCTGATACCCACAAACATCAAATTTCAGCAAAAATATATTAACAAAAAATGAAACATCATACAACTCTAAATTTATGTTACAAAATTTATACTCGGAGTGTAGTGTGTGATAACCAGATATTAATATAACCCTCTTTTTCAAAATACGTAGAAGTTTTGCAACCACTAGCTGAAAATGCGCTTCGACTCCAGATCTCACCAGATATATCTCTCAGAAAGACTTTCACTCAGAGATTGGGTTCATTATTTTCTCTCAAAAGTATATGTGAGCGGAATTATTTTTCACTGTAACACCCCACCCTTCTCGCATCGAAATCAGAGTCTATTTTTTTTTTTAAATTATCAGTGTGAGCAAGAGCGGGATGTCACGACGCTAGCTAAGTCCGAACTTCCAAAGTCCAACCCTTAACTGGCCAACCCTATGTGTGCATGGACCAAGTCCAGGAAAACAGTTCACACATAGCAATACCATACACATGCGGAATAAATCATCAATGCAGAATTATAATAACACTCATGTCCAATCCTTTTGATAGCAAAGTACTTAATCACTTAAACATATTATCAATATCCAATTTAAACATCCAACCATAGCAAAATATCTAAGTTATTACATTTCGAAAACTAGTTACTCAATACATGTCCATAAGTAACTTTATTCAAAACATATAAAATAAATCATCCAAGCTCCTATGCTTGTCGCTTTCCGCGTTCAGCGTTTTCCTCATTTCCTGCATCATCCACTACAGGGTAGAAGTAGGGCGTTGACCAACGCGCCCAGTAGGTATTCCAGTTAGGGCTAACACATGGTTAGTACAAAACATATAATAATATCATAGTGCCAAAAAGCCATATAAACCTTGTCATGAAACCACATAAACCATGCCATAAAACCATGTAATCCATACCATGTCATAATGTCAAATGCAATGAGTCACACCCATCACAAGTAGATATAAGTCCCTCCACATAGGTCTTTCGGATGCCCCGACGGAGTGTGGACCCTCCAGTTCCTTCTTGATAGATAGTGCACATCAAGGTATACCACATAGGTTGTTCGGACGCCCCGACGGAGTGTGGACCCTCCGGTTCCTTCTTGATGGAATTCTCATCATCAAGGTATACCACATAGGTTATTCGGACGCCCCGACGGAGTGTGAACCCTCCGGTTACAAATCCTCCACCCCATGCATGAGATGCCAATGAAATACATGCTATTTTATCATAAAACATAGCATTTAAAATCACAATATGAAACATATCCAAACACATGCTATTTTATCATAAAACATAGCATTTAAAATCACGATTTGAAGCATATCCAACACATGCTACTTTATCAATAAACATAGCATTCAAAAATCATAATTTGAAACATATCTTTTGCAACACATATTCATCAAATAAGATAATAATAATGTACATAAACCATGGTTTCAAAGAGGTGGAATCCTACCAAAGACCGCTACGCGTCCTTGCGTCTTTTGTCCTGTAACCACTCAAGATCATAAACACCTTGTGAGGTCCCGTTACCTTATAATATAACAATTAATCATGACGAAGTCCCACTTGATTTTCAAAGTTCTAAGTTCATAAACAAAACCCCATGGGGTTCGGCCATACACCATGGCTGAACCCATGGTCCATTAATTCAGTTAATTACAATAATGCAATTGTACATAACCATAGCCACTTTCTTTGCTTAAGTTCCAAAATAATCCATACATATAGTCCAATAAATAATTCATGGGGTTCGGCCATACATCATGGCCGAACCCTATGTCCAATATTTCCATATATTTACAACTTTGCCATCCATGGCCATCATTCCATTATTCTCACCCTTCATGTGGATCTATCATAAATAAAACTCTAAGTCCAAAATGATCCATCACAATTCATGGGGTTCGGCCATACACCATGGCCGAGCCCTATGTCATTATTTTCATATAATTACAAAATTGCCATTGATTCCCTCATTCATTTAAATCTACCATAACTAGACCCTATAAAATTTCCTTAACCAAAACAAATCCATAAAATAAACTTCATGGGGTTCGGCCATACTCCATGGCCGAACCCATGATCCTCCATTTTGGCATGTATTTACAATAATGCCATTCATGGCTAACCTTCCATTTTAATCAATTAAAGTCATAATATAGTTGGTGGGGTTCAGCCATACACCATGGTTGAACCTCACCCTTCCTTTCTATTCTTTCAATCCAATAATCAAACATAACATCCTTTCCAAATTATAAACCCTCTTTCAAACAAATAATTAACCTTAATCTATCATTTAACCATTATGGTTCGGCCATGCAATGGCCGACCCATATCCTTAATTAGAAGCTTACCAATAATAGTAACCATCTTCCATAAGAATAAACAAGGTTCCTCCAAGCTTCCATTATTAGAAACTTTCTAATTTAGGAACCTCCTTCCATAAAGAGAAACCTTCCCATTTTAAACTCTTCCTTCTATATTTAGAATGTTTCTAAATTTAGAAAGTTTCCAAGATAATCATCTAACCTTCCAAAATAGTAACCCTGTCCATGGGGTTCAGCCATACACCATGGCCGAACCCTATGGTTCATGATCTTGACCCTTATTTCAGTCCATTAAAATTCAACAATAGTACTTACATACATCATGGCCGAACCCTATGGTTCATGATCTTGACCCTTATTTCAGTCCATTAAAATTCAACAATAGTACTTACATACATCATGGCCGAACCCTATGGTTCAAAATTCTCTCTTTAAAATTACCAATCATTAATCTTCCATTTAATCCCTTCCAAATCACCTATCATTAACATCAAACACTTATTTAACAATTCACCAAACACCTTCCGCCGAACCCTATGGTTCCATATTCCCTCTTTTAAATCCAAAACACTTAACCATCCAAGGTTTCCATGATCTGAAATTTATGAACATAAACCTATAATTATTTCCATCATTCAAATTTCCATTAATCATCAAACCATCTCCCAATCTTCTTCCATGGGGTTCAGCCATACACCTTGGCTGAACCCTATGCTTCTTTTATTTCAAAATAAATTACTCAAATAAGATACTAACCTTTTCCCATTCCTTGCTCTTCCAATCCTTCTCCTTTCTTCTTAATTTTCCCAAACCAAGAACACCTCTTACTGGCTGCCTTCTTCTTCCCCTTGCTCTTGCCGTGAGTGAGAACTTGAGAGAGGGAGAGAGAGAAATAAAATTCGGCTATGAAGGGTGTAAAACCGTGTACCCTTGTCCTCATTTCCTTTTATAACCTTCCCTTGGTCCCATGATTAGAAAGTACTTAAGATAGTACTTGCCGACCTTGGCTTCCCAAATTTGAAGGTGTCATGTGCATATCCCTTTGTTTAGCAATTGATTAATGCCGTGCGCCCATGCTTGAGATAGCCATTGTCGAGTTTAGACTTCCCACTTTGGGAAAGTCCTAATTTAATCTCCAATTCATGCGCATAAACATGGATTGCCTATCTTTAAATTTCAGCCATGCACACTTATTTAATTTTCTCAAGATATTTTATCATATCCATGTGGATATGAACATCCCACATAAACCTATGCAACTCCTAAAATCTTTCATCAATTTCTTCCATGCGCACATCTTAGATTTATTAGCTAAAATTCAGCCAAGGCAATCTATATTAATCTTCTCCATTTAATTTTAATGAAATCTATTCCACAATCAATTGGGTCTTAATTGGGCCATGGCCCAATTCTTTACCTATGCATGATCCATATTCACAAATTAAAAGGATAGCTTTCATATAAAATAATAAATTGAAAATCCGTCACAAATGCAAATATCTGGCATATTTATCAACAAAAAATGGATTATAACAAAAAAAAAAAATACAGATCTTATGAATGGATGCCATTTTTCTGAGAACGTTGAATCAAACACCATAATTCTTCTTCATCTATTCTCTTCTTAAATACCATATTAAATGAAAATCAATAGGACTTACTAATAGGACAAAATGTGGCTTAGGCCCAAGTCATATCAAAGAAGGATAAAAAAACTCTAAAATTAAGTACTTTGAACATAAAAAGTTAGAGGTCTTCATAATTTCACTTGGACATTGCTTCCTCTATTTTTTTCTCTCAACACACAGAATTTTCAAAACATTTTTTTTACATATATAGATGTTCCCTTTCTTCTGCATCTTTTTTTTTTTTTACATTACTCATCAATTTTTTTCATTGATATTTTTTCAAATGCCATATTTTTTCTCAGAGTACCATCCCAATAACAATCATCTATAACCTTTATTGGGTCCTTAGAATGGGTCACAAATTTTTCAAATAATGATCAAATTCCACGATCGGAGTTGGGTATGCTTAACATGGCTAATCAATAAAATATGTTAAATTTTTATTAAAGGCTAAAAAATGGGAACTAACATGATAAAATGACCATTATAGGTAGGCTTCAAAGGCTCAAACTGTCCAAAAGTAATGGCCTATATCACTTTCTAACCTTCATATGAATATTTAATTGTTTCAAATAAATTCAGAAAATTTCAGATGTACTAATTCAATTTTAATGTCGTTCTCAGTAATTTGACCAAAACAAAGAATAATGAGATCTTCAACAAAAAAAATATATATATGTGCAATTCCAAGAAAAATAAAGAATGACTTATAATCCTCAACAAAAATTGAATTGCTCAAAAGCTCACTAAGTATAAGTCTCCACTGGTATTCTTCTGGTGATTACTCATCTCATGAATACTCTTATTTTTCATTTTCAACTACATTAAAATGGCTGTTACAAAGATTTTCCAATTATAAATTTCATTAAATTCATTTGGAAAAACATGATATAAAAATTTCATCCACATATTAATGCTACAAGAAAAAAAAATTCAAAAATTTTCAATTTCTATTTTTTTGGAACTCAAAAAGAAAACACACAAAAGTATAGCCCCCCAATACCTCCAAACTTAAATTGAACAATGTCCTCAATGTTCCCTAAACTAAAGTGATCGGTTGCAAATTAGAAGAAAATATCAGAAGTAAACAACTAAACTTCAGAAAATACTTGAAATGGCTCCTTATTCAAACCTGCAAAAACAAATAGATACAAAGACACAAACACACAACAAAGACTATAGAATTGCACAAGAACTGACTCAACAAAAACAAAAATTTAAACTAAACTAACAGACTAACAACCGACACATAAATACACAGACAAACTTAATACGGACTCAGAGTGGTGGGTGGACATGGATGGAGATGGATGGACAAATAACATCAAATCAAAACATAACAAAAACCACTCAATATATGAATAAACTCTAAAAAATTTGAACTTTACATCCCAAAAGACAATGGTTCTAAATTGATTTTAACTTACAATGCATGAACCACTTTCACTCATATTTTTGGATTTTCTAATTTTTGTTAACGCAAACCTAATCCAACAATACAAGATTCAAAGAAAATATGCAAATAATAATCAAATAATTAAGCTAATGCATGAGACTAACAACCTAAATGCATGAGCAAATTAAATATGCAATTCTTTTTATATGCAAAATAAATGCAAGACAACCTAAGAAAATCTATATGAATGCATGAAAAATTAAAAATTTAAAGAAAAGTGATTTATGCACTTACCTTGGAATTTAGTGCTTACTTTAGAAAATTTTAGAGCGTATGATTAAAATCCCTGAAAAATAGAACACCACAAACTTTGTTGAAGATTCTGTATCTCATAAAACTACATGAAACCTAATTAAGAGTTCTAAATTATATTAAGAACATAAAAAATTCTAGATTAAATTGCACCAAATTAATGAACATTAGAATTTCAAGTACAAGATTAATCCATTAAAGTCCAAAGTTGTTCCATGATTTTTTTGTTTTTAAAATTAGACACCGTAATTGTAACCTTCCAAATTTAGATGAGTCTTAAATTAGAAATTTTCTAAGTTTAGAGCTTTCCAAAATTAGATGCAATCCAAAACTGGACACCTTCTAAAAATATGAAATTTTAAAATTAGACAATTTTGAAACTTTCCATAGACAGAAGTTCCCAAATTTAGTTTATTTTCTAATGTGACAAAATTAAATTAAAATTCTAAGATTAGAAAATTCTAAAAAGTGAAACTAGTTAATTTTAGAAATTTCTAAAAATAGATGTTTAAAAAATAAAAAGTTCCTAAATTTATTAGTGTTTCCAAATTTAAAACATCTCCAGATTTTTGTTATTTAAAGAAACTTCTAATTTAGGTAACTTTCTAAAATTAGGTTTTCTAAAACTAGAAACTTCTAATTTAAAGAGTTTCTAAAAATGGAAACTTCTAATTTAAAGAGTTTTTAAAAATAGAAACTTCTAATTTTCAAGGGAGATTTTCTACGTTCCCCCGCAATAGCGCCAAAAACTTGTTGTGTAAATTTTAAATTTATAATTCGCAAGCTCATGAACCAATAGATAGTATAGCTATTGAGTGTAAGGTCGAACCTATCGGAACTTAGGAAAATATATCCGTGAAGAATACACCACTGAATTATATATTTAAAAAAAATTAGAAAATCATAGAAATAAATCTGAAACATGGGATTAATTCTCTAATCTAAGAAATCTAATTTTAATTTAGAAACATTCTAAAAGTAGAAAACAAGTCTGAAAAGTAGGAACAACATCTAAAATTAGAAATTAACCATTCAAGAGATCTAATTTTCATGGAAAAAAAATCATCTAATTTCAATTAAGATGGTGGAATTAATCTAAAAATTATAAATAATCTCAATCTAAATTAAAACACATAATTAATATTCAATTAATTAACTTACCAACCTAATTCTACAATTTTTAAGTAAAATTACATCTGTACATATTTATAATGGAATTGGATCAGAGATTCAAGGAGGCATTATTATTCATATTTTAACAATAAGATAACGCCCTAGAACATGGAGGTCACGTAAATTATTTAACATGCATTCAAATCTCTCATTTATTAAAATTCCAAATATGAAATCTATGAAATCTATTTAACTAAGAAAATTCAATTCGGGCTTTAGGCTTAGGTAAAATTTCTACTTCTAATTCCAAATCTAAAATAATCTCACTTTTAAAAAAGAGCTTAGAAGGAAATAATCAAGTTCTACCAATCCTAAAATAATCTCACTTTCTTTGAATTTTTTAGAAAAATAAACAACATAAAATCATGAAAAGAATGGAAATAAAATTGAAATTTTCATTACACATGAAAGAACAATTGGAAAACCATAATTCCAATTCTCACATTCTATTATTGTTTAAAGCATTGGAATAAAAATTACAATACAATTGGAATTTTGAAATTTAAAATGACAAGAAAATATAATGAAAAATTAAAATCACCAAAGCCTAGCCAACCTTGAAATTCTCTACCCAAGTTCAATTTTCTTAATGGGAGAGGGAGTATTTATAGATGAAAGGAGGTGGAATGAATGGCTTCGATTTAAAGATTTAAATAAAGCAAGGGACACTTGGAGGGCTGATATGAGTTGTGCTAAACATGGAATAGTTTAAAGGAAGCAAGGAGGTGGAAAAAAATAGTAAAATTCGTATAAGGAAAGTGGGCGTAAAATCCCATTTTTTACACATACACCACCTTTCAGTTCAATTTTGACCTAGTTAACGTCTGAATCACAAAAAATCATAAACTACAACCCTTTAAGTCTTCTTTTCAACCTAAAACGAATCAAAGTAATAGGATATTGGAGTGAAAATTTATAAGCAAAATACTGAAGATGTGTAAAACCTTCCTTTTTTTTTTTTTTTTGCACTACTAATTTTGTTTCTTTTTCCTTAATTCACTTGCCAAATTCGAAAATCCTCTTATAATGACTTGTAAATTTTGAATTTCCTCATATGTATCTTGAGATAATGAAAATAGACTTCACACATGTTGACTTTTCATGGGTTTTTCTTAATGCGTTTAATAATTGGGCTTTTTAAAGTATGAAAAATCTAATAAATAATTTTACCACTTACATTCAATTTGTAAAAATGACTAAATTAAAACAAACTCTCATAAATGGATTTGAATTAATTAGTTTACAATAACCCTAAATTGTGGTAAAATAATTATTAAAAATTCCAACTTTCCAAAACTATCAATTTATGCCCATAAATTGCAAAATTCACCATTTAAATTCTCATATCTTGTATTTTCCTGTAAATCATACAAAACTTCCAAAATTCCATTAAACATATCCTAAATCACACAAAACAAGGGCTAACTAGTCCGAATGCAAGGGTAAAATAGTTAATTTCCTGTGCTTATCAAAATTTAAGGCTGGCCCAAAAAGAAATTGAAAATCTTAAAGAAGTTGAATCGAAAGTGAAATTTGAAAATAAAAAACTCCAGATTGAGCTAAATGATTTAAAGAGTCATAAAATGAAATTTGAAGAAAAATTTACAAAAGGGGAAGAAAAGTTGGAAAAAATGTTGAATATTGGAAAACAGTTTGGGGATAAAACGGGTCTTGCTTTTAATAATAAAAATATGAGATGACCTAACAACTCAACTGTGTTTGTTAAAGGTGTTGCTTCCCCCTCATTGACTCCAAATGTAAAATGCTTTTATTGTGACAAAATGGGTCATCTTAGATTTGAGTGCAGCCTTAGAAAGAAACATCATAAAGATTTTTTTTATAAAACTCAGTCTAATGTCAATCACCATGGAGATAATCAAGTGGCTCATAAAAGTAGAATCAACCCTCATTCACTAGCGCAAAAGTTCAAATTGCTGGTGGATGAGTTGTTTAATCAAGGTGAAAAGATAAGAGTTGATTGTAAACGAACTACGCTTATCCACATGCCATCCTACACTACAAAATGGGTACCTAATGATAGAGAATTGGTTTAGGCCTTATACATTTGGCCTTAAATTGCTGTCAAATCCTTTGCTTTTTTTTCTTGGTCGCATTTCTTTTGAGGATCTATTAAAATTATTAAAAAATATAGTTTGATATGTTTTTAAAAAAAATTGAATGGATGTTTGATTACTATGAGAAAAATGTTGTTATAAATTTTTTGTCTATTGTTGTCCATGGACTTTCTTGTAGCACCCTTTGTCAATTTATGACAAAAAGGGGGAGAAATAAATAGGGTCACTTATAATGAATTTTTTCTGGACTAATATTAAGGGGTCCCACCAAATTTGCCATGTTTTGTGTAGGAAAATATTCGTTTTGCAGGCATATTTTAAGGGGGACAAAATTGAATATTGAAGATGTCATGTCTGTATTGAGTCATAAAAGTTGTATTTTTTCCTTCTCTTGGCATGTAGTTTTTCAATTTTGAAAGAGTTGTAGTTTTTTTGAGTTTATGTTTTGCCACGAAATTGACAAAAGGGGAGATTGTTAGAGCCCCGGTTTATCTGTATCTCCTTGTTGTCAATTTTGTAACAAATGTCAAAGACCTTGCCTTGGAAGTTTATATTGAATGATCGCATGAAGGCCATGAAGATTGCAGAGGACATTTATGGTGTGGCAACCATACAGGTAAATCAGACTATAGGTAATCTTAGGTTGGGTTCAAGTTTATTAAAATTCTATTGGATAAAATTAATCATGACCCAAACCAACCCAAAGCCCATGTGGGACAAGGCCCAAAGGAATAAAAGTCAAATATCTGAATTGTGTTGAGTTCGACGAGTTGAATTGGTTTGACAAGTCGAATTGGTTCGATATGTCGAATGACTTACCACTAAATTCTACCAGTCGAACATATTTCGACTGGTCGAGAAATCTGTTCTTTTAGAAAGCCTTTTTCTGTTTCACCAATCTTGGGAAATAGGTGTCAAGGAGTAGACCTCGGTGGTCGAACCTTTCAAAATCTAGGTGTGTATTGATAGGGTAATTTTACCCTTTCATAGTATGCTTTGGATAGTCCAAAGTTGGTTGAGTCCATGAATAGATGTAGGTTCAGGTGAACCGAACTACTACAAATCATTGTATTTGCATCGTTTGATTTGTTGGATTGTTTATCATTAATTGCACACACATAAGATTATTCCGCTGTAATTAAAATTGATTATTCATAATTTAAAAGGTTAATAAAATTTGGAATTGGTCCTATTCATCCCCCTAGGATCCGTGCATTGATCTAGCCCAGACCTGCAACTTTAAGAAGCATGTCATCTACATGTGGGCTTACACAAGGTAAGTGCTTCTTAGTGTTTGATTTTTTTTTTTTTTGAAATCATCTTCTTTGTACAGTGGAGTAGATCAAGGTGATCGAACCACTCTAAAAAATATAGGGATAAGAACGTAGACTGGGGTTCGATCAAACCTTTCAAAAACCTTAGGCTATTGGGTGAAATTCTCAATCAATTGGATAGATTGAAGTCTTATTCTATTAGTGAGGGTGTAATTCCCTACATAGTGTATTTGGGATAGCCCAAGGTTGGCTGATTCCGACAGTGTATGTATGTTTGTTTAAACCGAACCACTATAAATCGGTCTTATGGTGTTAGAGCATTATGCGTGATTGTTTTTATAATTGTGCACACTCAAATCACGCACCACATGTCTCTTGATTAATCTTGTTTATCCGCTGCATATCATTTTAATTAATCAAGTATTTTGTTAAGACCACTAAAATTGGGCATTGTCTTATTCACCCCCCTCTTGGGAACAATCTAGCACCGTGTTCTAGCACCCCAAGGGACGTATAATTGGTATAAGAGCTTGAGTGCTCTTTATAAAGGATCTAACAATATGAGTAGCTCTTTGTGATAGAAAACCAATCATGACTGTGGAAAAATTAATCCACTTTTCTCTATTGTTTTTACCATCTTTGAAAACAAAATATAGAAAGTGTTGGCCTCATATGAAGACGATATATGGACTTCAATCGAAGAAGAGTTTGTTGAAAAGTTCTACATATCTGTGGATAGATCAATGGATGGCTTCACCTCTCATAATCAATTGGAGAATCATGAAAGAGGTGAAAAATACAAATTTCAAATGTTTTATTGCCTCCATTGGTGATGTACAAGAGGAATCTTCAAGTGAGGAAGAAGATGATGTAGAGGATCTTGAAGAGGAAGATGACCTACAAGAATCCTTCAATGCCTTGTACATAGATAGTATGACATTGGCTAAGGACCTCGATAAGGTGAAAATTGCGAATGCCAAACTTTTTACCCAACTTCAAAGTGCTAATGTTGAAAATGATTCTCTCTCAGCAAACTTGAAAATGTCAAATGATGAAATCATGAAATTGAGAGAATCTCAAATTTTGTTTCAAGAAAAATTAAAAGTTTTTGAAAATGAAAACTTGAAGTTCAAGGAAGTTGGAAAATGTCTTGGAGATAAAAATGTTAAGAAATCTCAAGGCAAGGTTACCCAAGGAAATAAAAAATTGGAAGAATCCATTTTGGGTAAACCACATGATGACTGGCATGGTATTTCTCAATCTAACTCAGAGAGACCCATGAACCAATCCATATGAAAGTTCCCATTTTCAATGTGCTAGAACATCATGATTGACTCGAGAGGGGAGAGGGGGGCTGAATAGGTCAATCCCATTTTTAATGGTGTTTACAAATTTCTTGATTATTTTGAGTGCAGTGGAATATTTAATCAATAGATTTGTTTAGTGTGATGGATTGTTTATTTAATTCTTTAAACATTCACACTAACATTTTAGCCCCTTTACATAAAGCTTGATTATTGATGGTAATGCACAATGATAGAATAAGATAATCAATGTGCAAAGTGATATGTGTTAAGAAGAGCACTTAAACATTAAATACAAACATACAAAGATCAAACACCATGAGACCAATTTAAAGTGGTTAAGTTAGCCAACCTACATCCACTGTTAGGACTCGCTCAACCTTGAGCTATCCCCAAAATCAACTAAAAGAGGACTTACACCCTCACAATTAGAGTAGGAATTCCACCTCACTCAATCGGCTGGGAATTTCACCCAACACTGTCGAATAGGAATTCCACCTATCCATTTGGCCAGGAGTTCTACCCACCTCTGTACTGGAGACACCGCTCTAAAATTTTTTATAGTGGTTCCGGGGTACCTCCACTTAATCCACTTTCGGAACAAAGGTTTTAAAGAAAAAATTAAAACCAAGTAGTACTTGCCTTTGAAGCTCTTTTTCCTGATGTGTGCTTCTTCAAGATCCCACCCAATGTGTACCGACGCTTCTCCTTATAGCCTCCGTTGAGCAATCACAATCCAAGGTGTCAAGGAAACTGGTTCTACCAAAGGTTTCCAAGTTTAAGATTCTCTTATTCTCACTTTCTAACTCAATCCTCAGATTGGTTGTTTATGAATTTTCTTCATTCTTCCTCTCTCTTTCACAACTCAATCCATTTGATTGGTTGTATTTGATTCCCCTAGTGCAAGCATGAGAGAGAGAGAGTGATCCTTCTGTTGGCACTTGTTTAAGCTCACTGGTAAATATGAGGGTTCAACTGATCCGTCCGAAGGATACCAACTGGTTGCATAAAGGTTGGTTTATATACCAAAGGCAACTAGTGGTAGTAACAGTAATGTACCGATAGGTCGGTCGCACCGAGGGGTTGGTGACTAGAAATTTTACTGTTACAATTCCGACCGTTGTGCATTAAGTGCACTCCCAAAAGTAGTATTCTTTCCCGGTCGACATGTCGTTATTGCCGATGGGTCGACACTTATGGTACCGAGGGATCGGTCCATACGAGAGGCTCGTTCTGGTGCAAAACATGTTTGACAGTAGTTTCAACTCAGAAACCTGTTACCAAAACGACTTGTCGCCCATTACCGAGGGGTTGATCCTGGCTACTATCGATCGATCTTGAACTACTAATATGTCTGTTTTCTAGAGAGTCCACCTGAGTTCCAAGTCGAGAACTCATAAATCTTGATCGGCGAGTCGTTGGCCACGAGAGGTCATTTTTACCTCTTACCGAGGGGTCGGTGCATACGAGACTCTCAATCAGAGGCATACCCAAAATAACAGTTCAACGTTCCAGAACCTATGTTATTTGGGCCGACCAGTCTTTGGCCATGATGGGTCGATCCTGACTGCACCGAGGGGTCGGTGAGATAAGATTGGTCGAGCTAACAGTGAACATAATTCATATTTTCAAATTTGCTTCTATTTCACTGTCAAGCTTTCTCACTAGGTTTTTTATGATTTAACCATTTGCTCTTCTAAGTCTAGGGATAGTCTTCTCTAAGGTGTGGGTACCACCTAAGGTCATTTATGGCCAACATACCTGTTTTGTGATTGCCATAACGATGAGCTTTTAATCCTATGGAGCATGATCTTTACTCTTGATCATCTTGGGTCTTCAAGCGTCCGGCAAGTGTTTCTTTCCGAGTCATGGAATTGACAAAAATAGGGTCTTGGCCAAGACGAGGCACTAAACCATTATTAGGTATAAGTCACACCACGCACACTTCTATAGTAAAATGCTTTTATTGTGGATTGATCGGGCACTTCAAGCATGAGTGCAAAACAAGAAAGTTGCAGGTTAAATCAAAGGTGGCTTATGGTTCTTCTCCAAGAACAAATAAGAGAAAACATGAGGTGATTGGAAATTCACGCATTGCAAAGAATAAGGTAAATCATTTCGATTGTGTGAATTTACCTAGGAAACCACGTACACCTCATCACACACATCATCCCTACATAGGAAAATCAAATGGGGATAAATTGAGACCACTTTGTACTATGAATTGGAAGACTAAAAGGAGGGTCTTGTCTCGATCTTTTGGATTTGGGCCAAATGTTCAATATGGTAGAATTAAATTGCCCAAAGTCCAAGGATTTGAAAAGAAAGGTCTGGATCAAAATTTCATATGGATCCCCAAGGGATAGGACCTTGCTCATACCCTACATTGGTCTAAGACTTGAGTTAAATTGGAGTATCTCTAGACCATTGTTGTTGAACTCAAATCTTCATTCATGTGAGTTCAAACAACCCTTGTGTTGTGGCATGGCACATTTGATTCTCTCAAGCCTTGGTTGTATTTTTCCTAGCTATAGTACATATCATGCTTGATGAGTCATACATGTATGGACTTTAGATTCCAAGTTCTATAGTGGTTGCTCAAATGTGTTATGGATTAGCAAAGTGGTTAACACGTTTGAAGCATGGTTGGAATCACCTTTGTATCTTGCCTTTAATCCATGTTCATGCTTGATTATTGGATTGATCAAGTGCAAGATACTTGTGTGGCATTCATGTTTATATTGGTAGGATCATGTTTACCATATACCACATGGATTTCAAAATCAGGAGGGAGATTTCATAAAGAAAAATGGATTTAAAAGGAAAATTCTGTGTTATGTTCTTTCTACACATCATCAGATTCGATGTATCGAGGTTTCGAACCATCAACATCGTCAATGTATCGTGTGTGCACATAAGTTTTTGGTTTACAAACCCCTCTTCTGATTTTCCATTGCATTCCATGATCTTGAATTGGTGTATCTTTTATTGGAATGTGTATTTTACATGTAGGCTTGCACTTTATGCTTTAATATTGGATTATATCTTGTTTCATCTCATTCCACATGTCAAATCATTTGTGTATTTTTGGGAATGAATGATGGTGTGCCTTGACTCATGTATATCTTGTATGTGCTTGCTTCATTATGTTTCTTCTCTGATTTTATATTGGTAGAATCTTGTTTGGGAGATGATCTTGTGCACATACAAAGTGGTGTTTCATTCCAAGATTACAAAATTTGTCAATCTCTTGTGGAATGAAACTTGCCCTTGGCTTTATGAATAGTATTTGTTGATCAATATGTGATCAAATGCTTTTTCATTGGTAATTCATTCATGTACCATTTTATTCTATGTTTTTGAACCTCATTGGAGTATTCATGAATGAATGATAAAAATGTTAGTGAGCATGTGAGCAAAAATAGTTTTGGATAAACACTTGTATGCTCAACATGTAGATCATTTCTCATGCAATATTCCTTGATTTAAATTGGTATATCTTGGTGCATTTGAGAATGTTTTGCAAGTATTTGTTGGTTTTGGCATTTCATGAGGTCTTATCATGTTGAATATGTTCAAATGCCATACTTGTTTCATATTTCATTTCCATGGGCTTATTATTGGCATCTAATATGTGAAATGAATGTATGTTTTGTGTGTTTGTTCCCTCATTCCTATTCTCATCATTGGTATATGTCTTGAGGAATGTTTGTGGTTCATAAGCATCATGTTTTGCTAAACCTAAGAATGCCTTATCAAATAACATCACACATGGGCAATGGTCTTTCAAATGGTAAATTAAAAATGCCAAGGTTATTGGATTGGATTGGATAAAAAATTTCAAGTTGGACTTAAAATGGTATATTGATCCAAGATCCAAGTTTTTGTGCCTATATTAGTGAAATGGTTGAATCTTCAAATGGCACAAAATTGTGTGAATGTATTGGCTTACATTGGCATTCAAAGGTTGAGTTGTAAAACTTCTTGTCTTGTGAACTTTCATGCATCACAAACACACACCTTTCATCCCTCATATATGTAAATCTCATAAGGTTGGTTTTATGTTATTTCCATGTCTTGATATACTCTATCTTGGAAAATCAATGGACATTGGAAATGAGTTTTTGGAGAAGTGTTCAAATTAGAAATATTATCCTTGTCCAAGGGGTGTGCATTCAATTTTTTAAAACCTAAATTGGTACATTTGTAAGAAAAGAGTCACATATGATTTGAATGCAACCTTGTAATGCACCTTTGTTGGAGGTCTCAATTCTTAAAGGTAAATCTTAAAACCAAATGGGTTTTGGTAATGAAAGCCAACATGGTTAAGTGGTCCAAGTGTTATTGGACTTGGTGCATTGTGCTCTCAAATTATTGAGCAAAGCATATTACACCTTGGAAAGTTTTAGGGAAGAAATAAGTGTTCATCTTCCAAGTGCATAATGAATTTCCAAGGATATGTTTTGTTCATTCTTAGATCTCTTACGTGGTATATATTTTGATAAATGAACTTGTCGGTTGATGCATTGTGCTCATATGGGTAAATATGTATGCATCACCTTGCTTTCTCATGAACTATGTGCTTAATTGGTGTATGCTTTATTTAGTTCATGATGTGTTCTTATCATGGAATATTTTTGTATGAGTATTTTCCCCTCCTCTTGCATGCATAACTTATGTTTTCAAAAATGATATAATTCTTGAAAATGCATGTGGCCCTTGCCCCTCCTTCTCCATCTCCTCTTAGTCCAACAATTGGGACTTGCTGAAGCACACTAAATGTGGTATATTTGTGCTTATTACCCTTTGTTAATTTATGACAAAAGGGGGGAGAAATATTAGAAGCTTGATGTAAACTTTGGGGAAGAATTTTGAAACTTGAAAGTAAGCATATGTTAAGGGGGAGAAAAATTGGAGCTTTAAATAAGCTTTATAGGAGGATAGTCTATGATTAAAGGGGAGTTTAATCATTGACTAAGGGGTAATTTGTTCACATATTTAGGGGGAGTAATATTGCTTATATTACTATATATGTGACTAACATTTGAGGAGGAGATCTATGCTTCCACCAATCCCAAGAAAGTGGATTAAGGAGGCTTGGCTCCAGAACTACTATAAAAAATCTAGAGCACCATCTTTGGCACAGTGGTGGGTGGAATTCTCAGTCGATTGAGTGAGGTGGAATTCCTACTCTAATTGTGAGGGTGTAAGTCCTCACTTAGTGGATTTGGGTATAACTCAAGGTTAAGCGAGTCGTAACAGTGGATGTAGGTATGCTAACCGAACCACTATATATGTTGTGTCCTTGTGCTTGTGGTGTTGGAGTTTTTTTCTTGTGATGATTGTTTAATCACGTTTTATAACACACATTCACTTGATTGTTGTATCCGCTGCTCTTAAACTAATCAATCAAGTAATTTTTAAAACAACCAATGATTGTTAGATTGAACTATTTAGTCCCCCCTCTCCCTCCCGGGTCAATCATGTTCTAGGTCCCAAGGGATTATCAAATATGATTAACATTTTGTGATCGCATCACTATTGGGTAGCATGATTTATTCAAGCACACAACAATATTCTATTGGACCCTTGATAGGTTCAAGTCCACACATTTGTGACTCCACAAGCATGATGTACATCATAGCCACAAAAAATGTTATCATTGCATTAAGAGTCAAGAGTTCGATACTTAAAGCATATAAATCACTCAAACTTGCCAATGACAGTGGTGAACCAATAATCATAATGCTAGGCAAAGCATTCTACTTAGGTCCAATGATATTACTATTTGCTCCAATTTTGGACCATAGTGAAACATGGTTGACACACACACATCATCAATAAGATATAGACATGAAAAGCATGAAGGAACAAGACAATCAAGCGGTATTACGTATGATCAGATCTAATTTGAATATGTAAAATGGAATCATATGAATTCTACAAAGGTTCTCACCCAAGATTATAACCCAAGCTAACCCACTCTCCTAGCCTTGGGTAACCATATGGCATTTGGGTACTAGGCCGACCAATCACCCTCATAATCTATCGCCTGGAGCCTGGGTCAGATACCCATTGAAAAATACTGCCAGGCTCAGGACGATACTTTCGTCTGGATGCAACCCTTTGTGTGGTAAAGCACGACCAGTCGGTTGAACTACCCATAGCCAAGACAGGGCAGAAACACATCCGGCGCATGACCCATCGCCCTGGGTTTAGTTGAGGTCTGTTTGACAAGATTCTCAAAATAGGATAGCCTCAGGCCCATTGGATCGGCACCCCACGATCAATTGCCTATGGACTCGCATGACCAATCGTGTAGGGACGATCAATCTCCCGTGTCTAAGATGTTACCGTTAAAGCCCAACAGTCATATTACAACGGCTATATTTACCACATGACCGATCGCCACCACACGACCGATCGTCCGTTGTAATATCCGAATTTTCTGGTTTGCCTATTTAAATACCAAAACTTATTTTGTTTTGGTTGGACACTCTTGTGGGGAAAATCCAATGCCTTTCCAAAGATTCCACCTCCTCTCTAGGCACCTTACTTAGGAGAATCATTTGAAATCCAATCATCTTGATTGTAATTAGAGAGGGTGATAGAAAAATACATCTAGGATAACAATAGGCATATCTTAAATCCTAGAGACCTTACCCATTGGATTGTGATTGAACATATACAAGGCACATCTTCGGCATCGTCGACATCATATTGGGAAGGACATCTTCAAGAAGCACATATTTACAAGTTTGAGCTATCAAAAGGCAAGTGCTTCTTAGGTTGAGTTTATTTTTCAATCATCATCATGTGAAGTGGATTAAAGCAAGGGGTTTGAACCACTATTAAAAATAGAGGGATAGGAGTTTGGTGAAATTCCCAACCAATTGGATAGGTAGAAGTCCTATTCTATTAGTGAGGGTGTAATTCCCCACTTAGTGAATTGGGATAGTCCAAAGGTGGGTGAGCCCAACAGTGGATGTAGGTTGTTTAACCGAACCACTATACATCGATCTTATGGTGTTAGAGAATTTTGTGTGATTGTTCTCTTATTGGCACACTCTTTTATCACACAACACATGTATTCTTGATTAATCTATTATTTCTGCTGCATTAATTTTAATTAATCAAGATATTTGTGAAGACCATAAAAATTGGTAATCGGCCTATTCACCCCCCTCTGGGGTCAATCTAGCACCGTGTTCTAGCTAATTGGAAAATGTTTAGTCTCAGCCTCGAGGCCTCATGCTCTGTCTCGACCCCTCGAGACTGAATCTGGTGAACGTAAGCTTGTTAAAAGGCTATTAATTCTTGGCCTTGAAGACTGTCCATATCTGAGCAAAAATCGTGACAGCTGGATTCTAGCGTGTGAACTCTCAAGGTCATTTGGCCTTTGACCAAATATCTTACAAGATATGGTAAGAAAGAATTAGAAAAGGGGAAAGGTTGCACATGATTTCAAAATATCATATATCTCATCTTGTTTGAAAATCTTTTGGAAATAAGGAGATCATAGAAAGACTCCTTCGGATTTGATGAGATTATGAAATTAGTTTGCCATCTCACACTGATGAAAGAATCTTTTGAAGGCTCCTCAATCTATAAAGGATACGCCTCACTGTGATTTGCTAGCACATGAAAAAATGGAAACCTTTAAAGGCTCCTCATTTTGAAAAGTTTACAAATATGGAAATCTTAAGAGGCTCCTCATTTTGGAAAGATTATGGAATATCTTTTAACCTCTTAATGATTCGATATTATTGAAAAAATTATCATGATCATATAAATCTGGACTTTTAAGAGGCTCCTCTTGAGTTGAAAAAGATTATGGAAAATATTTTGCCTCCTCATGATTTGTTATTTAATTATTGTGATTGGCAATCACTCATGTGTGGCGAAGAGCTGACCTTTGACTAAATATCACTAGATTTGAGTTTAAAAAATCTGGAAATCTTGAGTTGTATTACCAAATACAGTCTCGAGGCCTTAAAGGCAATTTGGAGGCCTCGAGACTTAACTGTTCTAAAAGAGTCTTATAAATGTACGACTGGCTAAATTCGAAATACAGAGCTAAATAATGGTAAATAAAAAACTGTAACACCTCGGATTTTCAAGTTATTAATATATATGGAAATTACCCATTTAATTTGTGAATTATTAGATATGGACCTTTATGGGTAAAGTGTTGGGTCATTGCCCAATTAAGATCCAACGGTTTTGGTAAATGGTTTCAATGGAATTAATTGGGGCTGAATTTAATTAGTTATGCAATCCATGATTATGCGCATGGAGAGGATTAAAAATAAAGACTACTATGGCCGTGTGGGAAGAAAAATCATATCCATGAAGATATGTTAGAATATCTTTAAAAAGGGGATTGTCAAATAATAAGATGTCTAAAATTAAATAATTGTGCTTAGGCCGTGTATAGGGATTTGCATATCCAAGGTTAGGCGCATAAGATCGTTTAAAAAGGGATCTTTCCTTGGTTAAGAGTGAAACTAAGGGAATTGTTAAATAAAGAAGATGTCCAAATTGAGATGGGATATTGCCTTGCCATGTAGGAGTTGTGCGCACAAAGGAGTCCCTCTTTGATTAGAAAACAGCACTAAAGGGAATTGCTAAGAGGGGTGCATGGAACCTTCTAATTTAAGACACAAGGGGCGCATGTCACTTGCTATCTTAGAGAGACAAAGGAGCACACGACAATGGCTAATTTAAAGGGTCTTGGTATCTTCTAAGATAAGACAATTAGATTTATAAAAGAGAGACAACACAAGGGCGCACAGCATTACATATTCAAGGGGTTTTTATCAAGTCTCATTCTCTGCATTATCAAGAGAAGGAAAGGCAGCCAGCAAGAGGAAAAGATCAAGAAGAAGGAGAAGGATTGGAAGAGCAAGAACAAGCGAAGGAAAACCGAAGGAGTCAAGGAACCAGTTAGTATGTTGATGTTTTGTTTAAAGAAAAGAACCATAGGGTTCGGCCATGGTGTATGGCCGAACCCCATAGAAGAAAAATAGGAAATCATTATGGTAAATTAATGGAAGCATGAACCATAGGATTCGGCCATAGTGCATGGCCGAACCCCATGAAGGAATATTGGTTTCTAATAATTTTGAGAACGATGAAAACCCTGGACAGTTAAGATGTTTTAATTGGATTTAAAAGAGGGGATATGGAACCATAGGGTTCGGCCATGCCATGGAAAAACTTTGGTGATTTTTAATGGAGGACCATTGATGTTTTAAATGGTTGAAAAGAAATTAAAGAACCATAGGGTTCGGCCATGCATGGAGGTGTGTAGGCTAATTTTTGTGGATTTTTGAAAGATGAATCCCATGGAGAGGATAATAATATTTTTAAAGGATTTAAATGGTTTTAGAGAAGTTGATGAACCATAGGGTTCGGCCATGCTGAAGGGCCAAACCCCATGGAGGAACATTGGTTAAGTTTCATGGATGGTATTGTTAAAATTAATTTGATTTATGGGAAGGAAAAAATGAATCATAAGGTTCGGCCATGTAGTATGCCCGAACCCCATGTGAAAGGTTAATTATGATTTGTTTATGGTTGATGTTTTCTTAGATGCAATTTGATCATGAAAACCATGGAAAGTTATTGGTTAATTCTAAATGGGAGTTTGATGTTAATGGTATATGATTTTGAAGGGACTAAATGGAGACCATGGAAAAATATAGATGGACTTAATATGGTGATTGATTAAATGGAAGATCAATGATTAATAATTTTTAGAAAGAAGATTATAGGGTTCGGCCATGGTGTATGGCCGAACCCCATGGAGGATGTTACTAATCTAGAAAGTATCTAATGATGGATCATTTTTGGAAGGAGGAGATTAAATTAGAAAGTTTCTAATTATGGAAGGAACCTTGATTTATGGATTGAAGAATGGGAGTTGCTATAATTGAAAAGTAATACATCATAGGTTCGGCCATGGTGTATGGCCGAACCCCATGAATCAATTCAATGGATCATTTATGGAGGATTTTATTTTATGAATCATGAATCTATGATTATGGATCGGTTTGGACATAAACCTGGTATAATGGCATAAATGTAAATATGGTCAAAAATGAAAGACCATGGGTTCGGCCATGGTGTATGGCCGAACCCCATGGGAATTATTTGGTGGACATAGGGTCTATGTATGGCATACTAAATGAATGAAATATTAATTAAAGATTAGACCAATGGCAAAATTGTAATAAAGGGTGAAAGTGATGAATCATGGGTTCGGCCATGGTGTTTGGCCGAACCCCATGAGGATTGTGTTTATGGACTTAAACAATATTGTAAATGAAACGGGACATGTTTTAATTGATTGATATTTGATAAGGTAATGGGACCTCACAAGGTGTGTACGATCGTGAGTGGTTACCGGAAGAAAGCGCAAGGACACGCAGTGGTCTTTGGTAGGATTCCACCTCTTTGAAACCATGGGTTTATGTACAATTGTTTTATCTTATTTTTGATGAATATATGTTGCAAAGGATATGTTTCAAATTGTAATTTTTAAATGCTCTGTTTATATGATAAAATAGCATGTGTTTTAAATGTGAGTTTTGATGCTATGATTTGTATTTCTACATAGCAAGTTCGCATTTGCATCTCATGCATGGCATGGGAGGGATGAGAGGTAACTAGAGACCCACACTCCGTCGGGGCGTCCGTAAATCATTCGTGGGGGATGCCTTGATGAGGAACTTTCCATCACGAGGATACTATGTATGAAATGTAACCAAAGATCCACACTCCGTCGGGGAGTCCGTAAAACATTCGTGGGGGATACCTTGATGAGGAGTTTTCCATCAAGAGGATGTTTTGTGAAGGGTGGGACTCATTGCATTTGACATCATGACATGGCATGGTTTATATGATTTTTGTACATGGTTTATATGGTTTTTGGCATTATGATATTATTATATATGTTTTGTACTAACCATGTGTTAGCCCTAATTGGAATACATACTGACGCATTGTTCTAACGCCCTACTTCTACCCTTTAGTGGATGATGCAGGAAACGAGGGGAAAGATGAACGCGACAAGGGCCAAGCGTAGGAGCTTGGACGCTTTGAGTTTATATTTTTATTAAGAATACTCATGGACTTGTATTTGAGTATCTAGAATTCGGAATGCAATAATTTAGATGATTTGCTATGGTTGGATGTTGAGTTGGATAATTATGTTATGTTAATTACTGAATAAAGACTTGACGTACTTTGCTATCTGAAATGGAATAGAATGATGTTTTATTATAATTCCGCAGTTATGATTTTATTCCACATGGTTATATTGTTATGTGTGAATCGTTTCCATGGATAGTCCATGCACACATAGGGTGGCCAGTTAAGGGTCGGACTTTGGAAGTTCGGACTTTGCTCGCATCGTGACATCCCACTCTTGCTCACTTTTTTTTTAAAAAAAAAAAGAAAATAGACTCTGATTTTAGTGAGAAGGGCGGGGTGTTACAAAAACAGCCACCAGAGACATTTCCCATCCCTCTTCTTCTCTTCTTCATCGTCCTTTACAAGGATATGAAAAGGTATTGGATGCTTAAGTTATGAAGAAGATGAGGACTGATTTACTAGGACCCAAAAACTAGTAAAATCATTGTCCTAGAATCCATGTTTCGCTGTGCCAAAGCTCACTAAAGAATGAACTAGATCTGAAGGAAGAGGCACGGAGACATCAACAAGAAGAACACACATTTTGAAGAATTGTTAAGGTCTAAGGCAAGTGTTCCTCTTAGTCTTTTTAATTGACATCATATTTTAAGGTGGACTAGAACATTGTGTTTGAACCACCTAAAAAAATAGGCGTCGAGGATTAGAACATGGGGGTCGAACCTCTATAAAAAATTAGGTTGTACTATCTGGGTGTGAAGCCCATTCATAGTATATTGGGACGACCCGAGAGTTGGGAAGCCAGACAGTGGATGTAGGTTCAGGTGAACCGAACCACTATAAATGATTGTGCAATGTGGTTTGCTTTGATGGTTTGATTCACTTGTTTATCACTTTCACACACGTTTATTTCGTTGCGCATATTGTTAAATTAATTTATTTTAAAAAGGAAAATAAAATCAGATCGGACCTATTCACGCCCCCTCTAAGTCTTGCATCATTCTAGTAACGGAATTTCATACAACGGTAGGCGAACTTTCCAAAAGGACAGGTGAAGGTAGTCTCCTCCTAATCCTCGGGGCAGACACAGATTTGGTTATAGCCAGAGTAACCATCGACAAAACAATAAAATGCATGTCCAGCTAAACGCTCCAACATCTTATCAATGAACAAGAGGGGGAAGTGATTCTTTCTAGTACCAGTGTTCAGCTTCTGGTAGCCAATGCAAACTCTAAAGCCTGTTTGAATGCAGGTAGGAACTAGCTCATTATCAATATTCCTGGTTACCATCACCCCAGACTTCTTAGGTAAACCCTGAATCGGAATGACCCAACTGCTATTCGAGATCGGGTAGATTATACCTGGCTCTAAAAGCTTTAGAATTTCAGATCTAACCACTTCCTGTATCGCAGGGTTCAAGCGTCTCTACAGTTCATGTGAAGGTTTTGAATTGTCCTCTAGGTGTATTTTGTGCATTACCACAGAGGGGTTGATCCCTTTGAGATCGGCATTGGACTATCCTATAGTTTCTCTATGCTCTTTGAGACAGTCAACAATTTAGACTCCTGGTCATAAGTCAAGTCTGAAGCTATGATTACTAGCAATGTTTCTGATCGTCCAAGATCTGCATATTTGAGGTTCTCAGGCAGTGGTTTGAGATCCAACTTCGGCGGCTTCTCAAAAGAGGGAACGGAAACAGATTGACTGACAGGGAGAGGTTTGAACTTAGCCTTCCATGCTCCAGTATCAACATAAGGCACTGAATCTTACAGAGCCTTTACCTCTTGATTACCAATTCCATTGAAGTCTATGTTAAAGGTAGACAAAGACTTCTCTAATGGATCATCACAGAGGCAGTTTAGGAAAGACTCTTCGATGGAGCTCTGAATCATGTTAGCCTCACAAAAATCTTCTATGCTGGAAGGCTGATGACAAAGGCCAAAAACATTGAACTCGACCGATAAGTTTCCGAATGACAACCTGAGCATTCCATCCCAACAATTGATGATAGCATTAGAAGTATCTAGGAATGGTCATCCGAGAATAGCAGAAACCTGCCCACTTTCGCTCTGAACATGCTCTGTATCGAGAACGACAAAGTCTACTGGAAAGTAAAACTTATAAACCTTGATCAAAACATCCTCTATCACAACCTAGGAATTTTTACTATCCAGTCAGCCAATTGGAGTGTAACAGACATGGGTTTCAGCTCATCCAAACCTAACAGCTCATAGACAGAGTACGGCAAAAGATTAACACTGGCTCCCAAATCTAGCAGGGCCCTGTCAATTTAGTGTTCACCTATGGTTCAAGCAATTGTTAGGCACCTAGGGTCCTTGTATTTTACTGGAAACTTTTGTTGGATGATTACGCTAACATATTCTGATAGAAACGTGGTCTTGGGTACATTAATTTTCCGTTTAACCGTATAGAATTCTTTTAAGAATTTTGCATAAGAAGGCACCTGATTAATAGTGAAAGTTCCATAGTGCTTAGAACCCGATTATCCCTAGAGGGAGAGGTGAATAAGATAATCTCCAAATATGTGTTCTTTTCAAATTTTCCTTGATTAAAAATTAAAAGTGTGGAACTAAACAAATATTAATCAAGTGGTGAAAGAACAAGAGAATACAAATTTAGTAAAATCACACACAAAGCTCTAACACCATGAGCACAAGATTTATAGTGGTTCAGTTTAGATAAACCTGCATCCTTTGTTAAGACTCACCCTGTGAAACCCCTGCCCAAAAGCAGACATCTGGGAACCGATGTGGGAGAAGTCTCACATTGGTAGTGAAGAGAAAAATTTGAGGGGTTATAAGAGGCCACCACCCCTTGTACTCATGTGACGCGTTTTGGGTTGAGCCAGGTGGGCCTAGGCCCAAATGCAAAACCGTGTGGGTTCGAGCTATGTGTGAGACCCAAAGTGGACAATATCACACTGAGTCAAGACCTAAGCCCTGAGTTCGGGTCAAGTCGTTACACACCCAACCTTGCGCTATCTCCAAATTCACTGAGTGTTGGAATTACACCAACACAATAGAATAGGACTTCCACCTATCCAATTAATTGAGACTTTTACCCAATTCATATCTCTTTATTTTTTATAGTGGTTCAAGAGAGAAACAATTTCTTTAATCCACTTCACAATGATAAATTGATTTTTAAAGTAAAAATCTAAACTAGAAGCACTTTCCTTGTAGAGCTTTGGAAATGAGTAGTGCTTCTAAAATGTCTCTCCCAATGTGATGTCGAAGAAGACGTAGACCCGTCGTGTAGAGCAATCACATTCCTTGGGAGGGATTCTAGAAAATTGGTTTAACAATTTCTATCCTAGAATATGGCATAATCCTTCTGTTAATCTCAATCTAAACCTATTGGGTTCTTGAATGATTTTCAAATGTTTAGTCAATAGAGAATAAGCCAATTAATGCATTGGGTGTTTGAGGAATTATCTCTAGTAGATGAAGAATAAATGCTCTCCAAGTGATTCATTATCAAACTAAATAAGACTATATGAATACATAAAAAATTAAAAATTAAAGACAATAAATCTAGGCACTTACCTTGGCATATAATACTTTCTGCAAAAAAATTTAGAGCACGCGATTAAAATCCCTGCAAAATAGAACATCCAAGAACCTTGGTGAAGAATCTAAGTCACATAAAAAATGAATGAAACCTAATCTAAATGCAGTTTTCCTAAAATTATAACTAATAGAGCAATTAAAATATGTGAATCTTACATAGGAATACTAAATTAAACTAAGGCCATAAAAAAACTAAAATTAATTTCTACCAATAATAAAAATTCTCAAAAACTTTGTATTAAATACTCAAAAAGTTAAACATTCAAACCATTTGTCGACTGATTCTCTATTCAAACGGTTGATTCAATCTACCTTACATTAGATTAATACTTTTAGAGCCATAATTCAGAATTGCAAACAACCTTTTAAATAAAATTTGAAATTGAGATCTTTTCATGAAAATTGAGTTTTATTGAATTAGCAATTAGCAAAATATATGCAATTGAAATTATGTGGTTTATGAAATTATAAAACCTTCGAATAAAACCTAAGAATAGAAAATTAATTTCTAAACTTAGAAATAAATCCCAAACTTAGAGTCATTCTAAATAGAGAAAATCAATCTAAAAATAGGAACATCATCTACAATTGGAAATTAAGTAATTAAGAACATTAAATTCATGAAAAAATCATAATTCATCAAAAATTAATAGAACTCCCTTAGGATGGTGGAATTAATTTAGAAAATTGTAAATAACCTTATACTAACTTAGAATTAACAAAATTAAGAAACTTACACTTGATTCCAACCTAGTTCTATGTTTCACAAAAATTGAATTTATGAACAAATAAAAACAAAAACAAGTTATATACATATTTAAAATTGAATTGAACAAGAGGCTAAGGTGAGCATTGAAGTAGGAAGAGGAGAAAATCAAGATTTCAAGGAGAAGTTGGAGTTTTAGATAAGTTTCTAGGTTGGTAATTTCAAATTTTAATATTGTAATTCTTGTATTTTCAATTCAAGATTCCTTGCATTGTAATTCTTTATTTTTCCCCCATCATTGAATAAAATTCAAGGGAGATCTTTTAGATTTATGGTTTTCCAATTTTTGAATTATGCATGGTGATGGTTTAATTTTATTTTTGTATTTTTTTATGAATTTATGTTGAAAATTAATCTAAGAATTTCAAGGAAAGTTGATGATAATAAGGATTGGTGGAACTTGTTTTTTCCAGTTTAAAGCTCTTTTCAAGAGTAGATATTTTTAAATTTGGGATTACAAGTGGAAATTCTACCTAGGCATAAGGCTTGAATTGAATCTTCTTATATAAAAACTTCATAATTTTCATAATTAGAATTTTAATAGATAAAAGCTTGAATGTGTGTTTGTTAATTTAAGTGAACTCCATGGTCTAGGCCTTTACTTTATTTTGCTTAGAATATGGGATATGATGCAATCGTAGATTGCATGACTGAATTCAATTGTAAATATGTATATAACTTGTTTTTATTTTTATTTTTCATAAATTCGATTGTTTTGAAACATGAAACTAGGTTTGAATCGAGTGTGAGTTTCTTGATTTTTTTATCCTAAGTTAGTATAAGGTTATTTACAATTTTCTAAATTAATTCCACCATTCTAAGTGAGTTCTATAAATTTTTGATGAATTATGATTTTCCATGAATTTGGTGTTCTTAATTACTTAATTTTCAATTTTAAATGATGTTTCTATTTTTAGATTGATTTTCTATATTTAGAATGATTCTAAGTTTGGGATTTATTTGTAGTTTAAAAATTAATTTTCTATTATTAGGTTTTATTCCAAGGTTTTATAATTTCTTAAACCACATAATTTCATTGTGTAACATCCCGGATTTCCTTAGATTATAAATATATTGGGTTGGCCCATTTGAATTACGATTTAATGGAATTTGAAATTAAAAGTTGAAATTGACACTAAATGGGTCAATTGCCCAATTAAGACCCAATGGGTCATGGATGAGTTTGATTTTAAAGTAAATGGGTAAGTTTAATTAAATTAGCTTGAAATGGATAAATTAATGCATTTAATGCATTAAAGTCCACCTCATCAAGTGAGGTGGCATGTGAGCGATGTGGCATTGCCATGTGGCATACATGTCATCACATGAGAGCCAACAAAGCAAGGTTGCCACATCATCAAGTGAAATGGCCAAGTGGGACCCAAGTGCCATGTGGTAACCAAGTCAGCACATGCATGGCCGACCATGTCATGGGTTGACTTGGTCAACCACCTAGTGAGTTCAAGTCTTGAGTTAAGGATTTATTTGCTTGAGTTGAGTTGAGAAGGTGAAGGGTTGAGATGAATGGCTTGTCTAAGTACATTGTACTTAGACACTAGGGAAGCCAAAAGACTCATTGGGAAGCCAAGGGGTTTCTTTGGTTTAAGCCAAGGGTTTCCTTGGTTAAACCAAGGGCCTCATTGGTTAAACAAAACATTATGAGAGGAAATGAAGGTCTATGGCTGTTACATAAATACACAAATAAAAGGGGCTGCTCACACCCCTTGGCCAACCCCTCCATTGTGAACAAAGATTTTCTCTCCTCTCCTCTCCTCTCTATCTCTCTCTCCTACCTCTACCTCTATACTTAGAGAATTTGAAAAGCAAAGAAAGAAGAAGAAGGATTAAGAAAGAAAAGACAGATTAAAAGAAAAGAAGGAGACTGAAGAAAGGTATGCCTAAACGTAATAAAGAATCAATGGGGATTAATTTTAAGGTTTCCAAATCATTAAATTTAGGACTGGTTGTTGACTGATCTTAAGACCAGTTGCTGGCTGATTTTGGATCAGTGCTGATTTGTTTTAGGACCAGTTGATGGCTGGTTTTTCAGCCTTCAAACTGTTGATTTTGGTGACTGATCTTGAGACCAGTTGCTGGCTGATTTTGGATCAGTGCTGATTTGTTTTAGGACCAGTTGATGGTTGGTTTTTGGGGCTGGTTTTTCAGCCTTCAAACTGTTGATTTTGGTGATTGATCTTAAGACCAGTTGCTGGCTGATTTTGGATCAATGCTGATTTGTTTTAGGAGCAGTTGATGGCTAGTTTTTTGGGCTGGTTTTCAGTTTTCAAACTTTTGATTTTGGAGACTGCTTGGGCCTCATTTTAATTAAGTAAGACAACATATGGTTCCTTCACTATTTTGCAAACCTATTTCATAAAGCCGAGTACTAGTTTTGGGAAAACTCATTTTGAGGTTTTCAATTAGTTCCTTTTAAAAATTATGTAAACGACCTAAGCTACTTAGTTTTATGTAAGTTTCCTTATTTGACATTCTGATAGGATGGAAAGGAGATGAAAGAAGGAAGAATAATGGGTTTGGCTATGTTGTATGGCCAAACCCCATGGAGGATTTCTATGGATCACTTTGTTTAAAATAACATAAGGATTAAAAAGAGGGTCAAAAACCAAAAGTTAAGGTTCAGCCATATTGTATGGCCTAACCCCCTTGATGGGTTTTTGGTGTAAGATAAACACATTTTAAAAAGAAAATGGGACAATAGGGTTCAACCACGTTGTATGGCCGAACCCCATTGATGGTTTTTCTATGGACATGGACACATCTGAAGGAAAGAAATGGGACAATAGGGTTCAGCCATGTTGTATGGCCGAATTCCATTGATGGTTTTTCTATGGACATGGACACATCTAAAGGAAAGAAATGGGACAATAGGGTTTAGCCATGTTGTATGGCCGAACCCCATTGATGGTTTTTCAATGGATATGAACACATTTAAAATAAGAAATGGGACACAACATGGCCGAACCCCATTGAGGGATTTTTGTTGAACATGAATACACTTAAAAGGAAATGGGACAATAGGGTTCGGCCATATTGTATGGCCAAACCCCATTGAGGGTCTTAAACGGGTTAAGGACAAGGAATGCATAAATGCATTGGGAAACGAACATGGAACTTAGATGAAGATAGGGATGATGAAATTGAAATGGAAAATCAAACTAATATCTATGTTTAAATTTGATGAGGTAAAGAGGTTCGTAAAAGGATTGCGATTAGTCTCACGTGACTGTTGGCGTTATCCTTACAAGATAGTATATCGTACATTGGTAGGATTCCTACCTTATTGTGAACACCATCGAGTATAATAGAACACTAGTTTTTATTCCAAATATGTTGATTACTTTAATATTAACAAATTGTATATGATTATGGACTGATTTTCAAATGATATGATGTATTTTAAATGATATGGCATTATTGCATACATTACCTCATGCATGGCATGGGAGGGAGCATATATGAGTAGCAAGCCAAGTTCTGAGCGGTCCGGACATAACTTGGGCTTGACATTTGCTTATGTGAAGCTATATGAACTGTTGAGATTTGGCCTAGTCCAATTGATAGAAAAGTACAGCTTATTGGGCCAAAGAGCTCCTAGGTAGGCAGTCTCGAAACCCTGCGAAGTGGGAGGAGTCCACACTCCGTCGGTAATCCCGATTAATTTGTGGATGGGTATACAGTGCCCTGGTGGTTGCCGCTTCGAACACTGTGGACATAATTTGCCAAGGAAACCGTTTATTTATTGATTTATGATTGGATATGGATATAGATATTGGGTGAGAGTTCATTTGGCATTGACACCCATGACATGACACATATGTAAGCATGATTATGATATGCACATCATGCATTATTTTTACTACTTATGAAATGTTTTACAAATATGACATGATGTATATACCCTTGATTAATATTACTCCTATGTGTACCATAACCCTAATCGGAATACCTACTGGCATGTTGACTAATGCCCTACTTCTACCCTATAGATGATGGAACAGGAAATGCCAAGGAGAAGGGTGTAGGACCCTGAAGGGAGCTGTAAGAGCTCGGGAGATGGAAGTCTAAATTATTTAGTTTTGATTTCAATGATGTATTTGGAGACTTGCATTCTGGATTGTAATAACTTAGACTATTTTGGGACACCTTAAAACTTATTTGCTATGGTTTGATAATCTTAAGTTTTTATTAAAGTTATATGGTGATTGGTTTTCCTTGCCTATTAATGACATGAATGTGAATAATATCTTATTCATATAGATTATTCCGCATGTATTCAGAAAAGCGTGTGAAATGTTTAAGTGGACATAGTCCACGCACACGTAATGGTGGCCAATTAAGGGTTGGGTTTTGGAAACTCGGACTTGACTGACGTCGTGGTATCCCGCTCTCTCTCACTCATTTAAAAAAACAAATATACTTTGATTTGTGGCGAGTGAAAAAGGGTGGGGCGTTACACATTGCATATATTTTTGCTAATTCCCTGTGTGTTTGACCTTGCACTCATACTTCTATACTATAAATGGTTCTTGTGCTTGCGAGTATTTAAAATTTCACAACAATAACATGTTTCAATGTTACTACATGATGCATGGCATGCTTAGCATATTCATGTGTATGTGTGAGAGCATGTGAGGATGGTTGTGGAGCAACACAGTGGGCTGCGCCTCCATGTCGGTGGCTGCATGAATCCTAGTCGTTGGTGACATAGGTGGGCCAAGCCTTCATGTTGGGGGCTGCATGTGTCCTGAAGGAGGAGGGGTAACATTGTGGCTCACGCCTAATGGAGGGTTTGTATGTGTCCTTGTTACCTATGAGTAACATTGTAGGCCACGCTATTGAGAGGCTGCATGTGTCCTAGTGACGTCGCGTTGTTGGTTGGTCGAGATTGGTGTTGCGTATCATGGCATTGAGCATTATTTATATGCTTTGAGAATATGTCATGTGATAATATGTTATGCATGATGGAACATATGTTTGGCAAGCATGCTTAGTGAATATGTATGTGCTATTGTACTTCTCTCTAGGCATGGTTGAGGTCACCCCTTACCTTGCAAAGAAATCCATTGAAGTTGGGTATTTGACAAAACCAAAGAGTAGAATTAGACATTGGAGTGTTGAATGGTGATAATTAGGGTTACTAATTTAGTTTGAAAGACAACTAATTAGATCATATTGAGTTATGGCATGTTTTACTTCGAGACTCGTAATACTTAAGTTGAGATAAATTTATTTGATGTGTTTAAGGATTAAATTTTACACTAGTTACACTATTTTGAGACTTGATTTTTGAATTTAAGTTGTTGTTGAGATGATGCTTTTATATATTCATGTTCTTATATGGGAATGCCAAATTTTAGAGCGATTATCTTATGTGGTTAAGTTTCAAATTTTAGTGTATGTGGAATATGGATATTCATATGATGCTAGGTGTGGTTTATTTGGAGGAAAAAAAAATAGTTGTGAGTTGTAGTGCGCGATTTGAAACTTATTTAGGCAGTAGTTCTCATGCTGCCTTTCTCTTCGGAAGGGTAGGTTTGACACTTTTTTTTTCTTATTTCCGTTTTCTTCTCTCTGCACATCTCTTCCCTCCTATCCTCTCTTCTTTTTCTCTCATATGCCTGGCGTTTCTTTTTCTTTTTTTAGAATCAGTCAACTCGGTCGATTGCTCGCTCGTCTCTATCGTTCTTCATGAGTGTCTTTCGACTCTCTCCTTCTTCGTTGTGTTCTTTATTTCTCAACATTCTTCCTTTCGTTCCTCTCTAACTCATGCCTGGGCCTTCTCTTCTTTCTTTACTTTCTTCATTTGCTTTCATTGCATGTGACACCGGTCATCGAGCATTGTTTTGGTACTCTTAACACCTCAGGTGAATCTCGGTAGAGAAGGGAATATTCTCTATTGGATGCTTTGGGCAATAACCAGATCAGCGAGGAAGAAAGGGAGATGCGGACAATGAATATCGATGGAAGAGAGCAGTAAAACAGGGATTTTAAAAAATTGGTTTACCTTTAACAAAAAGTTACGGTCTAAAATCAATCATCTTATTAAAGGGATATATCCAGCAATATCGTATTGTGCCATGACCTTATTAAAGGGATTCATCTTGACAATTGTCCTCCTAAAATATGCTTAAAGATTAATCTGAAGCAGGCCTTTGATAATGTTAAGTGGGGGTGTGTTCATATTCTCAAGCAAGCTAATTTCCCGGATCAGTGGATTAAATGGATTGTTTGTTGCATAACTTCCACGAAGCTCTCTGTTTTTACCAATGGGATTCCTAATGGGTTCTTCTCTAGCACCAAAGGATTAAGGCAAGGCGACCTGCTTTCCCCCTTCCTCTTTTGCCTTGTTATGGAAAGTTTCTCTTCCGCTCTTAATCGATTGGTGGACTTTGGTATGATTGGTTGTCCTTCCACTGCTGGCAACTCAAAAATCACCCACCTTCTCTTCACTGATGATCTGATGATCTTTTGTTCTGTCACCACTAGCACTGCAAGTGCCGTTAGAGACCTTCTTGGGAGTTTATTTCATTTCTCTGGTTTGGAAGTAAACTACTCCAAAAGTCAAATCATCTTCTCCAAAATGTGTTCTCTCAAGTCTGAAATATTTTCCACATTCCAAATGAATGAGGCCAAGTTTCCAATGAATGGGTGGACTGCTAGGAACTTATCTTTTGCTGGTAGAGTCGAACTTCTGAAATCAACTCTTTGAAATCAACTATCTCCAATCTTCATCTGTAATGGGCTAACTCCTTTCTGCTCCCCAAGACCTGTCTGGATAATATTGAGAAGAGCATGCGGACTTTCCTCTGGAGAGGGAATTGCCCCTCAAAGAAAATTCATACGGTGAAACTGGTTTCAGGTTTGCAAGCCCAAATCCAATGGGGGGCTTGGTTTGAAAAGCCCTCATAGCATAAATGACGCCTGTATCATGAACTAGGTCTGGGCTACTATCTGTGACAGAAAATTTTTGGATTAGATGGGTGCATTCTATGTATTTGAGGGGGCATAGCTTCTGGAGTATTCGTCTTACTGTTGCTGCATCATGGGGTTGGAAGTCTATTCTGAAACTTAGAGACAAATCCAAGGAATGGGTTGTTCATGCCATTGGGAATGGTCTTAAAATTAATTTCTTGAATGATCCATGGATCAAACCGGGATTCATCCTTGCTGAACAATTTGGGGATCGTGGTATCAATGATCTATGTATGGGCAGTGACTTTATGTTAGCAAATTCATCTCCAATGGTCAATGGGTGTTACCTGTTTATACAACTGAGAATTTGATGGAAATTTGGAGATTAATTAGGAAAATCTCCCTGTCGTGTTACAGCATCGAGGATCAGACTTGTTGGACTCTTGACAAGTCTGGAGTTTATAGCCTCTCCTCTGTTCCTAATGGGGGTCAGAACCTGTCTACTGACTGGCTTGATCTAACCTGGTCTCTTGGGAACATCAACCGTCACTCTATTTTCAGTTGGATTTATTTCAATAAAGGGATGAAGACCAAGGTGTTTCTGCATGGCTTGGGGCTCAGTAGCGATACTATCTACCCTCTATGTAAGTCTGATTTAGAAACCAAACTTCATCTTCTAGAATACAGCTATGTTTGGGATGTTTGGTGCTAACTGATGATTAAATTTGACTACACTCCTACTGAGCAAGGGATTGTTCAATGTGCAACACATCTGAGTACCTCTCGCGTTTCTCGGCTTGAGAGTCTTGCTGCTAAGCTTGCTCTCCCTGCCACCATTTGGCACTGTTGTAACTGAAGGAACCAAAGAATTTTCAGCCATACCTCGCTCAATTCAATTTGTCTCACTGCTGCAATGTGTTGGGAAATCCGTTCTAGGCTAATCTTCCAACTCTTCAACAAGGATCTGGTTAGTATCAAGAATGCATTTGGTGTTGTTTGGGACATGCTCCCACCTATGAGTTCGGCTGACACCAACATTGTTGTCAACGATCGTACTCAACATTCACGTATTCCCCATTTATGTCTTCTGCTCAACTGCCTATCTAATTAGAACAAAGCTAGCCTCGCTGCCATATACATTGAGGAACATGGTAATATCACTAGATCTCTTGTATATTCTCTAGGTTTTGCCCTAGAGACGTCGTGCTTGGTTCGCATCCATTTGTGTTTTCAGAGGCTCATCCAAAACAAGGTGCATCTCAGTCAGGTTATTTTCAGCAACTGTGAGCTTTTGAGCATTCTTAATGGTAGCAAATTTAGCTGGAATACCTGCATACATATTGCAACCATTAAAAGTCTTTGGTTGAGTCTTCATTGCTCGGCTGAGAATTGTAATTCACTGCGTCAATGCCCCGGCTTTGTCGAGTCACTATTTGTCAACTCCATGACTCGGAAAGAGACACCTGCTAAAAAACTTAAAGACTCAAGATGATCAAGAGTGAAGATCATGCTCCACCAAGTTCAAAGCCCATCAGTATGGCAATCACGAAAACAAGTATTTGGCCATAGATGACCTTAGGTGAACCCACACTTTAAAGAGGACTATCTCTAGGCTTAGTTGAAGAAATAGTAAATCCATAAAAGATGCATAAGAGAGGATGTTGGACAGTGAACTTGGAAATATGAATTATATTCACTCTTAGCTCGACCAGTCGTTCTCACCGACCCCTCGGAGGAGACAGAATTAATCCATTGTGGTCAAGGACTAGTTGGCCAGTTTGATAGAGGTTATGGATCAAAGAACTCTCATTATGGGTATGCCTCTAACCGAGAGTTTCGTATGCATCAACCCCTCGGTGATGAAATTAAACGACCCCTCTTAGTCGACGACTCGTCAGTTAAAGACTTAAGAGTTCTGGACTATGAACTTAAATGAGCTCTTGAGAAAACAGAAATATTGGTAGTTCAAGCCAAATCGAGAGTACCAGAACCGACCCCTCGGTAAAGGGCGACAGGTCGTTTTAGGTAAGATAGGTTTCTGACTTGAAACTACTGTCAGCATGGTTTTCCCCCAGATTGAGACACTCGTACGGTCCGACCTCTTGGTGCCATAACTGTCGACCCATCAGCAACACCGACCTGTCGACCGAGAAGTATTAAAGTCGTTTGGAGTGCATTTAATGTTCAATGGTCGGTAGTTAAACTGTAATAATATGAACACCGACCCATTGGTGCACCGACCTTTTGGCTCTAGACAATCAGAAAGACTGTTAATACTCCTCTATAAATATGAGTGTTGGGTGATCGTTTCACTATCTTCCTTGAGCTAAGAAAAGTTATATACTCTAAGGAACGATCAACACTCTTATGAGAAAAATCATAAACAACCAATCTATTCATTGTGTTTGAAAGTGAGAATGAGAGGAGGAAAGAAAGATCATAAACAACCAATCTACTGATTGAGTTTGCAAGTGAGAAAGACATAAACTAGAAAACCTGAAACCAGCTTCCTTGTCACCCTTAGATTGTGATTGCTCTACAATGGCTATAAGGAGTAAAGTCGACACTCAGTGGGTACGATCTTCAAGAAGCACAGATCAACGAGAAAGAGCTTCAAGGCAAGTGCTTCTTGGTTTTAATTTTGTTTTTAAAACCTTTGACCCGAAAGTGGATTACGGGGGATTTGATCTGAAACCACTATAAAAAACTCTAGAGCGTTGTCTCTGGCACAGTGGTGGGTGGAATTCCCAACAGATTGAGTAAGGTGGAATTCCTAGTCTAATTGTAAGGGTGTAAGTCCCCACATAGTGAATTTGGGGATATTTCAAGGTTGAGCCAGTCACCCTAAGATTGTGATATTGTGATTGCTTTACGATGGCTACAAGGAGCAGCGTCGACACTCAATGGGTGGAATCTTCAAGAAGCACACATCAAGAGAAAGAGCTTCAAGGCAAGTGTTTCTTGGTTTTAATTTTGTTTTTAAAACCTTTGACACGAAAGTGGATTAAGGGGGATTTGATCCGGAACCACTATAAAAAACTCTAGAGCGTTGTCTTTGGCACAGTGGTGGGTGGAATTCCCAGCCGATTGAGTGAGCTGGAATTCCTAGTCTAATTGTGAGGGTATAAGTCCCAATATAGTGAATTTGGGGATAGTTCAAGGTTGAGCGAGTTCTAACAGTGGATGTAGATTGGCAAACCGAACCACTTTTTATCTTCTATCCTTCTGTTTGTGGTGCTACAGTTATTTTCTTGTGTTGATTGCTTAATCACATTTGCTAATACACACATACTTGATTGTTCTATCCGCTGCACTTAAACTAATCAATCAAGTAAATTTAAAAAGGACCAACAATTTTAGATTGAACTATTCCCCCCCCCCCCCCCCCCTTTTCCCTCCCTCTTTCCTCCCCTCCTCCTCCTCCTCTAGGGTCAATCGTGTTGTTCTAACTGCAAAAGGAAACTTCAATTGGTATCAGAGCTTAGTACTCGTTACAAGAATTTAACCATCCGAGTTGGTCCGTGCTAGAACACCATCATGGGTACTTGATTTTATTTATTATTTGTTTACTCTTATTTAAAAACTAAAATTAAGAAAAAACGTGCATCTCATGATGATGGTAATTGGACTTTTATCCAAGATGAGTCTATTGTAAATTCTTGTACATCTTTGGATAATTCATTGGAAAGCCCCACCTTTCGTAACAAATTGAATAATCAAGAAAAGGGTGAAAAATTGAAATGTTTCACAACCTTTGTTAGTAACGATCAGGAGGGAAATTCTAGTGGAGATGAGGACAATACAAAAAATCTTGATAAGGAGAATGGCCTTCAAGAATCGTACAACACTATGTATCTAGAGTGTGAGAAGTTGGTAAGAAGGTAAACACGTTTAAATATGAAAAATTAAAACTTGTAAACCAATTGGAAGTATTAAGGAAAGACTATGATTCTTTTGCTTTAGAGCTCAAATCTTCAAATGAAGAAGTTTTGAGAATAAAAAAAATAGAAGCATTTCTCCAAGAATCATTAAAAAGACAAAGGGATGACATCAATATGCTAAGTAACACCAAATAAAATCTTGAAAAATATGTGGTTGAACTAACTATAGAAGTACAAGACTTAAGAAACCATAAAGAGATGTTTCATGGTAAATTTACCCAAGGCGAATAAAAATTGGAAAGACTCATAAAAATGGGTAAAAGGTTTGGTGATAGGTCAGGTCTTGGTTCAACATCGGAAACCAATGGACCTGTTACTCAAAAGGTGTTGTTAAGAGATATGTGTCTAAAACCCATAAGGGTAGTTGTTTTTATTGCCACAAAGTTGGACATTACATAGTGGAATGCAATCTTAGAAAGAGACACATGGAAAATAAAATCCAAAAACAAGGTCCAGATCTCAATGTTAAAAGACACCTCCAAAGCCCTAAGGTAAATTTTAAAAGGTATCCACCAAGGCCTAATAGGAGGATCCTCCAAATGAAAATGAACCCAAAGCAAGATACTTGTAGAGACCTCTCAGCCAAGTTTTGAAGAAATTGAGATATCCAATGTTTGGACCACCAAGATTTCCTTGAAGGGGTGTGTCTGCAACACCAAGTGCCACAATCTTTGTACCTAGGAGATAGACCACTAACCATGTTTTGTTTTGGTTTAAAATTTACTTTTATATCTTAGACCACTACAAATGAACTCATAAGAGACCATGTGAGTTCACATAGCAGAAGAATGCTATGACATGAGGAGAGAAACTGGCTAAATACAAGTCTAGAATGTACTCTTCCTGGCTATAGTACATATTCTACATGCATAGCCATAAATTCCATTCAAAATACTTTTAAATTGTATGTTTTGGAATGTGAATTTTTGTGTATGTGCATATTTATCGATTTGATAAGTCATGTTTGATATGTCTATGCATTGGAATAAAATCTATGTATACCGTGCTTAGAATAAGACTCCATCAAGTTGCACATATCAAGGATGATTGCACTGCAATCTGGAACCTCTCAGTGTAATCGACATGTTGGTGAATAAGACCAGTTGGTGTGACAGACATGTCAATACTGTGCTAATTTGAGCACTGTTGGATACAGTAAAAACTATAGAAAGGTTCAATATGTCGATGAAATACGACATGTCGGTAAGGCGAAAAGCTTAACTTAAAAAAGATCTTTTCTATGAAAAACAACAATCCATTCGAATTTAGCTCTCTCCCTCCCACTAAAGCGCAGGCAATTTCTCCTCTTGCTCCCATGCCCTAGACCAGTCGGTAAACATCTCGAAGTAATTTCACCATGAAAAAGCATAGGGTTTTTGTTCATCTCACCTCAAGAAATCAAGGTATCACGGATATTCTGATTTCTCGTGTTCAGGTAATATCAGAAACTTCTTCCCCCCTCATTTTTACTACAGATTTTGCCAAGCAAACCATGCAAAAAAATGAGATTGCCGAAGAGTTTCCAAACTCCTGATTTTGAGGAACAGGCTGAGGCTAGTTCTCCACCTCTTGAGGGACCAAAACCTGCTAGGGAGAAAACATTTGCTGCCTCGAGACCTAGCCACATCCCAATAAGATTTAAGGATTTAGATTCTGAAAATACTCCTCTAGCTAAACTACCTTTTGTCAGATCCAAGTCTGTAGGGCAAACCCATCCTCAAGTCCCATCTGAAAGAATAGAAGAACTAGCTACAGAGAACACAATGACCAGGAAGAAGTCAGAGTAGAAGGTGACATGGATAAGGAAGAAAAAAAACACTAAAATTAGGAACGAAACAGGAGTTAGGGCTTCTGGGACAAGTGACGAGGAAGGAGAATCCTCAGACGAAGAGAGAACTGGCCCATATCTTCAACCCCTAGTTCGACGTAGGTGTTTCGAAGACTTCAATATAGAACGAACTAGTTGTGCAGCTGACCTGCATAAATGTGGCGCTATGAGAATGTACTGCTCCATTAGAGACGACTCCAAAGCAAATTGTTTCAAAATTCTCTTTAAAAATTGAGAGTCAGTACGAGTTACCCCTCAGCTGGTTTATGAACTTATTGGGATCCCCCTTGTGCCAAACACTGCTCTATCCATCATCCCTCCTAAGATAGAAGTGCCAGAACAAAAGAAATTTGCCAAAAGACTGTGTGGAAAAGAAGTAGAGTGGAAGAATCACATATGGATCAGAAGTGCTGACTTATTACCACAATAAAAAGTTCTTCATCTTCTTTTCTGCTCTAATCTATATCTTAGACATGGGAACATGGCTGATTTGAATCCTCCCATGATTATCCTCCTAGACAGGGTTGCTCGTAAAAAGAAATTTTACATGTCTGCTTGGATGTGCCATTCCATCTCTATGTACTGGAAATCAGCAAAGAAATGATACCCTCCATTTTGTTACCTTATGTCTAAACTGGATGAACACTTCAAAATCAAGCCAAGAAAAAGGAGAAGTGCCAAGATCCACCAGACCCATAGATGAGGCAATTTTTCGAAAGAGCCTTCCTAGAAGCTTAGCTGTGTTTATCTTCGAGAAAAATAATCTCTCCTCCTCTGACCACGCTGTGTTTGAAGAACCAGAAGAAGGAGATGAAGAAGAACTAAAGGGAGAAGCAACTGAATTTACTCTTACAAGTCTGAAAGCCTTAGAAAAACGACTTCGAGTTCAATTCAATCCTCTTTCAAACAGACTTGATGAGCATGAAACCCTTCTGAAGCAAATCCTAGCTGTCATTACCTCGAGTCAGTCTCAACCTTCCACATCTACTCCTCCTCCTGATGTTACACCACCTTAGCTTGTCATTTGTTTTTTTTGGGTTATATAAACATTAAGCACATTGAGTAAAAACTTTATTTTTAATGCTTTACTTGTACATTTTAACTATGAATTGATGTGTGTATTGTTGTGTTTGAATGCCTTCTGCCTTTATCCATGTAAACATAGATCTTGTTAAATAGACTAACTTGCGGGATTGAATGAGTTGGTTTTGTATTGGCAATGTTAGGAAGATAGGGATCGGCTAAGGTGGCACACATCCTTCGAGTTTTGGAGAGCACAAAATGTGTGTTGATGAACTACTGTCACTGGTCATGACAGCTTATGGAGGATGGAAAATGCAAGCTTGAAAGAAAGCTTGATGGAAAATAAACTTAAACGAAGCTAAGTTTATAGGGGAGATAATCTATAAAAACTAGAAAATATAGAAAACTCAATGGGGGAGATGAGTCAAAGAAGCTACAAAAGATAGCTTGGAAAATTGGAAGAAATCAGCTAAACTAGATCTTAGTTTGAGCAGGAGAAAATAAACCTTGTTGCACAAGGAAGTGCATTAAGTCGTGGGGAAGAACCACGAGTCAACTATGTATGACAAAATGGGGGAGAAATCAGTAGAAGCTGTGAGCATGGGGGAGTGTAATTGGTCTCTAGAAATAGAGAGCCATAAAAGGGAGGAATATTATGAAGCCAATGGACATGGGGAGAATGTCTATGCTTGCGTGGAGTTTGGGAAATCAAACTCAAGAAGATTGGGGGAGAAAATCTCGTTTAGTCTTTTGATTTATGTTTTGGACTAACTCCTCTAATGATTTCTCTAATATTGCTTGCTTATGTTCTTAAACGAGAAATCATGATTTGAAGAAGGCAGAACAAAAATATGTGAAGACCATAGTCTTGTTGTCCATTTGAATATTTACATCTGATGTAATATTTTGTATTCAAATGTGTTATAATAAGGGTGGGCTTGTAATTGGGTTAGCTTCTAGGTTTTGTCATGAAATTGACAAAGGGGGAGATTGTTGTGCCCCGGCTTTGCCAAATCCCTATTTATCAATTCCATGACTCGGGAAGAAACACTTGCTAAGAAGATTAAAAACCAAGATGATCAAAAGAGGAGATCAAGTCCAAAGCTCATCAGTATGGAAACCATGAAAACAGGTATTTGGCCATAGATGACCTTAGGTAAAACCCACACCTTAGAAAAGACTATCTCTAGGCTTAGTTGAACAAATGGTAAATCCATAAAAGATGCATAAGAAAGGATGCTGGACAGTGAACTTGGAAATATGAATTATGTTCACTCTCAGCTCAACCAGTCATTCTCACCGACCCCTCGGAGGAGACAGAATTGATCCATCTTGGTCAAGGACTGGTCGGCCAGTTTAATAGAGGTTATGGATCAAAGAACTCTCATTATGGGTATGTCTCTGACCGAGAGTTTCGTATGCAGCGACCTCTCTGTGATGAACTTAAACGACCTCTCCTGGTCGATGACTCGTCGGTTAAACACTTAAGAGTTCTAGACTATGAACTTAAATGGGCTATCAAGAAAATAGACATATCGGTAGTTTAAAACCGATCGAGAGTACTAGGACCAACCCTTCAGTAATGGGCGACAGGTCGTTTTGGGTAAGACAGATTTCTGACTTGAAACTACTGTCAACATGGTTTGCCCTAGATGGAGACTCTCGTATGGTCCGACCTCTCGGTACCATAACTGTCAACCCATCGGCAACACCGACCTGTCAACCGGGAAGTATTAAAGCCATTTGGAGTGTATTTAATGCGCAATGGTTCAGTAGTTGAATGGTAATAAATATAAACACCGACCCTTCGGTGCCACCGACCTGTCGGTGCTGGACAGTCAGAAAAACCGTTAATACTCCTCTATAAATATGAGTGTTGGGTGATCGTTTTACTATCTTCTTTGAGCTAAGAAGAGTTATATACTCTAAGAAACGAATAACACTCTTATGAGAAGAATCATAAACAACCAATCTATTGATTGCGTTTGAAAGTGAGAAAGAGAGGAGGAAAGAAATATCATAAACAACCAATCTACTGATTGAGTTTACAAGTGAGAAAGACATAAACTATAAAACCTGAAACGAGTTTCCTTGTCACCCTGAGATTGTGATTGCCCTACGACGGCTACGAGGAGCAGTGTCGACACTCAATGGGTAGGATCTTCAAGAAGCACACATCAATGAGAAAGAACGTCAAGACAAGTGCTTCTTGGTTTTAATTTTGCTTTTAAAACCTTTGACCCGAAAGTGGATTAAGGGGGATTTGATCCGGAACCACTATAAAAAACTCTAGAGCGTTGTCTCTGGCACAGTGGTAGGTGAAATTCCCAGCCGATTGAATGAGATGGAATTCCTAATCTAATTGTGAGGGTGTAAGTCCCCACATAGTGAATTTGGAGATAGTTCAAAGTTGAGCGAGTACTAACAGTGGATGTAGGTTGGTGAACCGAACCACTTTATATCTTGTGTCCTTCTGTTTATAATGTTACAGCAATTTTTTTTGTTGATTGCTTAATCACATTTGCTAACACACACATACTTGATTGTTGTATCTATTATACTTAAACTAATCAATCAAGTAAATTTAAAAAAGGACCAACTAATCAATCAAGTAAATTTAAAAAAGGACCAACGATTTTAGATTAACTCCCCCCCCCCCCCTTCCTTCTTCTAGGGTCAATCGTGTTGTTATAGCGCCAAAGGGAACTTTCACACTTATTCGTTTAATGGTATTTTCTCTGATTATTTAATCAGTAACGACTCATTCAGTGAGGTGATGGACATCATGCGGTATCAGGTGGGAAGCTAATCTTTGTTCTTTCGTGCCTGGCTTTTTTCCGATCCTTGTGGGGTGAGTTTTGCCTTTATGTTTTTCTGGGTCATGTTTGGCCAGACTTGTTGTTCTAGTTTATATTTCTTGTGCCCCTACTATCCTCTTTGAGTGAAATAAATCTAACCTTCATTAAAAAAAATAAAATTCCCATGTCATTGTTGAACAAAATAGGTGTAATAAATCTTGATATAAATTAATTAAATGGGAATTGGATGGGCTAAGTTAGTTGCACGCTATTTAATAAAAGTCTCCTGCAAATTAAAAGTAAAATTTTGTCAAACAATTATTAAGCTTAAAAGATTGTAACAAGATGAGTGTTTGGTAATCAAGAAAGAAGAAGTGAACATGCTCACATAGATATAATTCAACTGGTTAACCTTCTGCTTCAGGAAGCGAAAGATGTCAAGTTCGAGCCCCTATGGTCTAACCTGGTGTACCCTAAGGGCAGTGGGTATCGCCCGTGGGGATTTTGCACTGAGTTTTCTGTGATTTCTCATACATAAATTTAAAAAAAAATAATAATAATAAGTGAACATGATAATTTTAATGAAAATGGATATTCTATAATGAGAACAAATGAGGTTGTAACACTAAAAGAATTGGAAATAAATGTATTGAAGAACCATTAAACTAGTCTTGAAAGGTGAGAAAATGAAGCGAAGTCATTATGATTTTGGATGTGTTGTGGGCCAGCCCCACTTATGGGCCTACTGGGCTTAGGCCCAGTAGGGTGACTTAAGTCTTATCTTATTTGTCTTCTTCTATCTATTATTGTATTCCTGTGTAAGACACAGAGAGGGATTAGAGAGAGAGAGAGAGTGAGAGACAGAGAGATCTGAGAGGGAGAGACCTTGTAATCCTCTGTACTTGTTTTTCTACATAGTATATTTGATCTCGCTCCTTGGACGTAGGCGTTCTAGCCGAACCACGTAAATCTTGTGTCGTGTGATTTGTGTGATTGTGTTTGCATTAATTAATCTCTAATCCTCAACAAGTGGTATTAGAGCCGAAGGTTATTGGCTTCAGACAAGGTTCCGTCGAATCAGAGTCGGTAAAATCACACAGACCGTCGGAGAACATCGGACAGAAAACCAGCCGCGTCGGCTGAAGAAGATATTGTTCCAGTCGGTCGTTACATCGACTGAGAAAAAGAAAGAAAAAAGAATACACCGATCTGCTGAGAGCAGGTCGGCTGAAGGGGCATCAAGTGGAATCGGTGCAAGGATCTGCAAATCGCGGGAGAACAGACAAGGGTCTCTCGTTTTTTGGTAGCCAACCGAGATCGGCAGCAGCCAGACTGGCCAGGCAGATCTGAGAACTGATTGCAGCTAGAGGCAGCAAGCCAGATCCAAAAGCCAGAAACCCAATGGCTGAGCAGAGGCGATTGGAGAAGAAGACGACCGAGCAGGAGCAGTCGGCAGCAAGCCAAATCTCCTAGCAGCAGATCTGAAAATCATAGAGCAGAACTGAGAAGCCTATTCGGCCGGAGACCAAATCCCAGGGCCAAGTGAATCTGCAGATCTGAGAAACAGAGACCCCATCGGAGGCACCTGAGAACAGATCGATCATCTACAAAACAGAGTTCAAAAGGGCAGACCAGCCCAGATCCTCACCGCCAGACATTAGAGGTAGCAGTGCCCAGATCCGAGCGACGCCGGAGCAGAACGGCCGAACACCGCAGCGGCGGTAGAAGAAACAAGCATCGAAGAAGAAAAAAAAAATTACATTATCTTAGTTCAGTGGTCCTCAGGATCACCATTTCAGCTGCACCCGTGGGACCATCAGTTCAGGTGCACCCGCGAGACCACCATTTCCAGTGCACCCGAGGGACTGCAGGTTCAGGTATTCTTGCAGCGGGGAAATCAATGGTCCAGTATTGTTTTGCAGTTTCCAGAGTCACCGGGACTCGGAATTGAGATCCGTCTTCGCCTGTACGATCGTGGCAGTGAGATCTACACAGTGACCGGTGTGGATCTAGTTTCTGGAGAGTTGATAGTGAGCGCCAAGCAGTGGCGTTTGTAGAAAGGAGATCAGCTGAGTTCTCTTTTCTCTTATTTTTCATAACTGTCGTTTAATTTTACACATTATTCTGCGATGTGTATGATTGAACCACCCAAGTGGTGAGGAGTTGGGGGGTAATCGGTTGGATGCCAGTAGTAGATCCTTAGATTTGTGCAGGGCTACAAATTTATACTGTTAGTTATTTGCTTCCGTATTTGCACACCAAATTAAACAGAGGACAGTGACAGAATGGCATCCAGCTCCAGTTCTACAATCATGAAATTGGTACCGGGCAATTATCTCCTATGGAAGACCCGAATGCAAGATCTCCTGATTAAGCATGACTTATATTATCCCATTTTAGGAGATGTAACTATGCCTGAAGATATGAAGGAAAAGCCCAAAGAATGGGAGTACAAGCATTTGAAGGCTGTGAGCCTGATCAGGGAGTATGTCGATGACACCATTCTTCACCATATCACAGAAGAAAAGAAGGCAGATGAACTGTGGACCAAATTGTCTACAATGTATGAGAGCAAGGCGCCAGTGAACAAAGCCTCCATTATCAAGAGACTGATATACAATGAGCACATATCAATGTCAGAACACCTTAGCAACTTTCAGGGTATGGTGAACCAGCTGGCTAGTGTGAAGATCATCTTTGCAGATGAGATTTTGGCTCTTCTTCTCATGGCGACACTACCAGATTCTTTTGAGACTCTGGTGATTTCTTTGAGTAACTCTGCACCCGGTGGCGAGCTATCCTTAAAGACAGTCAAGGAGCCCTTGATGAATGAAGAGATGCGACGGAAAGAAAAGGGCATCACATCTTCTTCTTCCGGAGCATATGTGTCACAGGATAGGGGCAGAAGACATAAGACTCATGGTCGCCAGGACCATAGAAGTAAGAGCAGACCCGGTGGAGGTAACAGATCTCATAGCAGAGGCAGAGACAGCAGAAAGTGTTTTCATTGTGGCAGAGCAGGGCACTTTAAGAATCAGTGTAGGGTGTGGAAGAGAGAAAATAATCAAACTGTGCAATATAAGGAACGAAAGCCAGCATCTTCCGACACCACGGCTGCAACATCTCAGGAGCAGCGTACTCTTGTCATAGTGACCACCAGTGAGGAGGAGAGTCTGTCCATTACCCCGTCCTCATCTGAGTGGGTCATTGACACTGGTGCCACTTATCATTATACGCCTCATAAGAGCTTCTTCTCCACGTATACATCCAGAGATTTTGGAACAGTTCGGATGGGCAACTCTGCATGTTCCCCTATCACTGGAGTTGGGAACATTACTATGAAGACTAGTCATGGCTGTGAGATTAGTTTGAAGGATGTGAGACATGTGCCAGACATCAGATTGAACCTCATTTCTGCGAGGGTACTCGGCACACAGGGATACATCAGTACATTCAGCAGAGACCGATGTAAGATCAGCAAGGGGTGGCTTACCATGGCACGAGGGGTGATCAGAGATCATCTGTATGTTTTGACCAGCACAGTTTGCACCGGTCAGATCCACACAGTGTAGAGAGAGATTGCTTTCCCTCTATGGCACCGGAGACTTGCACATCTGAGTGAGAGAGGGCTGCAGATTCTTCAGAGGAAAGCCCTTATTCCACGGACTGAGTGCACCCGGTTAGACAGTTGCGAGCATTGCATCATGGGCAAGCAGACAAGAGCTTCCTTCAATCTAAAGGGCCACATAAAGGCCAGGAAGCTAGACCTAGTATACTCAAACATTTGTGGACCGATAGAGGTGGACTTATTGGGCAAGAACAAGTACTTTGTTACCTTCATCAATGATTCTACGAGAAAGTGCTGGATTTACTTCATGAGATCCAAAGATCAGACTTTCTCATTCTTCAGTGAGTTTGTTGCCTCTGTGGAGAGAGAGACGGATAGAAAACTGAAATGTCTGAGGACCGATAATGGTGAAGAGTACACATCGGGAGAGTTTAAAGAATTCTACAAGAAACACGGCATTCAACATGAGTTGACAGTGCCAAGAACTCCCCAGCATAGTGGTGTAGCAGAGCGCTACAACCGCACCATTGTTGAGCGAATACGTTGCATAGTTCACAACGCAAATCTACCCAAGAGATTTTGGAGCGAAGCAGCGAGAACAGCAGTATACGTCATCAACCGCTCACCATCAGCTCCCTTAAATGGTGAAGTGGCAAAGTGTTTGTGGACAGGCAGAAAAGTTACATACAAGCATCTCAGAGTTTTTGGCTGCGTTTGCTATGCACACATCCCTGATATGTCAAGGAAGAAATTGGATGTAAAGTCGACATTGTGTGCATTTGTTGGTTATGGTGATCCAGAGTTTGGATACAGACTGTGGGATCCAGCTCAGCAGAAAATGTTCAGGAGTCAAGACGTGGTATTCCGTGAAGATGAGTTCTTCAATGAGAACAATAAACCCACATACTCAAGTGACCTAGATCAAGGTCCTATCTCCACTCCGGACACACCTTAGTTAGCAGCAACACCTTCTCTTTCACCTGCACCGCCAGTCAGTCAATCAGACGACAGTGGGTCAGATGTTCCTTCTAGCAGTCACAGTGACAGTACCAGTGGGCCAGCAGATACGTCTACAGATGAGATAGTTAATGAGCCGGTACATGATACAGTTGAGGACACAGTAGAGGATGATCAGGACAGAGATAGACAGTTGAGCGAGGGGGAGCACCCCCCCGTACTTCTACATCGGAGGATGTTATACCTCCTAGGAGATCTGTTAGAGAGCATAACCCATCCAGCAGATACCCGAGTTACGATTATGTGTTGATGACCAGTGAGGGGGAGCCTGAGAGTTACTCAGAGGCTATAGGTGACCAAAACAGAATTTACTGGGGGAAAGCTATGGCAGAAGAGATGATGTCTCTTAAGAAGAACAACACATATGAGTTGGTTGATCTACCAGTTGGCAGGAAGGCCCTACATAACAAATGGGTCTTTCTGGTGAAAAAAGATGGAGACAAAATACTGAAGTATAAAGCCCACTTAGTGGTGAAGGGCTTTGGACAGAAGAAAGGAGCGGACTTCGACGAGATATTCTCACCAGTGGTGAAGATGAGCTTCATACGAGTTATGTTGGGCTTGGCCGCAAGTCTAGATCTTGAGATTGAACAGATGGACGTGAAGACTGCATTTCTTCATGGTGACCTAGACGAAGAGATCTACATGAAACAACCCGAGGGGTTTGAGTTGAAGGGCAAGGAGAATCTTGTTTGCCGACTCAACAAGAGCTTGTACGGATTGAAACAAGCATCGCGGCAATGGTACAAGAAGTTTCACTCTTTCATGATAGGAAATGGATACAAACATAGTTCAGGTGACTCATGTGTGTATTATCAGGAGTTCAAGGGTGATCAGTTCATCATCCTGTTATTATATGTGGACGACATGTTGATATTTGGAAAGAGTTCCGAATTGATCAAGTTGTTGAAGGCAGAACTGTCAAAGGCGTTTGACATGAAAGATCTTGGCCCTGCTAGACAGATTTTGGGTATGGAGATTGACAGAGATAGAAAGAAAAAGAAGATTATCTTGTCTCAAGAGAAATACATTGAGAAGGTCTTGGAGAGATTCGACATGAGGGATTGCAACTCCGTTAGCACTCCTCTCTCCGCTCATTTCAAGCTGAGTGAGGAATGTTGTCCTTCATCAGAGACAGAGGAAGACAAGATGAGTCAGATTCCATATCAGTCGGCAGTTGGTAGTCTTATGTACGCGATAGTTTGCACGAGACCTGATATAGCACATGCAGTTGGATTGGTGAGCAGAGTTATGTCAGACCCAGGACATGATCATTGGGAGGCAGTGAGATGGATCTTCAGATACTTGCGAGGTACATCGAGTACGGGCATCATGTTTGGTGGAGACCCTTTTATTACAGGCTACACAGATGCAGATATGGCTGGTGACCTTCGCAAGTCCACTTCTGGTTATCTTTTCACATTTGCTGGAGGAGCCGTCAGTTGGCAATCCAAGTTACAGAAGTGTGTAGCACTTTCTACGGCAGAGGCAGAGTACATTGCTGCTACAGAAGTTGGGAAAGAGATGGTTTGGCAAAAGGGATTTCTTCGAGAAATAGGCATCAAACAGGAGGACTACACAGTGTATTGTGACAGTCAGAGCGCCATCGACTTGAGTAAGAATGCCATGTATCACTCAAGAACAAAGCACATTGATTTGAGATATCATTGGTTGAGAGCAACTATTGAAGAGAAACAGATCAGTGTAAAGAAGATTCATACAGACCACAATCCAGCAAATGCATTCACCAAAGTTCTTCCAAAGAACAAGTTTGAGTTCTGCGTAGGGGCATCTGGCCTCTACAGAAGATGACATCCATGTCAGAGTGTTCTTCTCCTCCTGGGGCTGGAGGGGGAGATTGTTGTGGGCCAGCCCCACTTATGGGCCTACTGGGCTTAGGCCCAGTAGGGTGACTTAAGTCTTATCTTATTTGTCTTCTTCTATCTATTATTGTATTCCTGTGTAAGACACAGAGAGGGATTAGAGAGAGAGAGTGAGAGACAGAGAGATCTGAGAGGGAGAGACCTCGTAATCCTCTGTACTTGTTTTTCTACATAGTATATTTGATCTCGCTCTGTGGACGTAGGCGTTCTAGTCGAACCACGTAAATCTTGTGTCGTGTGATTTGTGTGATTGTGTTTGCATTAATTAATCTCTAATCCTCAACAGGATGTACTTGGGAGGCCAAATATAACTTTTGCGAAAAGTTGAAAGGGTGAAAATGAAAGGAATTAAAGAGAGAGAAAAACCGTTGAAAATATTAATTGAATGGATTAAGAAGAATGTGTTAGATTATAAGTTCACAGAGTTATATATAGGAAGAACTCAAAAAGACAAATTTCAAATGAATAGAATTATTGACTCGGATAATGATAAAGATCATGACGATATTGTATATACATTTGAAAGGTAGACAATGGATGATTAGATGAGGGGTGATAGAAAATATTGAAGGAGATAGGCAATATTGAGTTAAGAAGCATATATAATCTAAATATGTATTAAGACATAAATTAATTTATATTCAGATACCCATAACATAATAAAATTTCTATGAGCTAAACCAAGTTCGCACTTGAGCTTTGAACTCATTTTTAGCAGAGCTTAAGGTAAGCAAGTTCTTGCTTGAGATATATCTGCAAGTTCAATTAATCATACACAGCTTTACTTGATAAGTTTCGTAAGCTGACATTGAGCTTAAGGCAGGGCCGTTCTTTCACTCAAATCTGGCTCAAACTTCTTATCTGAACTCATCATAAATTAAGAGGTTTAAAGACATCTACTAAACTATTACGCATGACTTGTACTTGATTCTTGACCCTATTTATACAAATGGTCGGGTTCAGGATTTTGCAATAAGTAAAGCTCATTGGGTTTTTTGTCCCATTTAACCATTTTATGTCTATTTGATCTTTTTTTTTATTTTACAAGTTACTGTACAATTAATTAAAAGATAGATCATTGAAACTTTGAAAGAAAAAATAATGAGGTAAAAATTAATTAAATGTGAGATAAAAACTCAATTTCTACCACTTGATTTTAATTGACAAAATCATAAGACATTGTTAAAAAGACACCAAGAAAATCCCATTTAGTGGACTGATAAGATCAAGTGACTAAAAATTAATTTTTAAACTAAAACTTTGTCTTCTTGTACCTAATCACATCCACTTTCAATATGAACTTTTCCAAATGATTTTTTCATTTATAATTCTCACAACAATATAAAGAAAATTGTTGTATTTAGATCAAAATATAGAATAGACAAGTATTTATAGAACTTAGTACTCTTACAAATGAGATGTTAACTTGTGCATTCAATTGCATAATAGTATCGTATGCAATTAAAAGTAGAATTCACCTAATAGAGTGGTTATAGATTTTTTGGAACGATATTCCTTTAAATATAATACGCAACAAAAATCATATTTATAAAATCTTTAAAATTATATTATTTTAAATGAATATTTTAATCTATAAATTCTGTAAGTAAAATTTAAATATATAGCGTAATTTTTAGTAAATAATATATTAAAATACTATTTCAAAGTACCTGCCATCATCTCTTTTAAAGGGTCGCTGCCGATCAGCGCACAATACCGTATATGATCCAAACTTTGGATTCCAAGATAGCCCCCTTTCAAAATGTATATAATCATTATTAGTGATATTCACCAACCCATGTCATTAGCGTCTCACTCCTGTGATTATCCTCACCGACAATCACGGGATAGTCAATTGATTGTACAGTATCCTGATTCTCTGGAGACATTTTCTCCTTTGTAAATCTATATATATAATGTAAAGACATCATGACAGTGAGAGAAATTGTAATACCCTGACCTAAATTAGTGTTTAATTATGTATATTTTTACAATTAATTGTGCTTAATAGCTAGTTAATTGGAGTAATTAACAAATGGGCCTTGTTTAGAGTCAAAGTTTGATTAGATTCCAGTTGGAAGTGAGTGGATCTAACTCGTTAAGGGCAGTGACAGAGTTGAAATTATCTGAACTTTCTCCAGTTGAAACCCTTAAAATAATCTGTGTTTGGAAAATAAATGATTTGAGATATTTCAATTCTCAAATCTTACTAATTTATTTAGTGTAAAATTTTGAGTTTAGAGAATTTTATCGTCAATCATTTTGATTTACACAAGTGCGATTTTTGAGATATCAAGTGTATCCCTATTTTTACAAAATGAAAGTTTTAAATATTTTAAGAGTGTTAAATTATCCCAAAAATTTTAAAAGTGTTTTATCAGTCAATTTATTTAACCCGATTGAAAAGTTAGAATTTTTTTTTAAGTGTTATTTTAATTTTGAAATTTGGTATTTAAGTGGTTTTAAATTAAATCATTTAGTTTGTGTGTATTTTAAAGAGGTATTTTAATTTTGGAAAAAAAATTTAAGAAGATTTAAATTATTTTCTAATCCATAGAAATTATATGATTTTAAATTCATTTTTCTAAAACTATATAAGTTACATGGTTTTGAGTTTTATTTGTCAAATGGATAAACATTTGAATTTTAGAAATAAAAAAAAAAAATCAAAACTTTGGTGATTATTCACCACACCTAGGGTGGGTAGCCTTAGGCTTCCACCAACTTAAGAAGAGATGAGAAGTGGAGGAAGAGGGGGGAAAAAAAAAAACACTCAAAAGCAAATCTCTCTCTCTCCATCGTCCTTTTCCTTTTTTTCTTTTCTTCTCTCTCTTTCTCTTCCCCTTTCTCTTTCCCTTTCTTTCTTTCTTTCTGCGATTCAGCTGTGAAGTTTTCGTGTTTGGGGCTCGAATTTTTCAAACTCCCTCATTTTTCCATCGATTTTGACGATTAAGGTATGAAAGTTTATCTACTTAAAATTTTAGGAACTCTGGGGCTGTTATTTTTGTAAAATAGAGTAGTTTTGGGCTTCAAATTTGGTCTCAAAGATCTTAGGGAAAATGAGTTTTTCTTTTAAATCTTGAAAAAACCTCTCCTAAATTAGTTTTTGAGTTGTTTTAAGTATTTCAGTTTGAAACAAAATTTATGGAATTGTTATGCTTTACAAATCTTTGTGATATTTGCAAGCTGGACAAAGTGAGGAGACTCAACTTAACATGTATAATAGTTATTGTTAAAACCTATTAGGTTTTAGATTGAAAATGGAACCCATAGTATTTTTAAGATGGGAAAGACTAAGTGGGACCCATTGGAAGTCTAGAGGATGATAGGTTTAAGGTTTGGACAAAAAAGTGAAAAATCCAATGATGCTGTGATTTATGAAAAGGAACATGTAAATCATGTTAGGATTTGTGCATGTGATTCATGTATTGGTTACGTGAATAGGTGATATATGTGGCCCTGACCATGCATAGAGTTTTGTATATATGTGATTATACTTGTGCTAATAAGTTTGTGCAGGTAATGAGATGAAAACATTTTAGGTTATTAAACCTAGATTGGAAACAATGGATAGTAAGTGAAACTCCATTGTTAAACCCTCGTGGAAAGGGTATATGGAGACAACATATGTGAATGATGATTTTATATTATTTCTGTGTTTATGGATAGATAATATACATGTTAATGAATACGCACACACTTGTACATTCAGTTAAACTCTTACAAGATGCTGCATTCTATCTGCCTTGACTTAATGCATTCGAGGATGAGTGGGATTCCTCAACAAGGTTGAGTGGGATACCTTGGACCTGTACAATTGGGGTTGAGTGGGATACCTCAACGGGGTTGAGTGGGATACCCCAGTGTATTACAAGTTTCGTTGTAACCTTTTAAATGATAGATATGATTTATTTGTTTATCATGTGTTAAACATGCATTGTGTTATTAATATTATGAGTATATGCGTGAGTATGTACGGGTATCTATGTGGAAAGGGAAGAACAAATGGCAAAAGTATGCCATGGTGTTCTAAGTGTTTTTCTCGTACGTTGCATTGTAAATTTGATATTCTGAAAATTTGAAGGGACTTGTTAATTTGAGTTCTCTTCACTGGGCTAGAGCTCACGTCCCTTACAATGCAGGTCATGTACTGGATGTGGGAAAGGAGAATCCCTCTACAATGCTTAGGAGTTGGAATCTAGTGCTGTTCGAGGGTAGGATTTATTCTTGTTTAGTTTCATATAAAAATTATGTAAATTTTAGGTGATTATGTCGTGGCATAGAGACTTTATGTATAAGTCATATATGTGTAATATGACAATATGTTGTATAATTGATTGTATTTGTAACACCTCGGATTTTCAGACTATTATTTTATATGACAATTATTCTTTTAAATGGTGGATTTTAGAATTGGACCTTATTTGGATCAAGAATTGGGCCATGACCCAATTAGGACCCAACCAATGTTGGAATTGGTTTTATTAAATACAAATGGGTTGAATTAATTTAGTGATGAATTATATCTAATTTTAAACAAAAGATTTTTATGGCCGAATTTTGAATGTGAAACCTATAGATTTTGCGCATGAGAGATATGTGGGATTTTAAATCCACAATGATATGCTAGATATTTAAAAAGGGATGAAATATCTATGAAATAAATAAAAGATTAAGCATGGCTGAAATTTGGATAATAATATCCATATTATACGTATAGGATATTCTAAAAGGGAAGGTAGATTGTCTTAAATTAAATTAAAAGATTATTTGGATTATGATTAGGGTTATGCACATAGTACTTGCTAATAAGAATTAAAGGAAGGTCTTAATAAGGCAAGGGAAAGTCAGATATGACTAATTAAAGAGGGAAAGTCAGCCATGGTTAAATAAGGAAGGTTTGATATATGTCCAGTGTTTTGGTTATAACTTTTCAATTTGATATCCGATTGTTTGATTCTTTTTGCGTTGGAAAGAAGACTTTAAGAGCTACAACTTTGTAGTTTACCACTTTTTCTTATTCGGAAGTTAACAAGGTTTAAAATGAGCTACAATATAATATACGTGTAAAAAAAAAAGGGAAACACAAGGGCCGCACAGCTAAGGGTTGCTTATCTTAAGAACATTCTAATATTGGATTAAGAAAGGCTATAAAAGGAGAAATCAAGAGGGATACACGGTTTTGGACATCTTTTATTGTTGAGTTTATTCCTCTCTCTCCCTCTCTCAATTCATCATTCTCTTCCACGCCAAAAGTAAGAGAAGAAAGGGCAGCAACAAGAAGGAGTTCTTGTTTGGAGAAAAGCAAAGGGAAAAGAAAAGAAAATTGGAAGAGCAAGAAACTAAAGGGGAAAAGGTTAGTATCTTGATTTATAATTTTATGTTTTGAAACAAAAGAACCATAGGGTTCGGCCATGGTGGTTGGCCGAACCCCATGGAGAAAGATTAAGTGTTGGATTAATGGGTTAAATGGAGAGAAAGAACCATAGGGTTCGGCCATAGTGCATGGCCGAACCCCATGGAAAGATTTTATTTAATTGTTGATTTTAAGATTGAAAACCATGGAGAGATTTGATTTATGAATTGGGTTTATGTTCTTAAATTTTGGAACATGGAAAGACATGGTGATTTCATGATAAAAACCATGGGGATTTATGGTTTAGATTTACAAATTTGAATGATGAAAATCCATGGAAGATTTGGATAATTTTAAAAGGAGAATTAGATAGGGATATGGGTCGGCCATGGCATGGCCGAACCATGATGTTTTTATTGTTAAGTTATTGGATCTAAAATAATAAAAAGAAAATGGTGAGGTTCAGCCATGGTGTATGGCCGAACCCCACCAAACATTTTATGGATGATAATCGGTTAATGTTATGAGTAAATGTTTATTGAATCTAAGCTAATGGCCAAGATCATGAACCATAGGGTTCGGCCATGGAGCTGGGCCGAACCCCATGAGTTAAGTTTGGAATGTTAGACGGAAATGGTTGCTAAATTTGGAGAGCAATCCAGATATGGAAAGGTTCCAAATATGGATAGTGTTGCTAAAATTAGAAAGCATCCAAGTAAGGTAAATGCTTGCTAAATTTGGAGAGCAATCCAAATATGGAAAGGTTCCAAATATGGATAGTGTTGTTAAAATTAGAAAGCATCCATGTATGGTAAATGGTTGCTAAATTTGGAAAGCAAGTTAAAAATGGAAGGAAGGTTGTTAATTAAGGAAACAATCCATTTTTGGAAGGTGTTTCCAATTATGGAAACGGTTGGTTAATTAAGGAAACAATCCATTTTTGGAAGGTGTTTCCAATTATGGAAATGGTTGATTAATTAAGGAAACAATCCATTTATGGAAAGGAGGTTGCTTATTAGGAAAGTTTCTATTCTTGGAATTGGATATTAAAATTAGAAAATATCTAATTTAAGACCATGAAGCTTTATTATGGAAACTATCTAAGAATGGAAGGTGGAGATTAATCAAATGAATGGGTTGGATGCCATGAGTGAGGTTCGGCCATGGTGTATGGCCGAACCCCACTAAGGTTTAGTTTTTGAAAACCTATTTAATTATGGAATTAAATATATGGTTTAGGCTCATGTATAATTGAATCAAAGGAGATGGATGGTATGAATTTAATGGCATGGTTGGAAATGATACACCATAGGGTTCGGCCATGGTGTATGGCCGAACCCCATGGTCCAAATTAAGGGATAAATGACATCTTTAATTCATGGTTTAGGGGCTGATTTATGAATCAGATTATGAACCTATGTCAGGGGTTAGGTTATGTGTAGTTTTAAAATAAAATTAAGGATACAATGTATGTTATGAATTGATGGAGGAAACAATGGCAAAAATGTAATTAAACACCAAAGTGGAGACCCATGGGTTCGGCCATGATGTATGACCGAACCCGATGAGTTGTATTTTATGGACTTAATTTGGTTAAAGATTTTTGAAGGGTCTAATTATTGTGGGTTTAAAGGAATGAGGAAACCAATGACATTTTTGTAAATATGAGAGGATATGGGACATTGGGTTCGGCCATGGGGTATGGCCGAACCCCATGAATTATTTTTATAGGAATATGTGCTTTGGAAGTATGAATGATTACTTGAGATATGAATAAGAAAGAAGTCTATGTTTAGGCTCGGCATTATCGTAATTATGGACAAAAAATGATAGACCATGGGTTTCGGCCATGGTGCAAGGCCGAACCCTATGGGGTTTTGTTTATAGACTTAGAACCTTGTAATTAGGTGAGACTTGGTGTTGATTTATCATTATATTATAAGGTAACGGGATCTCGCAAGCGGTGTGCGATCAGTGATCGAATCTTGGACGAGAACGCAAGGAGTTGTGAACGGTCTTTGGTAGGATTCCACCTCTTTGAAACTATGGATTATGTACTTTGTTTATCCTATATTTGATGAAAATATGTTTCAAAGAGTATGCTTTATTATTGAAGTTCAAATGCTATGTTTTAACTTGTTTAAATAGCATGGATTGATATGTTTCAAAAGGTGATTTTATATGCTATGTTTATTTGATAAAGTAGCATGTGTTTTAAATATGAGCTTTTAAATGCTATGATTTTGTATAATTGCATAGCATGTGGCATTTGCATCTCATGCATGGCATGGGAGGGATGACAGGTAACCGGGGACCCACACTCCGTTGGGGCGTCCGTAAAACACTCGTGGGGGGAATTCCTTGATGATGAGAATTCCATCAAGAGGATACTAAGTAACCGGAGGGATCACACTCCGTCGGGGCGTCCGAAAAACCTATGTGCGGTACCTTGATGTGTTTTTCCATTAGGAAGAAACCGGAGGGTCCACACTCAGCCGGGGCGTCCGGAAGACCTATGTGGTGGGTACATTTATGTACATGTGATGGGTGGGACTCATTGCATTTGTCATCATTGCATGGCATGGATTTTACCTAGTTTTATATATTATGTTATAATATATATGTTTTGTACTAACCATGTGTTAGCCGTAACTGGAATACCTACTAGGCGCGTTGTACTAACGCCCTACTTCTACCTTTTAGTGGATGATGCAGGAAACGAGGGAAACGCTGAACGCGGAAGGGGACAAGCATAAGAGATTGGAACGTTTTTAGTTTATATTTTGTATAAGATACTCTCGGGCTTGTATTTGAGTATCTAGGATTCGGATTGAAATAACTTAGATGAATTTGCTATGGTTGGATATTTTGCTGAATAATTATGATATGATAATGATGATTCAAGACTTGACGTACTTTACTATCTGAATAGAATAGAACTTGGTTCTATTATGATTCTGCAATTTGGATGTTATGATTTTTATTCCGCATGTTGATATTGCTATGTGTGAACCATTATAGTGGACTGAGTCCATGCACACATAGGGTTGGCCAGTTAAGGGTCAGACTTTGGAAGTTCGTACTTAGCTCCCGTCGTGACGTCCCGCGCTCTATCACTCTACTCTGTTATAAAAAAAAATAGACTCTGAATTTACGGGAAAAAACAAGTGAAAAAGAGCGGGGCGTTACACTATTATGGTGTGTATTTTGGATTTTTAAAGTGTCAGTCGACGGGTACGTGGAAATTGTCGACAGTTTTGAACAGATTACCATCAATCGACTAACACAGGAGAATTTATGTGAGATGTCTTTTCAATGTGCCCCTCTGGGGACTTGATGTTTTAAGTCGCAAGTATTGTACACATAAGCGTGTGCGGACGTTTTTATGGGCTTAGGGAACCGCATGAAAGGCACATGGATTTTTGATAATTGGATTTGTTTAAAAAAAAAATTAGTCATGTTTTGGGCCCGCTTCTCGGGTCGAGGCGTGACAGAAATTTACTCTTATATGTTATCAACGAGGCTCTCCATCTCATCAGCCTCCTCCTTCTCGTGGGCGTGGTGGTCGATCTAGGGGTCATCATGTGCATTCTGCCTCTCCGGTTGATCGCTCTCCTGTGCCTCACTCCACACAGCCACCTCGTGTCATCTATCAGGTGTGCAACCGAATCGGTCATAACACTTTGAAGTGTCATCAGCGCTTCAATAATGCCTTCCAACCACTAGACTCCAGTGTTGCCTATACTGCTTCTATCTCACCACAGGTTGAGAACAGTTGCTTTCCTGATTCTAGCGCCTCCAATCATGTCACAGCAGGCCTTGGCAATCTCTCCATTCATTCGGATTACTCTGGCTCTGATCAGTTAATAGTGGGCAATGGTGTATGTTTGCATATTCATCATACTGTTCATCTACTCTCTATTCTCATGATAGGCATTTTAGTCTTGTTGAAATTCTTCATGTTCCATCTATTTTTTGCAATTATTATCCGTCAATCAGTTTACGCGTGATAATAATGTCTTTTTTGAATTTCACCCTGACTATTTTTATATTAAGGATCGCACCACGGGGAAAGTTCTCACTCACGGGCCGAGTAAGAGAGGACTCTATCAGCTCATGCTCCATTGCTCCCCGACCATAGATGCGTCTCCTACAGCCCTTATTGATGAACGAGCGTCTCTTAAACGGTGGCATTCTCGCATGGTTCATCCCTCCAGCTGGATTGTTTGACAGATTATTTCCAAGGCCAAATTACTCGTTTCTTCTAATCAAGGTCCAGGGGTGTGTGCTGCGTGCCAGTTTGAAAAAAGTCATAAGCTTCCATTTTCCAGCTCACCATCTACATCGTCTGCTCCATTAGATTTTTTATTTTCGCATAACCGAGGACCAGCCCTTACCCGTTCAGTTGATGGACATAAATATTATGTGGTGTTCGTTGATGATTATTCTAAATTTAGTTGGATATTTCCACTTGTTTTTAAATCTGATGTATTTAATGTTTTGTTACGTTTTTAACGTCTTGTGGAAAATTATTTTAATCGCTCTATCAAAGCGATAGCGACAGATTGGGGAGGTGAATATCAAAAGTTGAGTCCTTATTTGTCACTGCGTGGAATTCTTCACAGACTCTCGTGTCCTTATACACATGAGCAGAATGGGTTCGTTGAACGCAAACATAGACATATTGTGGAGACATGTCTTACATTAATGGCCCATGCAAATGTCCCTCAGCCCTTTTGGCTCAATGCATTTGAGACAACTATCTATCTGATTAATAGGCTTCCTACTCCTCTCTTACAGCATTGCTCTCCGTTGGAGGTTCTGTTTAGGCAGCTACCTGATTATTCATTCTTTTGGATTTTTGGATGTGCATGTTATCCTTAAATGCGAGCTTATAACTCTCACAAGATGGCTCATCGCTCTGTGCTGTGTATTTTTTTTGTTACAGTTCTCGTCACGACGGCTACAATGGTTATAATCCTAACACTCAAAAGATTATTATTGCTCGCCATGTCGTATTTGATGAAAGCAATTTTCTTTTTGCAAGCTTCTCTTTGTCTTCTACGTCTACACGCCACTTTGTGTCCACTCCAGTTCTACTACCTATTGGTGTTGTGCCTCTGACTACTATCTCTCCGACCTCTTCTGCACCCCCCTCTTCCACTGCATCTGGTGCCGTTACAATTGAGCCCCTGGATGTGTCCTCCCCAATGCCTTTGTTGTCACCTACTTCTGCTTCTATTCCGCTTTCTACTGATGTTTCCTCTGCACTAGAGCCATTGTGTGCCACTAGCTCTACCCCTTCTCACGGAGTTTTACCTGCACATGTGCGTGCTCCATCTTTCACTTCTGTACATCCTATGCAGACACGTGCCAAGTCTGGAATTATTAAACACAAAGCCTTTGCTGCCACTACGTGTGCTTCTTCTTTGAACAATATAGATATTGTCCCTACTTGTGTCTCCTCTGCCGGGAAATTCCCTTTTTGGCGTGAGACTATGAGTTCTGAATTAAATGCTCTACTCCAACAAGGTACTTGGCGTCTTGTTCCACCTCAACCCTCCATGAATGTTCTTGGCTGTAAATGGGTCTTCACCATTAAACGGTGTGCTAATGGGTCTATCGCTCAGCATAAGGCGAGACTGGTCGCAAAAGGTTAAAATCAACTTCCTGGTGTGGATTATCATGACACCTTTAGTCATGTTGTTAAATTTACAACCTTACGATTAGTCATTGTTCTGGCCGTTTCGAATGGTTGGTCCATTCAACAACTTGAAGTTAATAACACTTCTTTTCCTGGTCACCTTGACAAAGATGTTTATATGAGCCAACCTCCAGGGTTTGTGGACACAGCCCATCCTACTTATGTTTACAAACTGATGAAGTCTATCTATGGACTCAAACAATCTCCACGTGCCTAGTTTCGCCGCCTTAGTGATTTTTTAATCAGTTTGGACTTCAATATCTCCAAGACGGATACTTTGTTGTTTATCCACTATCATCATGATGTTCTTTTATATCTCTTGGTGTATGTGGACGATGTTATTATTATTGGCAACTCTCCTTCCAAGATCATGGATCTCATCACTAATCATGGACGGGAATTTGCTCTGAAGGATCTTGACCATCTTCATCACTTCCTGGGATTGAGGTTTGCGATACTAAACTGGTCCTCTTCTAACTTAGCAACAATGTGTACGCAATCTCCTATCCCGCTCTCATATGAGTGACTCCAAGCCCGTGAAATCTCATGTTGCCTCATCTTCGTCACTCTCATGACATTTAGGCGAGCCTCTAGATGATGTTACTCTCTATTGCAGTATTGTTGGGGGCTTCCAGTATTTAACGCTTACACGGCCTGGTATAGCGTTTGCTGTCAATAAAGCTTGTCAATGTACGTGTCAGCCCACTAGTGACCATTGGGTATTTGTCAAGCGCATTCTCCGATATTTGAAACATACCCTTTCTTTTGGCCTACAGTTTCATTGTTCTTCGCCTCTTAGCTTGTCGGTGTTTTCTGATGTTGATTGGGCTAGTTGTCCTAATGATAGGAAATCGATTAGTGGTTTTGCTATATTTCTTGGCAACAATTTGATCTTGTGGAGCTCTGAGAAGCAACAAACTATTGCATGCTCTAGCACTAAAGCTAATTACAAGGCCATTGCATTTGCCACTGCTGAACTTATATGGTTAATCTTGCTTCTTGGGGAATTACAAGTTGCTCTACATGGGTCCCTTACTCTTTGGTGTGACAAGTGCTACCTATATTACAGCCAATCCTGTTTTTCATGCCCCGTACAAAACATGTTGAGATTGATTTTCATTTTGTTCGTCATATGGTTGCTCGCAGCCAGTTGGTAGTTAAAATCATTTCCACCAAAGATCAGTTGGCTAACATTTTTACAAAAGGCTTGTTCTCACCTTGTTTTGTGGCCATTCGTTCCAAGCTCAACCTCATAGATGGCGACTTGCGCTTGAGAGAAACTATTAGTGATATTCACCATCCCGTGTCATCCACGTCTCACTCATGTGATTATCCTCACCGATAATCACAAGATAGTCAATGGATTGTACAGTTACGGTTTCCTAATTCTCTGGAGACATTTTCTCCTTTATAAATCTATATATACAATGTAACGACATCAATGAAAGTGAGAGAGAATTGCTCTTATATGTTATCAGTGAGGGTCTCCATCTCATCAGCATCCTCCTTCTTGTGGGCGTAGTGGTCGATCTCAAGGTCGTCATATGCATTCTGCCTCTCCGGTTGATCGCTCTCCTGTGCCTCACTCCACACAGCCACCTCGTGTCATCTATCAGGTGTGCAACCGAATCGGTCATAACACTTTGCAGTGCCGTCAGCGCTTCAATAATGCCTTCCAACCACTAGACTCCAGTGCTGCCTATACTGTTTCTATCTCGCCACCGGTTGACAACAGTTGTTTTCCTGATTCTAGCACCTCCCGTCATGTCACAGCAGACTTGGCAATCTCTCCATTCATTCGGATTACTCTGGCTCAGATCAGTTAACAGTGAGCAATGGTGCAAGTTTGCATATTCATCATATTGGTTCATCTACTCTCTATTCTCATAATAAGCATTTTCGACTTGGTGAAATTCTTCATGTTACGTCTATTTCTCGCAACTCATTATCCGTCAATCAGTTTACATGTGATAATAATGTCTTTTTTAAATTTTACCCTGACTATTTTTATATTAAGGATCCCACCACGGGGAAAGTTCTCACTCACGGGCTGAGTAAGAGAGGACTTTATCAGCTCATGCTCCATTGTTCCCCAACCACAGATGTGTCTCCTACAGACCTTATTGGTGAACTGGCGTCTCTTAAACGGTGGCATTCTCGTATTGGTCATCCCTCCAACCGGATTGCTCGACAGATTATTTCCAAGGCCAAATTACCCGTTTCTTCTAATAAAGGTCTAGATGTGTGTGCTGCGTGCCAGTTTGGAAAAAGTCATAAGCTTCCATTTTCCAACTCACCATCTACATCGTATGCTCCATTAGATCATTTATTTTCGGATGTCTGGGGACCAACCCCTACCCGTTCAGTTGATGGACATAAATATTATGTGGTGTTTGTTGATGATTATTCTAAATTTAGTTGGATATTTCCATTTGCTTTTAAATCTAATGTATTTAATGTTCTTTTTACGTTTTCACGTCTTGTGGAAAATTATCTATCAAAGAGACACAGACAGATTGGGGAGGGGAATATCAAAAGTTGAGTCCTTATTTATCATAGTGTGGAATTGTTCACAGACTCTGTAACGCCTCGTCCCGCTACTGGCGTGTTATCTCTGAAATATCTCAAAACATCATAAAAGACAGTTATCAAGTGAATTTTTTTTCTTAAACGGGGTAACTACCTCCCTCTCAACAAACTATAAGTCCACAATACCAAGAAGCATAACCACCAACAACCGTAAGATAATCAAATATTGTTATACAGTCATCGAAACAAACATAAAGTGATGAATACACATGACTAAGGTTTTCTCAAAGTTTAAAATATAAACATGACACAAACGTTAATTACTACTACTCCTCCCCAGGCTCTTACTCAAGGGGCCCACCTTGCCCCTCCGCGATCGGGGTACCTGAAAGATAAGGGGTGAGCTAACCAACCCAGTGGAGGGATAAAACATGCCACACGTTAGCAAGATAGTTATATATTACGTGTATAAGGTGTAATAAATATCATAAGTGAATGGATATCCCCCTCCATGAATGCTCAACTGTACAATAAATCAATGGTCCCACTGACCAGTCCAACACCTCATCTCCATAACTCTCAGTGATCCTCTAACAGCTCCGGTCTCCCTACTAATACAGACGTGAGACCATCTAATATACAATGCCTCAACAACCGGAATGCAACGGGGAAACCCACATCTCCTATGGGGGTCTCGACCGCCAGAGCATAATGGGGAAGTCAATCTCAAAGGCAGGCATCTCAACCTCCGGAATGCAACTGGGAAACCCACATCTCCTATGAGGGTCTCGACCGCCAGAGCATAATGGGGAAGCCAATCTCAAAGGTAGGCATCTCAACCGCAGGAATGCAATGGGGAAACCCGCATCTCCTATAGAGGTCTCGACCGCATCCAACTCATCATACCATCACTAACATATTTACATGTGAACAATCACTCCAATGCACGCATACGAAGACATGATCATATATGATACAGTGGTACATTCCTATAGAATCAACTCAAAATCAGCAAGATAGTTCAACATGCTAATTAAAAGTATACAACGTTAATTAATCATGCATGTCTATACTCAACATGATTTCATTAACAACCAGTAAATAAGCATTGCAAATATCATCAGCAACTTCCAAACATTTTATTCAATTATTAGACTGTCCAATTAATATTCTCCAATAATGCATATTGTTAACGGGAGTGCACCCGAGTGGGCTCTCTGCCACATATTTGTCTCAACAGTTTTTCCTTTACTTAGTGGCTAAATATTTAGAGGGCCACACTCGGGTCATCCTGCATCCATAAGTAACAGTTAATTTTATGCAAGTGTATGCTAAAACAGTGACAGATCCCCTCAGAGTGTGTGGAGTCAAAAATCCAAGCGAGTAAGCGGCTTGACGGGCTGAAAGGATCTCAATCTGTTGAAACAAGGAAGAACAGATGAGTAATTTAAACAAAATGAGTTAAAATGAGGTAGGGGAGTAAACGGGGCCCAAAACAGGCCGAATTGGGCTAGATCTAAAACAGGCTCTGAAAACGGGCCGGGTCTGAAAACGGGCTCTGAAAACGGATTGGGTCTGAAAACTGGGCTGGGCTGATGAACTGGGCCCGCCAGACGTGGGCCAGATTAGGTCTGGGCCTGGTTGGGCCGAACCAGGTTTGGGCCTGGATGGGTCGGATTAGGTTTGGGCAAGTGGGCCGAGTGGACGGATCACCACTCAAGCCCAGAAATTGGGTTGACTCAGAAATTTTGACTGAGTCGACTCAACACTTGGCCGCGTGACTCAGTGGCTCAACTGAGTTGAAAAAAAGGGGAAAAATAAGGAAAATCTAGGAAAAGGAGAAAAACAGGGAAAACAGAGTAAAAGCATGGAAAACAATGGAAAAAGAAAAAGAAATTGGGGAAAACCACGAGAAATCCTAGAAAAGAAGGCAAAGAAAACCGAGAGAAGGGAAGAAGAGTGTTACCTGAAAGAAAACGCGAGAAGAGGGAAGTAATCCGGTGGCGGGGAGTGAAAAGCATCAAATCCGGACGGTGTCGGGCTCAAGGGTTGTTCGCCCAACTGTGAGAGTGAAGAGGAAAGAAGAAGAAGAAGAAGTCGAGAGTGAGAGAAAGAGAGGGAGGTCGGGAAGGGAGGAAGAGAGTGCTACCTAGAGAGAGAAGAAAAGGAAGAGATGGGGCGGCGACACTGTAGCTGGAATGCTACAGTGCTGTCGAAGGGGATTTTTAAAAGAGGGGTCTCTTTAGGCTTTAGGGTTTTGAAAACTTTTTTTTTTCTTTTTTTTTTTAATCTTTTTTCAAAAGAGTAAAAAAAAAGTATTGAAAAAGCAAAAAAAATTCTCGAGCGCTGAACGTTGAGCGAGAAAAAGTGTGACCTTTGAACAATTTTTTCATGATAAAAAAATATAATAATTATAAAATTTACCAAAATACTCTTCGAGCTCCCGAACTCGAAAACATACAAACTGAGTCCACCATGGCGACCACTCTCCACACTGCTACCATGCTCTCGAAAACAACTTCGAGATCCGAAAATCTCTCTGAAAATTACAAAAACTCGAAATGGTCCTTACAGACTCTCGTGTCCTTATACACATGAGCAGAATGGGTCCGCTGAACGCAAACATAGACATATTATGGAGACAGGTCTTACATTAATGGCCCATGCTAATGTCCCTGAGCCCTTTTGGCACCATGCTTTTGAGACAACAATCTACCTGATTAATTGGCTTCATACTCCTCTCTTGCAGAACCGCTCTCCTTTGGAGGTTCTGTTTGATCAACTACCTGATTATTCATTCTTTCGGATTTTTGGATGTGCATGTTATCCTTACATGCAACCTTATAACTCTCACAAGATGACTCCTTGCTCTGTGTTGTGTACTTTTTGGGTTACAGTCCTCGTCACCGCTGCTATAAGTGTTATAATCCAAACACTCAGAAGATTATTATTGCCCACCATGTCGTATTTGATGAAAGCAATTTCCCTTTGCAAGCTTCTCTTTGTCTTCTGTGCCTACACGCCACTTTGTGTCCACTCCAGTTCTACTACCTATTGGTGCTGTGCCTCTGACTACTATCTTCCGACCTCTCTTGCGCTCTCTCCCCCCCCCCCCCCCCCCCCCCCCCCCTCTCTTCTAATGCGTCTGGTGCCGTTCCGGTTACACCCTTGGATGTGTCCTCCCCAGTGCCTTCGCTGTCACCTGCTTCTGCTTCTATTCCACTCTCTACTAATGTTTCCTCTTTGCCGGAGCCATTGTGTGCCACTAGCTCTACCCCTTCTCAAGGAGTTTTACCTGCACATGTACGTGCTCCATCTTCCACTTATGCACATCCTATGTAGACACGTGGCAAGTCTGGAATTATTAAAAGCAAAGCCTTTGCTGCCTCTATTTGTGCTTCTTCTTCGAACAATATGGATATGGTCCTTACTTGTGTCTCATCTGCCGTGAAATTCCTTTTTTGGCGTGAGGCTATGAGTTCTTAATTAAATGCTCTACTCCAACAAGGTACTTGGCGTCTTGTTCCACCTCAACCCTCCATGAATGTTCTTGGCTGTAAATGGATCTTCACCATTAAACGGCATGCTGATGGGTCCGTCACTCGACATAAGGTGAGACTGGCCGCAAAAGGTTAAAATCAACTCCCTGGTGTGGATTATCATGACACCTTATGTCCTGTTGTTAAATTTTTAACCTTACGATTAATCATTTCGAATGGTTGGTCCCTTCGACAACTTGATGTTAATAACGCTTTTCTTCATGGTCACTTTGACGAAGATGCTTATATGAGCCAACCTTCAGGGTTTGTGGATACAACTCGTCCTACTTATGTTTGCAAACTGGTGAAGCCTATCTATGGACTCAAACAATCTCGTGTGCCTGGTTTCGTAGCCTTAGTGATTTCTTAATCAGCTTGGACTTCAATAGCTCCAAGACAGATACTTCGTTGTTTATCTACTGTCATCATGATGTTCTCTTATATCTCTTGGTGTATGTGGACGATATTCTTATTACTGGCAACTCTCCTTCTAAGATCACGGATCTCATCACTAATCTTGGACGAGAATTTGCTCTGAAGGATCTTGTCTATCTCCATCACTTCCTAGGGATTGAGGTTTGCGATACTAAAACGGGCATTCTTCTTACTCAGCAGCAATATGTACGCGATCTCCTATCCTGCTCTCGTATGAGTGACTCCAAGCCCGTGAAATCTCATGTTGCCTCATCTTCGTCACTCTCATGACATTCAGGCGAGCCTTTAGATGATGTTACTCTCTATCGCAATATTGTTGGGGGCTTACAGTATTTAACGCTTACACGGCCTGACATAACGTTTGCTGTCAGTAAAGCTTGTCAGTTTATGCATCAACCCATTAGTGACCATTGGGCATTTGTCAAGCGCATTCTCCGATATTTGAAACATACCCTCTCCTTTGGCCTACAGTTTCATTGTTCTTCGCCTCTTAGCTTGTTGGCGTTTTCGAATGCTGATTTGGCTGGTTGTCCTGGTGATAGGAAATTGACTAGTGGTTTTGCTATCTTTCTTGGCAACAATTTGATCTTGTGGAGCTCTAAGAAGCAACAAACTATTGTACGCTCTAGCACTGAATCTGAGTACAGGGCCATTGCATCTGCTGCTGCTGAACTTACATGGTTAATCTCGTTTCTTGAGGAATTACAGGTTGCTCTACATGGGTCCCCCAGTCTCTTGTGTGACAACATTGGTGCTACCTATCTTACAGCCAATCCTGTTTTTCATGCCCGTACAAAACATGTTGAGATTGATTTTCATTTTGTAAGTGATATGGTTGCTCGCCGCCAGTTGGTAGTTAAAATCATTTCCACCAAAGATCAGTTGGCTAACGTTTTTACCAAAGGCTTGTCCTCACCTCGTTTTGTGGCCATTCGTTCCAAGCTCAACCTCGTGGATGGCGTGTTGCGCTTGAGAAGGACTATTAGTGATATTCACCATCCCGTGTCATCCGCGTCTCACTCCCGTGATTATCCTCACCAATAATCATGGGATAGTCAATAGATTGTACAGTTATGATTTTCTGATTCTCTAAAGACATTTTCTCTTTTGTAAATCTATATATAAAATGTAGGGTAGACAGACACGGGATTTTTCTTTCAGCAGACACGAGTTTTCAAATTTTTACTAGAAATTACCATTTTGCCCTTCTGCTTTTGCACCGTTCGGACGTGAGTCAAGAACATTTTTCCTTTGTTCAGACCATCGGATCGTTCGAACCATTATTCATGCCTAAATTCCATTCGTCCGGACGATCTATGTTGCAGATGCTACAATAATACATAGTGTGTTTTGAATAATAAAATTTCATTTAAAACTTTAAAATTATTTTTTAAGCACTGTGTATTTCCAAAATTTCTTAAATTGAATATCCGGACTAATTACGATAACCTGATAAAAATACTTTAAGACTTAAAAGTCTTTTGACACTCCTAAATGCTTAAAATACGGTATTTTACAAATAACGGTATCCTTCGGCTGTGCCGAAAACACACTTCTGGAAATCCAGACGACAAACCGTAAAAACCATTGACCTCCAAATTCAAAACTGAACAAATATGTGAAATTTGAAACTTAGATCTTTCAAATGATTGTTTACCAAAAATAGGTGACCTTTTCGCATCCCAAATCCAGTCCCTTCTTAAAAAAAAAATCCAATTAAACAATCATTTGAAAAATCTAAGTTTTTAAATTTCACATATTTTTTCAGTTTTGAATTTGGAGTTCAATAGTTTTTACGGTTGGCCGTTTGGATTTCTGAAAGTGTATTTTCGGCACAGCTGAGGGATACTCTTATTTGTAAAACACTGTGTTTTAAACATTTAGGATTATTAAAAGGCCTTGAAATCTTAAAGTATTTTTATCAGGTTATCGTAATTAGTCTGAATATTCAATTTGAGAAATTTTGAAAATACATAGTGGTTAAAAAATAATCTTAAAATTTTAAAGGAAATTTTATTATTCAAAACTATAGGAATTATATAGTTTTTTTTTAACTAATGCATATTACATTATAGCATATCTGGACGAATGGAATTTAAACATGAATAATAATCCGAACTATCTGATGATCCGAACAAAGAAAAAGTGCTCTTAACTCGAGTCCAGACAATACAGAAGAGCAAAATGGCAATTTCTATTAAAATTTAGAAACTCCTGTCTGCTCTAGTGCCTAAATAATTATTCAAAATGTAAAGACATCAAAATGAAACCGAGAGAAATTTACTCTTATAATCGTTACTTCTTAGAGTGACTAAATGTTAAAATAAGACGGGTACTTACCTTTACTATTTTAAGTCAACAATCGTTTCTGTACACCTTTACTCTTTTAAGTCAACAATCGTTTCTGTATAGCATATTAGTAATCTCGAAGTCGTTTTGTTGATCCCAAATTTTTGCAGGAATGTGGCTTGGGTAAGCAAGGGATATCTGGTCATTTCCATTGTTAAGCTATTTCTTGATGAAAATTAAAAGCGCAACTTGAGGAAGGTTGACGTTGTTTGTTCTCTTTACTTTCCAAGTGGTGCTCTTTGTAGGGAGATAAAATTATGTCTGGTACATTGGGATTGTCCGTCTCCATTTCAATGGAGCAATTCAATCCGCTGAGAGCTGCAATTAAAGGAGAGTGGAAAAGTGTAATAAACGAGTTGAAGAGGAAGCCACACTTAGCAGAAGCCGCCCCGACAACCATTACCGGCGACACCCTATTACACATTGCTGTAAGAGGGGAAGAAGCGGATGTCGTCAGCGAGCTTCTTGAGCTGTTACCGGAGAGGGTCCGGATAGCGGCAAATGCAAGAGGTAACACGTCGGTCCATGAGGCTGCCAGGACAGGGAATGTGGAGATGGCAAAGTTGATATTGGAGAGGGATGAGAGTTTGGTAGAGAGGCGGAACCACAATGGAGAGACGCCACTATTTTGGGCTGCCATGTATGGACGCAAGGAGATGCACCGCTTTCTTTCTGGCCGTGGAATGATTGGGACGAGGAGGAATGACGGCGCCACTATTCTTCATGTCGCCATTGTGGCTGAATTTTATGGTATGGTTATTTTTCAGTTTTTGTTTTCTAATTTACATCATTATCTAAGATCACTTTGACTTTTGTTTTTAATTTTCTCTTAGTCACCTGAGATTTAAAAAGAAAATAGTTTACTGACGAGTACCGCAACCAGGGCTTCAAATGTGTAATCAGTTTATAGAAAGAATACACAATTTTTTTTTAAAGAAAATATCAATAAATATAAGTAAAATAAATTACTATATAATAATGATAAGCAGTAATGTTAAGACAACAAAATACAAATTTATTGCCCTAACAACGAACCAATTCAAAGGGCTATCTCATTCCTCACAAATTGAAAAAAGAAACTGACTTTATTTAAAAATTATTCATTGTACTTCGATTAAAAAAACTAATGCGAACTTTTAATAATCATCTTTAAATGAGTAAAAAGTTGTTAATTTTATATTTTTAATTTAACCAATAATTTAATTTAAAGATTGTAATTAAAATTTTATATAATTTATTAGGAACTAGGTTTTTTATTTTGCTAGCGTCGTCTTTCCAGACTCTCGATAATTTTTCTAGTCGTCGATCAAACCAATGGCGCCACATTTTATGGGTCACAGGAAGGGTTTTGATTTTTACACTTGGTATTGGGTGGATGTTTAAGAATTTCAAGCAATCGGATGAATTAAACAGGTAGAATGCGTGAGGCAAATTATGATTATAATTATGAAAATGGATCGGGTGATGTTATATCATAATTTTTTTTTAACTACTGCTACTGCCGCATTCAATGTCAACCTCATGCGGATGCGGGTAATTTCATTTCTCTCGTTTCTTCTTATGATTCCGCTTCCAATCAAAGATCTCTCACGTCCTCTTATAGGTGATCCCTTGTCCTGCATCTCTCTCGCATCTGGTATCTATTTCGCCTCCCCCAACCCTAATCTACCACATGCTGTTATAAGTTTCAAATGGCCATCAGCATAATAAATAAAGAAAATAAAGAATTTAGTACGAAGATCATCTTAATTATTTGGGATTTCTTAAAATCTAACTCGTCCCGAGTTAATATATATTTTATTTATTTGGGATCCACTTTAATAGTTTTTTTCTCTGGAATTGATCCTATAAAAAATCATACTCACGGTTAGGGCTGAAATTATGTCGGGTCTGGTTAGATTTCTTAAAACCCAACCTGTCCTGAGTCAATCCATATGGAACCCGGCCCGACTCGACTCGACTCGACTCTACCTACTGACCCGAAATTATCGATCCGAATTCTAACAAGACCTGTATTCTGAACCCATTTTAGCTGTGTTGGGTCGGGTCTAGTCGGGTTAACTTGTAAATTCCTCAACCCGACCCGTCCTGAATTGGATGAGGGTTTTTGTTTTCTCAACTCGACCTGACCAGCTGTCTCGACTCACATGTCTCGACCCGTATGATTACCTCTACTCTCAGTTACTCTATAATTTATTTATTTTATTCCTTCCTTCCATGTTTTCAAAGGTCGTCCTTTCCCTTTAAGAGCTGATATCATATTCTAAATAATTGAAAAATATATAAAAAAATTTAAAATGGAAAATCAATACGAGAAAACACTTGATATAAAATTTATGTTCCCTACCATCTCATACTGATATGTATCTTCTATTACATTCATTATGTTTTTTTTCAAAAAAACCTAAATTTAATGCAAATGTTAGATATTAGAAAAATCATATAAACACACTAGAAATTATATCAAGCCAATTGAGGTCCTTCATTTCATTCTATAAATATTTGATTAACATTTCTTTAATTGTTTTTACAAGAAACCCCTATGGAAATTATTTTAGAAAAGTAGGATTTCACGCATGGAAATGGAAAATAAATTTGACTTAGTTTCATTTTGTTTTCTTTTGAAATAATTAAATACGATTATTACAGCTCTAAGGCTTACTATGTTATAATTATGGAAGGTGTAAAACTTTATAAATATAATTTTGAAGGTGGGTATTGATTAATACTGATTTTTGAGTCTCTTAAAATAAAATAAAAATAAAAATTTTGGGTTTGTATTTCTGTTGATCCAACATCGAATGCGGTAGCAGTTAGAAAATCCAGGCATATAAAGGGTAAAAGTGGAAACAATTTGAAACGAATGTATATAAAAAAAATTGGGGGTGTATATAACATCACCGAAATGGAACCCCTTGAAAAGTGAAAACTCGGCAATGAAAATAGCTATCTATTAGTTACTATTTTTAAGTCATTTTAATTCATATTTAGGGTTTTTATTATCTATTAAAAATTAAAAATCATAGTTTCTGTTGGCCTTGTGAAGTAACAGAAATCTGTTACCATTGTCCTTCCGGAGTAGAACCGAGCGCTCGTAATAATTAATACTAAATTGAGAGAATTATGTAACCTAAGTAGCTGGAAAAGATATTTTTCATCAATATATAATGTCAGTCATTAACTTTTATCAGTTATAGTTACTTAAAAATTAAAATTTAGAATAAAGAATATTTTTATTTAAGAATTAATTTTATTGAAGATTTAAAATCCACAACAAAATGAATATTAATTTATTGTATTTTTAAATAAATTAAAGGACCAATAGTTTTATTTTATTTTATTTTAATAAATCATAATTTATAAATGGTGACATGTTAAGAGTCAAAAATTTAATTTCTGTGACTTTATAAGTCACCCCAACAAATTTCTATAGAGCCTGCTGCCCCCTAATAATTCGTGGAAGTGGAGAATTCACGTGCTAGAGGAGATGACTAAGACAACAAATTGACAAACAGCTGTATCAAATCCATGCCACCCATTCTACCGATTCAATGCATCCGATGGCACGAAACAGCTGTATTTTGATCCAACTTTGCTGTGTTGGTTGGTTCTAGTGGCTGTATTTTGGGATGCATTGTGAATGAGGGGTGCAGTGAACTGAAGCCGAACCAACCCACCTCCCTCAACTTATGATGCATTCATTGGTGCGGGACATGATCTATCACATTTTCCAAACATCGAGCTTCACTTTTGAACGAGTTAAAGAAAAATAGTTGATACAGTGACTATTGGCCTGCCCATCGGGTCGGCCCCATAACGGGCCACGATCGCCGACGCACGGGCCATCGTGTTCGCGTTCCCGTGAGCTGGAGCTGGATTTTCTTGGGTTTTAGCACTTTTGGGGCAGTCAGTGCACACAGTCGGTCCGCATTTACTTTTTATTTTATTTTTTCATTGTTTCAAGATTGACAATTGTCAAAAATTATTATTTTTATATAAAAAACACTATATACAAACCTGTCATACTCTATAAAGTCAATTAGAAAGTCGATCTTTGTTTTTTCATATTTTTTTCTCAATTTCATTTATTTAAATTTTGATCTAAAATCATGTAAAATGATCTAGCCTCTCCTTAGAATCTGGAAACTTTGACAAATTATATTAGGTGATGGATCTTATTAGGTGGTAAAAGAAATGACATATGAATACAACGCCATCTAAACTATTAAATTATATAATATGAAATTAATTGATTTTTTTTATTTTTAATTTAAAAAAATATTAGAAAAATATTTTTATTTACTACTATCAAAACAATAATGAATATACAATAAAAAATATAAAAAATTTAAATAATAATCATCATCATCTTAAACTATGATTTTATGTATTTGGAGTCGGCTAATATCTAAGTTTAAAATATAAAGTAATAATTTAAATTTACTATAAAGTGAACTGTATGTAAAGGCATTGTGCTTGGACATTGAGCATTTCTTACTTTTCCATATTACTTTGATAGCATGAATTTAAATATAGATATATTTATCAAATAACAAAAAAAATTTGGACCCATTAATCATTGATAAAAATATAATAAAATAAAATTTAGCATTTATATTTATTCATTTGGTCTTAAAATACTTAAACCGATGGTAAAGGAAAAATCAATAATGCCTTAAATTACTCTGTTAAATAGAATCACTAAAATATTTTTATACTTGAGTTTTTCAATTTGTCATCAGCATAGATCTATTTCAACAACGTACTTTTAGTATCACTTGCGAATTTACAAAATTTTATTATAATAGACTATTCTTTCGCTTTTGAGGTAAAGTGTCACTAAAAACAATAGAAGAAAATGGAAAGTGATCTAAAATGCATTTTTCACTACTTCTTGGACGATTATTTTTCATTTGTAAAATTTATTTTATAATGATATGCTAATTATTATATTTTAATGTATCATATTTCTTAACTTTTGTAGTCACAGATTTGGAGATCTCCACTTTACATTGTTCCAAGTACCCATACATATAAATTTATCATTGTAGTGATCTTTCACATTTGTATGCTGAAATTTTGTTTATAAATAGTCAATATTTTCGAAAGTATTCAGGCCACTTTCTACCAATCTTCTAAAACAACATCTAACACCAAATTATACTAAATAAAATTTTAAAGTTGACAATAATTGAAGTAAAAAAAAATTGTTTGATCAATTCTTTTAATCATGTTTTATGAATTTATGGTCCATATGATTTACATAGAATGCATGTGGCGACAAGCTTTTTTTTTTTGCTAATAACAATAACTTTAGTTTCTATGGAAGGAATTTTTTTGACAAAAAATTGGATGCTATCAATCATTGGAAATAGGAAACAGTTGCATCCAACATAGGTGAAAATTTCACTTATTTAGCCAAAATTTTGGTTTAGCACAGGAAATATCTCTAAAATTTTCGAGAGAGATCTTATTTTTATTTTCGATTGTTTAAAACCATAATTTCCTATCAAAATTTGAAATTTAGACAATTTTTTTTTTGTCATGCAGCAAAGTCAAATCAAGTTAGCTTCTATACTAATACAACTTCTTAAATAAATAGATTGAAATAGATGTAACCCTATGTTAAATGATTAATTTATGCTAAAATGTAAAAATGTAATATTTAGTGTATTGATTTTGGTAGTATGCAATTTAAATAAAATCTTTTAATAAGCTAACTATGTGAATTGTAATTGTACATGTATTTGGCTGAAGCTTAAATACGTTATATATGTCATTTAATAAAAATACTACTGGATAAACTTGTTACGCATGTGTGTCTTATTTTATTTGAATTATATTTTACGTGATTATGTAAATATTTTGTAATCAAGAAATAAATTTATTATTATGACTGAAATTTTATGAAAAATATGGTAATTTAAATTAAATTAATTATTATTTATAATCTAGATTTCACATTTTATATATTTTGAGATGTATTAAATTCTACAGCTAGATCACCTGCGCCTTCTCCCACCCCACCTGTTTGACCATCTTCCTTTCAATAGCTGTGATCCTCACCCAGTTCTACAATTCGACCAATCTCAGCTTATTGCCCATTCTTCCCTCCAAATTCTTTTTCTCCTATTACTGATAGCAGTGCTACAGTAGCCTCCAAGGTAGTGTTAAGAAATCTCCTTGGTCCACAATCTTCTAACGTAACTTAAGGTAGTGTTACAAACTGTTTTTAGACGACTCCAGCAATTTGGAGATATATTCGGTGTCAACCAAACGTGCTCCAATATGAAAGGAAAGCTAACATATAGATCGTATGGAGAAAAATAGTTTTGGAGAACTAGCCTTTGCTTGATTGAGTTAACAATCCAATTAAACTAAGTAAAGAAAACAAAATACAGATTTTTTTCAATTCAATCAAAATTACAGACATTGGCCTCAAAACGGAGATCAACTTACTTGGTACTTAACCCTTCCCACACTTGGGAACTTGACGTCTCACTGGACTTGCTAGAACTGCACACCAAATTTGATGACCCAAGTGACCACTAATGGTCTAAAAATATAGAGTTGGGAGTGGTAACTTAACTCTAGATGAACCAACCATATACTAACCCTAGCCAAATGTGAACACAAAAGGGAAACTGAGAGTGGGTATGCAAGCCCATCTTGGACTCTATCCTTGCTTACACTAACTCAAGAAATGGGAATTAAGAAAATAAAAATCCATCTAATCAAAGAATTATAACTAAGACTCAAATCTATCTTAAACACATCAAGCTTGTCTGCCAAACTTCATCAAAGTCGTTGGAAGTGTTGGATTATAGGGCCCAACAATCCAGCGTTGGTGTGGGAGGACCCCCATTAGTGTTAGCTTTTGGCCTATGAGGAACTATCCGCCCTAGTGGACTGACTGCCACAACTTCACAAAAAGGGCCACTTGTGCTGCAATAAAGAGTGGGTTTAAAAGTCCCACATTGCTTAGGAGGTGAAAGGCTTGGGTGCTTATATGATGGGTCGCTTCCCTCATCTAGTGTAACGCATTTTGAAATCCGTGATCACACATTGTGGTGTGCCCAAAAGATCTTGCAATGGTGAGGGGACCTGGATTGGTTGACAAAGCGGACAATATCACACATGTGTTGTGTGAGGGGGGCCCACTATCCTAACAATCGGTATCAAAGTGGGTTCGAGGTTCGGTAACGTAACGTGGTTGCTGAGGGGGGATTGTTGGGTTATGGGACCCAGCAATCCAGCGCTAGTGTGGGAGGACCCCCGTCAGTGTTACTCTTAGGCCCACAGGGACTAACTGCCCTATTAGACTGACCCCTACAACCTGAGAAAAAAGGACCACTTATGCCGCAGTACTGAGTGGGTGACAAAGTCTCAGGTTGCATAGGAGGTATAAGGCTTGGGTACATATAAGAGGGGTCGTTTCCCTCATCTAGTGTGATGCTTTTTGAAAATCGTAAGCCCACACTACGGTATGCCCAAAAGACCTTGTGGGGGTGAGGGGACTTGGATTAGTCGACAAAGCGGATAATATCACACGTGTCGGGCGTGAGGGGGGGTCACGATCCTAACAGGAAGAAGAATGAAAGAAGTCACGTGACAATGGAGAGATGGATCTAGCCAATGAGGAAACAACATGTAGAATGATGAGTTATTTGGCCCAATCGGAATCTTACAAGTTCACATGCCCAAGATGAGTAACCTAGGACAATTAAGAGTCCACAATCCTTAAGCAAAAGAAGTCGACGTCACACCTTAGAGTTGCACATGTTTAAGGAGAGTGAAAACAGGAGAGAAGTTGGCCATGGTCAGGATTCAGTATCTCTTGACACCTGTTTATAAAAGAAGTCATCGGGCTATGTAAATCAAAATCACTTAAACTTTGGCTTGTTGGGAAGGCTATTGAACAACCTTTCAAACAAAACTTGTAACGACCCGTCCCGCTACAAATACATCAAGCTGGTACGAAGTCCCAAAACCGATCTGATACTAATTCAGGGGTATATATTTTTTTCTCAAAATAAAGGGAAGTACCACTCCCACAACCCACACTCAAATCAATAGTCGATAGTACCAATAAAGTATTAATCATAATTGGAAACAATAACATCATTCCATTATTACATTTATCCAACTTAATAAAATGTACGCATATCTCAAATACATTAACAGGTCCTCAAATACAAAATGAAATCATGACAGGTACAAAGCTGCGACTTTACGCCCAATGTCATCCCGCCGACCCTTCCTCTATGAAGTACCTGTGAGGCAAGGGGTGAGCTCTATATGTCCAGTGAGGGTAACACACGCATCATGTATCATCAAGCATACACTGTATATGATCATATAAACACATCAATATCTATGATGTCTACATGCATGACTATGCAAGCGAGTGCCCTGCCCCTAACACAGAAGCCCACATCTGTCGGGCCTCTAGTACATCCTCTAACCAACTCAATACAACTCTATGGCAACTCTCTCATAATGATGTCACCACGCGATCAATCAATAATGACATCAAAAATCAATTCATATATGCCTCTGCGGGCATCAGATACGAATACACGTGGATGGGGACCCGCCACATAATGGTATCAACAGTTCCCTTGCCGAGTGACTCATACTACCGGAGACCCCATTCGCTGCATTCTGTACCCGCACAACTGATAGAGTAGTAATATGCATAGATGTATGCTAAAAGTGGTGATAAGTTCCTTCACCTGTGTGCATCAAAATCCAAAGTGAGAAAGACGATACGCTGGGTTGAAAGGAGCTCAATCCGTTGAAAAAGAGCAAGGGAATAAGCAATCGGGTAAAAAGGGTCAAACAAAACCTGGAGTGCAAACGGGCCCGATGGGCCCGAAACTGGGAAACTGGGCTGGGCCGAACAGAACTAGGCTGGAGGGAAACTGGGCCAGGCCGAATAGATCTGGGCCGGACCCGATCTGGGCCGAACTGGGCCGAGCCTGAAATCGGGCTAGGCCTGACTGGCCGAGTTGGGTCTGGGCCGAACCTGATTGGGCTTACTCTGCCCGAAACTGAACTCGGCTGAGTCAACTCACCGACTCAGCTGACTCGACTCGATAATCCACCTGGGAAACCTAGGAAAAAAGGGGAAAAAAGAGGAAAATGAAGGAAAAGAAAGGAAAAATAGGGAAAGAGGAGGGAGAAGGGGAAATGGAGAAGGAGAAGAAAAGGGGTACCTGGGCTTAGCTGGATCAATGTCGGACGGCAGTGAGGAGCAACTCCAAACAACGAGAAGGGACGAGTCAAGGTGGAGCAGCGACGGGAGCTCAAGGCAGCTCGAACGAAGAAGAGATAGGAAATAGGAGAGATGGGCGGAGGAGAAGAGGCAGTCAAGGATGGGGAGGGGCGGATGACATTAGGGTTAGACTAGGGGAAATTAGGGTTTCAAGAAGAGATAAGAAGGAGAAAGAGAGAAGAGGCAGTAGATGGCGTGCGGCACTGTAGCATATGCGGCTACAGTGCTGCCGCCGGGGGAGGAGGTTATGAAGGTTAGGGTTTTGGGGTTATAATACTCTTTTTTTTTTTTTTAAACTTCAAAACGAGGAGAAAAATAAAAATGCAAATTAAAATCTTAGATTTTCAAAAATAATTTAAAACTAATTACAAGTATTAAATGTCGAACATCGGGGGAGAAAACGTGTGCTTTTCAAACTTTTTGATATGACAAAAATTTCAATAATTCAAATTACCAAAATGCCCTTCGAGTCGCCAAAATCGAAATTGGACAAACCGAAATCCACTGCGGGGCCCACTGCTACTAAGACCTTAGAATCTCGAAATATCGAGTCAGGTTGTTACAAAACTAATTTCATCAAATTCGATATCATTTGATTTCTCATTTGTGCCTACAAGTTGTTGTTCATTTTCTGTCAATTAGAGAATTTAGCAAAATTGGCTAAATTTTTTCTAACTTGAGTCTCATACTTGTTTCATTCAAATTCCCTCTTTACATTAGGGTTTTGGCTGTGCAATACTGCTCTAAGTGGGGTCCATTAAACACTTGAGCAGGCCCAAGCATAGGCTCCCTGTTCCCATGTTCCCATCCATTCGCTCAGTTCCGCTATATAGCCTGCTAGTCCCTTCGCTATCGCACACTACATCTCGTTTCGTTCTAGAGCGTGTGGTGAGTAGGAAATTCAATACATTTTGAAGCGAACCAACTTGTGAGCGGAGGGACGGAGGAGATGTCTTGTTGCCTACTTAGAGTATGGGTAGTGGGTAGATTCTAATAAAATAATAGTTTGCTTGAAAAATCGAAGAAAAGAAGTCGAGAAGTGCTGAACCATGTCTCGAGAACCAAAAGTACTTCTCACCGACAACTAGGGTTCCGTTTGGCTGAGAGGTAATTGCAGGACAGGCGTTACCCTTTAATATGAGTTACCTTTATACAGGTATCTCCTTTATCTTATTTGCTAATTATAGTGGAAAAGTTAGAATTTACCCTAAGGGAAACAAATCTTGTTTGGGAATTATAAACGAGGGAAACTTTATCAATTTTATGAAAATCAATGACTTTTAGTGAATTCATAAACTATAAAAAATAAAATCAATATTTTATAAAACATAATTAGTAAATAATATCTTCAAATGAAAACTATGAATACATCTTATAATGATATTATACAATTTTATATGAATTACTTCACATAATTATGAATTCAAATAAAGTTCTTGCACTTGCATTCTAACCGTAAGAGTGAGATGAAGAAAAAATAGTTTTCTATATTTAATTTTTTAAATCCTAATATATGAATTAAAACTGGAAAAATATCTTTTCATAAAAAATCATAATTTGCTCAATGGTGACGTAAGATACATAATATAATAAGCTATTATAATTGGCTATAAAAGAATTTAAATTAATAAGTCTTATCTAAGACAAAATTAATATTAAGAACCCATAATTACAATTCAAATTGAACTATATTTTAAAAAATAAACAACATTTCCAAAAAAAAGTTGATATTTGTGAAATATGAATATCTTCATTTAAATTTATATAAAAAACTAAAATAAAATAGAAAAAAATTAACTTTAGCGCCCCACTACCAGCAGTTCTCTGGAGTTCAAATAAAGATAGGAAAATGGTGGAACCCATCTAGTTTGTGATCAGATGATGTTGTTTGATTGAAGCAGATTTGGCAATAGAGATGATGAAAAACAATCCAGAGCTGGCATTTGCTAGAGACGAGAATGGAATGACAGGTCTTCATCTCCTCAGCCTGTCTCCTTCCTCTTTCAAGAGCAGGACCATTTATTCCCGTCGCTACGTGGGGTCAACACCTTTCCTAAGCTTGGAAACTATGGCTATCGTCTCTTACGCTTGTGAGTAAAATTTCTTGTCCCACCCTTTTTCTCTTGGAAAAATGCTTGATGCATATTGGATATGCATTTAATATATTATGATAGTGATGTGTCTTCATATTATCATGAGTTTATAAAGTGAGGTATTCATATATATTATCTTTTAATTGCAAATTTAAATTGATCTTGTTAATTTTATTAAATTACAAATCAATGATCGTATAAATAAATATTAATATTAATAGCATCAATTTTATTTCTGCAACTTCAAAAGAATAATTTTATAAAAATTCAAAATCCAAGATGTTAATGAAAATAATGGACAGTCTCACTAAAACTCCTACAAGATTAGGACATAGTATAGACCTCTATGCATGATTATGATAGATAAATAACTCAAATATTAAATTACATTATATGACTGATATAAATTGTTGATTAATATAAACCAAGAAAATAAATATATTATTATGACAGATAAACAACTTAAATACATGATTAAGATAGATAAACGATTAAAATTAATTAGTAATGAAGACATATATATATATATATATATATATATATATATATATATATATATATATATATATATATATATATGACCAATGTTAACAGAACTGGACCGTCTCCGAAGAAGTTCAGGTAAATGAGGTTCAACTGGGTTCAACCATGGTTAAACTCGATTAAACTCGTGCCATGTATATTATATTATAAATAATATTAAAGTATTAACTAATGGATACATGATGTATAAAACTCTAAATTCACTAGATTAATAATTTTATATAGATTATTCAAGATGCTTTTCATAAAAAATAATAAAAATCTATTCATAACTTCAAAATTAATTATTACAATTTTAAATAATAATAAAAAATTGAGTCATGAGACCTTTTTACTCACTTGACTCAAAGTCTTTATTTTCATTAAACTAAAAATAAATTTAAAAAAAAAATGCAACTGTCTTAAATGGTTTTTAAAAATTATTCATATAATAATAAATAAATATTAACCTCTACATTTTCAAAAACAAATGGGAGAATCAATGAGACTATAAGAGATGGTGATGTGCAAACTGTAAAGACTAAAGAGCACTAAATGAGAAGTAAGGAAGTAGGCAGGAAAAGGAAGAAAGGCAAGGGCTCTCAAGAGAACACTCACGACTGACATTCCCAATGAAAATGATAATTATTGGTAAGGGCTATAAAAAGGGGTTGGTATGGATGAAAAATTTACACTTTTATCTGCCATATGGGTTGGGAAATATGGACTGGCCTTTTAGGGCTGGGCAATGGCCCGTTGGGGTATATAAATTTAAATTATTATTTAAAGTTTTTTAAAAAAGTATATAAATTTAAATTATTATTTAAAGATTTTTAAAAAATTGGTAATTTTTTTTTCAGTGAACTGCGGTTCATGAGTTTAAATCGAGGTTTAATAAGATTTTGTACGGTGTAACATATTAAGAGGTTTTTTCAGTGAACCGAACCGTAGGGATCAAATTGATTATGACAGATGAATAGTTTAAGTACTATTATCAGTGAGTAGTTACAAAATCATTATGATACTATATCATAAATGTTTAATGTCAATAAGATGATGATATAAAAAAAAAAAAATCAAACTTGAAATTTATCTAATTTTCGATTTCAAATCATAGAGTATCTTCAGAATGTGCATAAAACTATATGGTTCTTTTAAATATTTGTATAAATTTAAAATTATTTTATTATGATTAAACCTATAAATAATTTAAATAGGTTTTGGTTTGAGGTGAATATAATCAACTCATTTATCTAACCTTTTAACCTAAACTCTACTCGTTCGTTAATGGGTATTGTCATACCCTGCTCCAGAGTGGGTCTATAGTGTGGAGCGTGCTTATGGGGAAAAGTCCCACATTGCTATTTGCGTTGGAAATTCTCTGATATATAAATGGTATCATTCTTCTTTTTAGCATGAGGCCTTTTAAAAGTAACAGTAGGTTGGCTCGCCAATTAAAAGAGATGCGGCCGTGTGTGAGGCCCAAATCAGACAATATCATACTAGCGGGATGGATCATTATAGGTCAAACCTATTTTAATCCATACCTATATTGAAAATTGGTCTAGCTATCCTTAAACACTTATCTTTGTATTAAATGGGTCAACCCATTTACTCATATCCACTCCATGTCATTTACTCACTTGAAACTTTTTTAAAGTACCATTTTCAATCTAAATTATCAAATATTAAAAAATTATTTAAAAATTTCCTCGATATTATCAAAACATTTTCATCTAAACAAAATATCTTTAAATAAAATAAATGTATAACTCAATCTAAATTGTTGCTTGTTTGATTATGACAACAAGGATCAACCTGGGTCTCGTCTATTAATTAGTGAATTCGGGCTAATTTAACCTTTTTAATAATTAGGTTATGAATATGAGACCTATACTCTAAATAGAATAATTTTGTGTTGGGCCAATTGTCGTAGATCTACTTATAACAAATGTTTACTCTATTTATCTTTCAAGTTTCAACAACGGATCAGATCATATGACGCTTTATTCAATAATTATTTTTATATTCAAAGATTTATATAGGCTAATGCTTTTCTCTTTGTATGCCTTCAGGATAAATTTCAAATAATTTCTAGCTTAAAAAATAATTATATTCTAATGTTTTATCTCTATATTATCCTTAAATGGTGTCAAATTATTTGGTTATTTTTTTCACTTTTTTTTTTTCTAAATTGAAAGTGCATCCATCCTGACTAGTTTGCTCTCAAAATGTCTCTAAAAGGTGATATAGCCTATATGGTGATTTTTTAAAATTCTCATTTAAAATTTTTGATTTTATGAATGTGATCAATTTTCGTCTCTAATTGTCTCCAAAAAGTGGCTCATATTCAACTTTGGTTTATAATGATATCCATTCTCTTATGGACAAACTTTTTTGTTAAAATCATGGTATTATTAGTAAATTTAGTAATTTATAATTTTAATTAAAATTTTAAATTTGGGGATTAGATAATTTGAAAATTTTAATTAAATTTATATAAGTGTTTGAATTTTTTGTTGAAATAGGCCAAAATAGCGTTGGAAGGAGAAACGGACATCGAAAGTGATGTTTTAGATTTTTTTTTTTTTACTTCCTTTTTCCACACTTAGAGCACCTAGAGGGTAACACAATGGGGAATGGCCATTTTGGGTTGAGTGTGACTTGAAGAACCCAGTACCTCCCACATCTTAGGTAAGCTTCTGCTTGCAAGCCGACCCTCATGGGTTGCAATTGATTTTAATTTATAGGATTATATTAGAGTTCTTCGATTCCACTCCTCCTTGATTAACCCATCCAAGCTTTTGGGTGATTTTATCTTCTTCAAAATTATTCTCTCCTCTAATGTGGAGTGAGATACCCATGTTATTCAAAAAATAAAAAATAAATTAGTACATCACATTAAACATTTCAAGTTATTCAGTCTAAAACATATAAAATGAATTCAATAACCAAATTTCATTTTGATTATTTATTTATTTACCTTGAACAAATAAATACAAATATATAATGAGATGAAATTCTTTTTAGACTCAACACATTATGTGGTACATTGTCTTCTTTTAATAAAAAGAAAAAATCGCATCTACCATCTCATGCCATATAGTTGTAATTTGAAAACTAAGCCCTAATTACCTATGACTCAAAAATGTTGACCTATACCTATAGCCGCTCATAATTTTCATAATTTTATGAAATAAATATTCAAAAAGTCACTATGCTAGATAGAGACCAAGAATGGTTACTCGTAGAGCAAAGGATTTTTTCCCCTTTTTCTACCATTTCTATTTCTTACTTTCCTAATGTGCTATAATTTTATTAGAGATATAGAGGATATTATTAAGGGGTTGATGTACATATTTCATGCGGACATCGAATCCGACAAACTCGACAATGATTTAAAATCCAATTAGACAAAATCAAAGAATTGACTCTCTAAATCCATGATCGGGAAAGAAAGGGCTCCACCTTCGAGTGCCATGTCAGCAGCCACGTCACCATCTCAGTGGGTTCCATTGAACACCAACTCAACAATCAAAACAAGTCTTGTTGTCTTGAGGAAGCAAAAGCAGAAAGAACTGATTTGGGCAAATGAGTCAAGACGGTGCTGCTGATTTTGGAAACCCAACAAATCAAAAAAGAGACGATCCTGATTCCGCGAAAGGAAGGAGTTGGATCGTAAAGCTCAAGCAAGGTGTCCAAGGAAATTAAATAAATAAAGAAAACGAAAACTCAACCAAACCTTTGGCCCCTCGAGCAATTGTAATTTAGGATAAAAAAGGTTTGCCGTTGAAACAAGGAGTTCAATTTTTGATCAAATTTGTAAGGCATGCAAGAATTGTCGGGATGTGGATCGAATTAAACAAGATCGTATCAGCATGGAATTGATTAGAACGTGAGACTGTAATAGGATTGGCTGACTGGTAGGATCAGCAGAACATAAGGCAACTAGAGATATCCTAAAATCTATTAGAAAGTTACCTCGTTGGTGCAGTGGGATTACAAAGTCTAATCCATGAGAATTTTCTAACAAGAAATACACAAAGGGTCTACACGGCATTTAGAAGTGGGCTGACGTTGGGACGTCAAATTGAATTAAAAGTTTCCATATGCTATGGACGTTTAATAATAGACACTGTGCATTATATATACAGGCTTTGAAGTGCTGGATAAAAGAGGGACATGAATGAGAGAATTTTTTGAGTCTTTCTCAGTTTCGTGTAAGGGCCCAACTGAGATCAGTGTGATTTGTGAGTGGGAGGTGTCGAATGAGCTGTTACATTCCTAGAATAGAACTTTCCCCATTTACAATATTAGGTTACATTGTAATTAAATTCTTTTCCTTATTTGTAATACATCTTTTCCCTATTAATATAATGAATCAGGGCCTCTCTCCTTACATTGAGAGAACACATTTGTCTCTATTTTCATATTCTGACATGGCATCAAGAGCCTAGTTCGATCATCATCGAATTTTTTTTCCACTTATTATTGTTATTATTATTATTATTATTTTCCTGCAAGACAGAAACAAACGATTTTTTTTTTCTTCCTGGTGGTTCTTCCGTCACCGGCGCACAAGAACTCCAGATCTGCTTCTCCTCTGGTCTTCTTCTCCTACATTGCAGCGTCAGCCTGCTGCCCTCTGCAAATCATTTTCTGCCCCTTCACTCTATCTCGAATCATCTCAGATCTGAGATCTGCCGGACCGATCTGTTGTTCGCCCAGCCTCTCACTGACGTCTTCCGCCTGCACCCAGACCTTCAGATCTCGAGTAAATTTGATTTCAACATTGTTTTTTCAAAATCCCCAGCCATACAGATCTGAGATAGAGATCGATTGAGGATTTCTGAATTTATTCGAGCCCCCATTCCACCTAGTAGCCTCTCTCTGCTCGTCGGCCAAACAGTGTTTTCCCGCAGCCGTGTCTGTCCAGTTCTTCTAGGATCTGTTGCCGTTGCCCAGATCGCATCTCAAATCTGTTGCCGCTGCCTAGATCGCATCCCTTCTTCCTTCATCGGTGAAGCCACTTCTAGTTCTGTCACAGATTCGTTCCCAGATCTGAGACGGGCTGCTTGCCGCTGTCCTCTGCCCTTCTTTGCCCGATTCAAGATCTATGTTGAAGTTGACAGACATTTCATCAAGGAGAAACTCGAGGAGAAGATCATTGAGGAGAAGACATTCCATTCGTTAAATCCGAAGATCAACTTGCAGATGTTCTCACCAAAGCAGTTATAAGCAGAGTTTTTCACAGCTCACTTAGCAACTTAAGGGGAATGTCGAATGAGCTGTTACATTCCTAGAATAGAACTTTCCCCATTTACAATATTGGGGTTACATTGTAATTAAATTCTTTTCCTTATTTGTAATACATCTTTTCCCTATTAATACAATGAATCAGGGCATCTCTCCTTACATTGAGAGAACATATTTGTCTCTATTTTCATATTCTGACAAGAGGGAATCCATACAGCAAAGAGGAAACACACATGACAGAGAGCAGACGTGTGTATTAACAAGTACTACTAATTACAGAGAGGGGCTTCTAGTATTCTCAATGGCAGAAGAAAGGGGCTGATACAGATACTGCAACGTCGTGTGTGCATTGAGGGTGGACTATTTGTTAGACCGTCACCAAAAGAGGAGCATCAATACACTAATCTGCTAGGTGCACACTTCAACCAACGTGGAGAGGGCTGATCACACCAACTGTATACATAGAAGCTATGAGAGGTATAGCTACATAATACTGTATACAGCAGAGGCCTGACCGCTGGGTCTTCGTAGCAGTGCTTGGAGAAAAGATTGAAGATCTATTTGAGATCTGTTGGTTGTATGGAGCAGAGCACTCTGGTTGTTCAGAGAACAACGTCACATGTCACAACAGCAACGAGAAGGCATACAACAGTTTATCCAAGAGGAAGAATAGTTATGTGCAGATTGGTTTACAGAGGTAAACCAACAAAGAGACCACTGTTGGAGTTGCTCTGTCAGTCAAGTATTCTCTCAATTGGGTTTGGGTATCAATCCAATTTATCTTGTAAGAGTGTATTATTTTTCTCTCTTAATAACATATTTATGCGCTCCGTGGACATAGGCAGGGTGGGCCGAACCACGTAAATCATCGGTGTTATTGTGCTTGATTTTATTCCGCTATTTATTTGTTGTGTTTATTCGCTAATAAACCTAACAAGTGGTATCAATAGCTTTAGTTGGATACTAGGGAATCGTGGATGAACGGAATACAGCAAAGTAAGAGGCTTCGGGCTGTTTGAATCATTGGAGGGAGATGAAGATCAACATATCCCGCATGATTAGCCTCAATGGCGTAAATTAAGACAGAAGATGCCAGAGCCAAAGTTTTTTGATGAGAAGGGGAAGACAAAAATGAAGGGTGAAATGTCCGATGATGAATGGAAAGCTCTCGATCGAAAGTGCCTTGGTTTTATTCGAAAATGGATGGATGACAGTGTGTTTCATTTTGTGTCTACTTAGACGAAGACTCAATCTCTCTGGAAGAAATTATAAGGGTTGTATGAGAGAAAGACTGCAGGCAACAATGCTTTTCTAATCAGAAAATTGGTGAATCTGAAATACAACGAAGGTATTTCAATTGCGGAACATCTGAGTGAATGCAGAGTATAGTAAATCAACTCTCATCCATGAAGATGGAGTTAGATGGTGAGTTGCGGGATCTACTACTTTTAAGTTCTCTACGTGACAGTTGGGAGACTTTGGTGGTGTCACTCAACAATTCAGTGCCAGAGGATGTTGTCACTATGAGCTTGATGACAAACAATTTGCTGAATGAGGAAAGAAGATGAAATTCTTTGGGTTCTTGTTAGACTCAGGCTCTCATTACAGAGACTAGGGGGAGAAACAAAAGTAGAAAACCTCAAGACCATGACAAGTTCGGAGGGTCAAGGTCAAAATCTAGAGGGAGAGGTGGAGGAAAACTTAAATGTTTCTATTGTGAGAAAGAATGATATAAGATGATGGACTGCAACCAAAAGAAGCATGATCTAGAGGTCAAATTACAAAGTTCAGATCAAACAAGTGCCGTACAGGGTGACACAATGATGAAGGTGATATTGTGTCGCTATCAATCACCACAGGTAATCCAACTGATAAATGGATTCTAGATTCTGGGTGTTTTTACCATGTGTCCACGTAGAGAGTCGTTTAACACATACAAACTCTGTGATGGAGGATCTATCCATGTGGGCAATGGTGTGATTTGTAAAATGATTGGAGTTGGGATAGTCAAAATCAGGATGTTCAATGGTAGGGTGAGAACGTTGGAGAATGTGCGGCAAGTTCCCGGGTTAAGGAAAAGTTTAATTTCCTTGGGGACACATGATTCTGATGGGTTACCTTTAAGGCAAAGGATGGGGTTCTTACAGTTGCTAAGTGAGCCATGGTCGTCATGATAGAGAAGAATGAAAGAAATATGTACACACTGGTGGGGAGTACAGTCATTCACAGGCAGTCAAGAACTATTACTCGGACCGCAGGAATAAAGAAGAAAAGAAACAAAAAGTCAACAGACATGTATGGGTTGAAAAACAAAGTTTCTTTTGTATTTGATAGTTGTGGTGTTCCATTCAGGTTCCATGGTGCTAGCGAAAAAAGTGAAGGGGAGGAAGAATAACATAGAGAAAATGCAGTGGGTCCGACAAAGCCGATGATTGGCGTCAAGTTCAAGCGAAGCTTGGGCTTGGCCAATTCTTCTAATTAAAGATGACAGGTGGAATATCCCAGAGCGTTGGGATGTGCACATCTCACAGAGAGATCCAAAGTCGCAGTTGCAGGTGGAGTAAGGCCGAGAGCGGCCAATATGCATGGAGGTGCAGAGTTGCAGATGCAGTAGAGGTGTAGTGAAAGATGTTGTCTTAGTTCGTCTCCAGAGGTTGGTGGAATTCTCACCAAGGTGGAGATTGTTGGGATGTGGCTCAAATTAAACAAAATCGTATCAGTATGGAATTAATTAGAAGGTGAGACTGTAATGTGATTGGCTCACTAGCAGGATTAGCCGAACATACTGCAACTGGAGATTTCCTAAAGTCTATTAGAAAGTTACCTCGTTGGTGCAGTGGGATTAGAAAGTCTAATCCATGAGAATTTCCTAACAAGAAATACACAGAGGGTCTGCACGACATTTAGAAATAAGCTGATGTTGGAACTTCAAATTGAATTAGTTCCTATATACTATGGAGGTTTAATAATAGACAGTTTGCATTATATATACAGGCTTTGAAGTGCTGGATAAAAAGGGGACATGAAGTACTGAAGTTTTTGAGTTTTCTCAGTTTCGTGTAAGGGCCGAACTGAGATCAGCGTGATTTGTGAGTGGAAGGGAATCCATACAGCAAAGAGGAAAAACACATGATAGAGAGCAGACGTGTGTTAACAAGTACTACTAATTACAGAGAGGGGCTTCTAGTATTCTTGACGTCATAAGAAATGGCTGATACAGATACTGCAGCGTGGAGAGTGCATTGATGGTAGACTGTTTGTTAGACAATCACCACAAGAGGAGCATCAATACACTAATTTGCTAGGTGCACACTTTAGCCAATGTGGAGAGGGCTGATCACACCAACTGTATACATAGAAGCTGTGAGAGGCATAACTATATAATACTGTAAACAGTAGAGGCCTGACTGCTGGGTTTTCCTAGCAGTGCTTGGAGGAAGGATCGAAGATCTGTTTGAGATCTACTAGTTGTAAGCAGCAGAGCACCATGGTTGTTTAGAGAACAGCTTTAAAGCATCAAAGAGAAGGCATACAGTGGCTATATGCAAGATGAAGAATAGCTCAGGGCAGATTGGTTTACAGAGAGGTAAATCAATAGAGAGAACGCTGTTGGAGTTGCTCTGCCAGTCAAGTATTCTCTCAATTGGGTTTGGGTATCAATCTAATTTATCATGTAAGAGTGTATTATTTTCCTCTCTTAACAAAATATTTACACGCTCCGTGGACGTAGGCTGAGTGGGCCGAACCACGTATATCATCGGTGTTATTGTGCTTGATTTTATTCCGTTATTTATTTGGTGTGTTTATTCCCTAACAAACCTAACAAGAATGATTTAGTCGTACCTTGATCGAATCTAGCCATATTTGGATAGGTTGTAGAAAGAAACCTTGGAACAATGAAAATCCAGAACTGGAATCTAGCAACAAATCGAGCAATGCTTGAAACAAATTCAACAACTAGATAACACTTCAGCGAAAACAAACAACGAGAGAGAAGAAAATGGAAAGCATGCGTTGTTGCTGGCTGGATAAAGAAGAAAAGAAACAAGGGAGAAATGAAGGAGGAGAAATAATCATTGTTGACGAAGTCAGGAAGGGAAGAAAGGAATCAAATCGAAAGGAAAACAAGAGGGAATCCAATGCAACACAGGGAAAACAATCTGTCGTTTCTTATGTACTTCAGGACATAGAGGGTTTCAAATTTATTACAAATCTGATAGCCTAGGCAGAGTGGGTATCAAACAATTGTGTCTTTACTCCTAGTATCATTAATAATCCATTTAAGAGGCCTAGTTCCCATGAAAGTCAATGTTTAAGGTTGATTTAGGATTAATGATCTATCTTTTCATGAATTTTATTAAATCAAATGAAATTAAGAGATGTTTAGAAATTCAAGTATATAATCGAAACTTGAGCCTAAACAATGAAAATTTCAAAACATGGTACTAACCTGGGTTTGATCCGACGATCGGAGGTTGGATCTAAAGATCCAAAAAACACAATTGAAGCCCGAGTCCAAGACCTAGATAATTCACCAAATTTATTTGGTTTGTTCATTCGCTAATAAACTTAACAAGAATGATTTAGTCGTACCTTGATCGAATCTAGCCATATTTGGATGGTGAAAGTCCCTTTATCCATGGTGCTAAAACAATATAATTAACCCGAGAGAAAGTTGGGGGGGGGGGAGGGGGCGGGGTGAATAGGTCAATTCCGTTTTCAATGGTGTTTACAATTTTTTTTATTGATTTGAGTGCAACGGAACATTCATCAAGAGATTAAGATTATGACCCTTTACATATTGCTTGATTACCAATGCTTGTACACAATGTTTAAAATAAGATAATCAATATGCAAAGTAATTTGTGTTGAGAATAGTACTTAAATACTAAATACAAACACACAAAGATCAAACACCATAAGACCAATTTTAAAGTGGTTCGGTTAGTCAACCTACATCGACTGTTAGAACTAGCTCAACCTTGAGCTATTCCTAAATCCACTAAGTGGGGACTTACACCCTCACAATTAGAGTAGGAATTCCACCTCACTCAATTGGCTGGAAATTTCACCTACCACTGTAGAATAGGATTCCACCTATCCATTTGGCTGGGAATTCCATCTACCACATGTGTCGGAGACGATGCTCCAGATTTTTCATAGTGGTTCCGGAACCAAGATTCTTTAATCCATTTTCGAAACAAAGGTTTTAAAACAAAATTAAAACCAAGAAACATTTGCCTTTGAAGCTCTTTCTCTTGATGTGTGCTTCTTCAAGAACCACCAAATGTGTGCCGGTGCTGAAGCTCACAATCTAGGGTGACAAGGGAACTTATTTTACCAAAGGTTTCCTAGTTTATGTTCTTTTCTTTCCCTTTTCTTTCTCACTATCAAACTCAATCAATAGATTGGTTGTTTATGAGTTTACTTTCCTTCTCTCTCTGTCACATCTCAATTCATATGATTGGTTGTATTTGATTCCCCAAGTTTAAGCACGAGAGAGAGAGAGTGGTCCTTCTATTGGCCCTTGTTTAAGCTCACTGATAATGATGAAGGTCCAACTGATTTTTCCGAAGGATACCAACTGGTTACATAAAGATTGGTTTATATAGAGAAGGTAACCAGTTGTAGCAACAGTAATGTACTGACAGGTCGGGTGTACTGAGGGGTCGGTGACTAGAAATGTTACCGTTCAACAACCCTACCATTGCATAATAATGCACTCCCAACGGTAATATTCTTTCTCGGTTGACAGTTATGGTACGGATAGTCGGTCGATACGAGAGGCATGATCAGGGGAAATACCATGCTGACAGAATTTTAAGTCAAGAAACTAGTCATACCCAGAACGACCTGTCACTCTTTACCGAGGGTCGGTCCTGGCTACTCTCGATCGGTCTTTGAACTACCGATATGTCTGTTTTCTCGAGAGCTCACCTGAGTTCACAGTCCAGAACTCATATATTTTTATAGACGAGTCGTTTGACCACGAGGGGTCGTTCAGTTCATCACTGAGGGGTCGGTGCATACGAGACTCTCGATGAGAGACTTTCTTAGAATGACAGTTCAATGATCCAGAACCTATGTCAATCTGGTTGACCAGTCTTTGACCACGATGGATCGATCTTGTCTCCACCGAGGGGTCAGTGAGAACGACTAGCCGAGCTGATAGTCAAACCAAATACATATTTCCAAGTTGGGTTCCAATTCACTGTCCAGCTTCCTCTCTAGGTTTTTTATGATTTAACCATTTATTCCACTAAGCCTAGGAATTGTCCTCTAAGGTGTTGGTACCACCTAAAGTCTTCTATGGTCATAATACATGTTTTGTGATTGCCATAATGATGAGCTTCAATCTAGTGGAGCATGATCTTCACTCTTGATCACTTTGGGTCTTCAAGCTTCTTAGCAAGTGCTTCTTCCCGAGTCATGGAATTGACAAACAGGGACTCGACAAAATCGGGGCACTAACAATCTCCCCATTTATCAATTTCATGACAAAAACCTAGAAGCTACCCAGTTACAATCTCACTCTTATTATATCTCATTTGAATACAAAATATTACATTAATTACATGTACATATTCAAATGGAAAACAAGACTAAGTTAGACTTGGAATTTAAGTTCACAATCTAGTAAAGGCCTTTTATCAAATCTGGTTTTAATCTTGGGTGCCTTCCCATTTGACATTTATGAATTAAGATTTCTAGATTTTGTGCCACGATATTTTCTTAACATAAGAGGCAAACATATTCGTACATGACCACAAAGGATACTTGAAGGTCATTATCTTCAACAAGTTCCTTTTATAAATCCAATCCTCTTGTTCTCTTTGAGGAGTTAGCTTGGACTTTTTCAATGGATGAACCATTCACCTATAATCTTAGTACACACAATGGTCAAGATAGGTGGTGTCATTCATTGGGCTAGAAGAGGCAATTTTTCGTGGATTATTTCAACGTCTTTTGTTGCTTCATATCTTTTAAATATTTTAAACGTACATTATGAAACAACAATGATGAATTCTACAAGTGTTTAACTAATTCATCATTAGTCCAAGTAGTTTTGGTCTTTGGTCTGAGTGGTCATGAACGTTGAAGGTTTTTCCAATACATTTTAAATAGGCACAAACCATTTTCTATTCACTTATTTTCGAACATTTATTGATGAAAACATATAAAGTTTTTCATTTCATCATAAATATCATAGTTTTCTCTTATAGCCATTGTTCTAGTACGAATCAACTCTGATGGTTAGATCAGTTTCAAAGAGCACGAAGCTCTGATACCAATTGAAAGTCCCTTTATCCATAGGGTGTGTGTGAGGATAGGAGAGAGAGAAGGGGGGGGGGGGGGGGGGGGGGGGCGGGCGGCGGCTAGTTAATAGGTCAATCCCATTTTCAATGGTGTTTACAAATTTCTTAATTGATTTGAGTGCAGCAGAACATTCATCAAGAGATTTGTTTAGTATGATAATTTCTCTAAGTGATCACACTAAGATTATGACCCTTTACATATTACTTGATTACCTATGCTTGTACACAATGTTTAAAATAATATAATCAATATGGAAAATGATGTGTGTTGAGAAGAATACTTAAATACTAAATATAACCATACAAAGATCAAACACCATTAGACTAATCTACATCCATTGTTAGGACTCGCTCAATCTTAAGCTATCCCCAAATCCACTAAGTGGGGACTTACGCTCTCACAATTAGAGTAGGAATTCCACCTCACTCAATCGGCTAAGAATTTCACCCACCACATGTGCCGGAGACGACGCTCAAGATCTTTTATAGTGGTTCCAGAACCAAGCTTTCTTATCCACTTTCGAAACAAAGGTTTTAAAACAAAATTAGAAACAAGAAGCACGTGCCTTTGAAGCTCTTTCTCTTGATGTGTACTTCTTTAAGATCCACCCAATGTGTGTCGGTACTGACTCTCCTCCTTATAGCCATCGTAAAGCAATCACAATCTAAGGCGAAAATGAAAGTGGTTTTGCCAAAGGTTTCCTAGTTTATGTTCTTTTCTTTCCATTCTCTTTCTCACTGTCAAATTCAATCAATAGATTGGTTGTTTATAAGTTTACTTTCCTCCTCTCTCTCACAACTCAATTCATATAATTAGTTGTATTTGATTCCCTAAGTTTAAGCACGAGAGAGAGTGATCCTTCTGTTGGCCTTTGTTTAAGCTCACTGATATTGATGAGGGTCCAACTGATTTTGCCGAAGGATACCAACTGGTTGCTAAAGATTGATTTTTATAGAGAAGGCAACCAGTTGTAGCAACAGTAATGTACCGATAGGTAGGGCGCACCGAGGGGTTGGTGACTAGAAATGTTACCGTTCAACAGCCTGACCATTGCACAATAATGCACTCCCAACGGTAATATTCTTTCTCGGTCGACATATCGGTGTCGCCAATGGGTCGACAGTTATGGTACCGAGAGGTCAGTCTGTACGAGAGACTCGGTATGGGTCAACACCATGCTGACAGAGTTTCAAGACAAGAAGCCAGTCATACCCAGAACGATCTGTCGCTCTTTACCGAGGGGTCAGTCCTGGCTATTCTCGATCGGTCTTTGAACTACTGATGTGTTTGTTTTCTCGAGATCCCACCTGAGTTCACAGCCCAAAACTCATACATTTTTATCGATGAGTCGTTTGACCACGAGGGGTCGTTCAAATCATCACTGAGGGGTCAGTGCATACGAGACTCTTGATCAGATGCTTTCCCATAATGACAGTTCAATGATTCAGAACCTATGTCAATTTTGTCGACCAGTCTTTGACCACGATGTGTAGATCCTGTCTCCACCGAGGGGTCGGTGAGAATGACTGGTCAAGCTGACAGTGAAACCAATTACATATTTCCAAGTTGGGTTCCAATTCACTGTCCAGCTTCCTCTCTTGGCTTTTTATGATTTAATCATTTGTTCCACTAAGCTTAGAAATTATCCTCTAAGGTGTGGGTATCACCTAAAGTCATCTATGGTCATAATACTTGTTTTGTGCTTGCCATAACGATGAGCTTCAATCTGGTGGAGCATGATCTTCACTTTTGATCACTTTGGGTCTTCAAACTTCTTAGCAAGTGCTTCTTCCCGAGTAATGGAATTGACGAAAAGGGACTCGGCAAAGCTGGGGCACTAACAGGTGGGTTGTAGAAAGAAACCCTGGAACGGCGAAAATCCAGAAGTGGAATCTTGCAACAAATCGAGCAATGCTGGAATCAAATTAGAAAACACTTCAGCAAAAACAAACAACGAGAGAGATTAAAACAGAAAGCATGCGTTGTTGCTGGTTGTATATGGAAGAAAAGAAACAAGGGAGAAATGAAAGAGGACAAATAATCATTGTTGTTGAAGCCAGGAAGGGAAGAAAAGAATCAAATCGAAAGGAAAGCAAGAGGAAATTTGATGCAACACTGGGAAAACAATCCGTCGTTCCTTACGTATGCCAGGACATTGAGGGTTTCGAATTTATTACAAATCTGAAATCCTTGGCAGAGTGGGTTTCAAGCAATTGTGTCTCTTCTCTTAGTACGATTAATAATCCATTTAAGAGGCCTAGTTCCCATGAAAGTGAATGTTTAGGGTTGATTTACTATTAATGATATCTATTTTCATGAATTTTATTAAATCAAATGAAATTAAGAGATGTTTAGAAATTCAAGCATATAATCAAACTCGAGCGTAAACAATAAAACTTTCAAAACATGGTACTAACCTAGGTTTGATTCGACAATCAAAGGTTGGATTTGAAGATCCGAAAAACACAACCGAAGCCTCGAGTCCAAGACCCGGACTCACCAAATTTTTGAATTTGGGAGAAAAATGATTTTCCAAAAATTATTTATTCACCTTGCAAAATTCACCCATACATATGTGTTTTTATAATCAAAATACAGAAAATAATTATGAAACTAGGGAAATTCGATCATAACATGTCATATTCGAATTTCCTTTAATAAACTATGAAAATGGAATAAAATTCTATCAATTGGACACATGGATGGTACTTATTTAATTGGTCCAATTAGGGTGTCCACGATAAAAAACTTGTTGTGCAAATTTTACATTTATAACTCGTAAGAGCACGAAACATAAAATGATATAGCGATTAAGTGCGAAGTCAATCCCATAAGGAACATGCAAAATATATGCAAAAACGAATATATGAAATTGAAATTGTGTGGTTTAAGAAGATAAGTCTTAGAAATAATCTAATTATGAAAATCAGAATTCTAATAATTAGAAATATAACATTAGTTTAGAAACTTTCTAAATTTTATAAAACCTTTAAAAGAATGGAATCATCATCTAAAATTAAAATTTAACCATTATGAAATTTTATCTTTCATGAAAAACCCCTATCTAGAAATTATAAACAATCCCCTCTCAATTAAAAAGAACAAAATTAAGATGCAAACAAAATAATTCTAACCTAGTTCCATATTTGTAAATGAATTGAATAAATAAAATAAACAAAAATAAAATATATACATATGTACAAGTGGGCGGGGACAACTATTCTAATTGACATCTTATCCCATATTTTTCAGAAAATAAAATCAAAGTCTAGATAATGGAGCTCACTTAAACTTCCAAACACACATTCAAGTCCTTCAATTATTATGATTCCAATTATAAAAAAATATGAATTCCATTAGATTAGATTTTTCAATTCAAGCCTTAGGCCTAAGCAGAAATTTATACTTATAATCCCGAATCTAAACTGTCATTCACTCTAAATAGAGCCTTAGGCTGGGAAAATTAAGTTCCACCGATCCTAATTATTTCAACACTCTCCTTGAAAACTTAAAATAACTTACAACATAATTCCATAACAAGAACCAAAATAAAATCACACCATCATAATATAATATTTGAAAATTGGAAAACCATACATCTAAAACCACACTTTGAATTTTATTATTGATGGGAAAAAAAATCATGTAATACAGTACAAGGATGTGAATCGAAAATACAAGAACTGGAATGCAAAACTAAAAATCGACCAACCTGAAAATCCTTTGTGAAATTTGAATTCTGCACATCCTCCTCTTGATTTTTTTCTTCTCTTATTTCAATGCCCAACTTTATTCCTTGCTATGGTCGAATTTTACTTTGGCCTGACACCTCTATTTATAGTATTCAAAAGAGACTGTATTAGGTAGGGCTTGGAGAGAATTTCTCCATAATCCTCTCTCCAAAACTTTCTCCAAAATTCTCTCCCCTTTAATTTTCCAAATTTGAAATTCAATGTCTATTCCAAGCCATGGGCGAATTTTGAAGATAAGACTATGATTTTAGGGATTTTGGAATAGTTTGGAAAGTATGGTGCAAATCCCATTTTTCTACACATGCACCAGCTTGAAGCTCCATTTTGACCTAGTAAACATCCTAATCATGAAAATGTCGTGAAATAAACATTTGTATCTCTTGAAGTCTTGTTTCCAACACAACAAGAATGAATGAAATCGGACATGGGAGTGAAAAGTTATGGCCAAAATAGTGAAGTTGTTTCAAAATATATCTTCCAAAATTTTCTCTTTGGCCAATCCAAATCCCATTTTTTCTCTTTCTTGCTTCCACAATGCTTCACACGAATTTCAATGGGCCACCTTGGTCTTTTGGACTTGGACTTGAATTATAGACTTTAGTTTCAATATGAACTTTGGGCTTTGGCTCACAGTCTTCAATTTCAAATTGGATCTTCAGGCTGGGTAAATGGGCCCATTTTCATAGTGTTGTGAATTTACCACATTTACAATACAACTTCCAAAATTAATTATCCTAATCCAAACTCTCGTAGCTGGATTTGAATTAAGATAATTTTACAATAAATTCCAAAATTAGTGGTAAATTGCACCCACTTTCCAAAAATAGCAATTCTGACACACTTTCAGTGCATTTCCTTCCAATTTTAGCTCAATTTCTTATATTCTCTAAAATAAACTACAAAAATAAAAAAACAATATTAAACATATCTAATATACACAAACTAAATGCTAACTAATTCAAATATCAAGGGTAAAATAGTCATTTTCAGTGCTCAACAAATACTCCCAAACTTAATTTTGCTAGTCCTAGAGCAAAGCAAAACTGAAAACTAAGAATTGGAAATTCAAAAACCTATTTGCTACACCACTTTCGTTGGTACTCTCGATTGTATTTAGTGTATGCAACAAGCCTTTAGACCCCTAGCTTACCATTAGTGGACGAATTATATTTTAGTGAATTTCCAGAGATGATACCGACAAACATCAACATTTTTCAGCAAAATACATAGATAAAAATCTAAAGATCATACAATTCCAAAATTAATTTTAAAAGACTTAAACCCGGACTGTAGTGTGTGATAGCCAAATATTAAGATATCTTTCTTTTTCCAAATAGACACAAGCTCTGTAACCACATGCGGAAAATGCGCTTTGACTCCAAACCTCACCGAACATATCTCTTAGAAAGACTAATGCTCAGAGGTTTGGGTTTATTTTCTCTCAAAGGTATATGTGAGCAGAGTTTATTTTTTCAAATCAAAATATCTCAAATACGTATTTAGAAGGAACGACACAAATCAAAGAAAATGAAAGATCTCATGAATGGATGCTACTTTCTTGAGAATGTTGAGTTAAACACCATAATTTTTCTTTCTTTATTCTCTACATGAAACACCTTATTTAAACTTAAGATCAACACGACTTTTTAATAGGATGAAATGTGGATAGAATGCGATTATCTGTACTTTATTTTTTATGTACGACAATAGTGATGGAAATAATAAGATACAACCTAGAAGGAAAAAGTCTCAACCCTCAAAAGATACAAAGAAGAATTTGAATAAAAGAAATCATAAACTAAGAAAGAAGATTGCTGTAGACTTCACAAGACGACTTGAGGGGGGCATATGTAGACAAGTTGAGGAAGAGATATAAGAAACCTAGATCGTGTATTCAAAAATTAAAGAAAAGGAAAAAGTTGGTTGCTCATCAGACATGAAAAGAGTTAAGAGTGCTTTAGGCGCCTCAACTTCATTTTCATTTTCTTTTGAGAGACACGTAGAACATGAGCTTGTTGTTGGTTTGTCTAAATCTCCTGACTTACTTGAAGAACCAATCATAAATATCCTCATAGATTGGTATTGATGGATTTAGAGAAACTGGTGGAAACACTAAATCCATCAATACTGAAAGTTCCCAGCTAGAACAAGATTGTCCCGAGAGAGAGAGAGAGAGGGGGGGGGGGGGGGGGGGGGGGGGGGGGGGGGGGGGGG